>CM057783.1:13600000-13919625 GCA_030064435.1 Trapa incisa | reverse complement strand
TAATAAAACCCTAAAAAACCCTAAAAAACCCTAAAAAAACCCTAAAAAACCCTAAAAAACCCTAAAAAACCCTACCCTAAAAAACCCTAAAAAACCCTAAAAAAACCCTAAAAAAACCCTAAAAAACCCTAAAAAACCCTAAAAAACCCTAAAAAACCCTAAAAAACCCTAAAAAACCCTAAAAAACCCTAAAAAAACCCTAAAAAACCCTAAAAAAAACCCTAAAAAACCCTAAAAAACCCTAAAAAACCCTAAAAAACCCTAAAAAACCCTAAAAAAACCCTAAAAAAACCCTAAAAAACCCTAAAAAAACCCTAAAAAACCCTAAAAAACCCTAAAAAACCCTAAAAAACCCTAAAAAACCCTAAAAAACCCTAAAAAACCCTAAAAAACCAAAAACCCTAAACAAAACCCTAAAAAACCCTAAAAAACCCTAAAAAACCCTAAAAACCCTAAAAAACCCTAAAAAACCCTAAAAAACCCTAAAAAACCCTAAAAAAACCCTAAAAAACCCTAAAAAAACCCTAAAAAACCCTAAAAAACCCTAAAAAACCCTAAAAAACCCTAAAAAACCCTAAAAAACCCTAAAAAACCCTAAAAAACCCTAAAAAACCCTAAAAAACCCTAAAAAACCCTAAAAAACCCTAAAAAACCCTAAAAAACCCTAAAAAACCCTAAAAAACCCTAAAAAACCCTAAAAAACCCTAAAAAACCCTAAAAAACCCTAAAAAACCCTAAAAAACCCTAAAAACCCTAAAAAACCCTAAAAAACCCTAAAAAACCCTAAAAAAACCCTAAAAAACCCTAAAAAAACCCTAAAAAACCCTAAAAAACCCTAAAAAACCCTAAAAAACCCTAAAAAACCCTAAAAAACCCTAAAAAACCCTAAAAAACCCTAAAAAACCCTAAAAAACCCTAAAAAACCCTAAAAAACCCTAAAAAACCCTAAAAAACCCTAAAAAACCCTAAAAAACCCTAAAAAACCCTAAAAAAACCCTAAAAAACCCTAAAAAAACCCTAAAAAACCCTAAAAAACCTAAAAACCCTAAAAAAACCCTAAAAAACCCTAAAAAAACCCTAAAAACCCTAAAAAACCCTAAAAAACCCTAAAAAACCCTAAAAAACCCTAAAAAACCCTAAAAAACCCTAAAAAACCCTAAAAAAACCCTAAAAAACCCTAAAAAACCCTAAAAAACCCTAAAAAACCCTAAAAAACCCTAAAAAACCCTAAAAAACCCTAAAAAACCCTAAAAAACCCTAAAAAAACCCTAAAAAACCCTAAAAAACCCTAAAAAACCCTAAAAAACCCTAAAAAAACCCTAAAAAACCCTAAAAAACCCTAAAAAACCCTAAAAAAACCCTAAAAAACCCTAAAAAACCCTAAAAAACCCTAAAAAAAACCCTAAAAAACCCTAAAAAACCCTAAAAAACCCTAAAAAACCCTAAAAAACCCTAAAAAACCCTAAAAACCCTAAAACCCTAAAAAAACCCTAAAAAACCCTAAAAAACCCTAAAAAACCCTAAAAAAACCCTAAAAAACCCTAAAAAAACCCTAAAAAACCCTAAAAAACCCTAAAAAACCCTAAAAAACCCTAAAAAACCCTAAAAAAACCCTAAAAAACCCTAAAAAACCCTAAAAAACCCTAAAAAACCCTAAAAAACCCTAAAAAACCCTAAAAAACCCTAAAAAACCCTAAAAAACCCTAAAAAACCCTAAAAAACCCTAAAAAACCCTAAAAAACCCTAAAAAACCCTAAAAAACCCTAAAAAACCCTAAAAAAACCCTAAAAAACCCTAAAAAACCCTAAAAAACCCTAAAAAACCCTAAAAAACCCTAAAAAACCCTAAAAAACCCTAAAAAACCCTAAAAAACCCTAAAAAACCCTAAAAAACCCTAAAAAACCCTAAAAAACCCTAAAAAACCCTAAAAAACCCTAAAAAACCCTAAAAACCCTAAAAAACCCTAAAAAACCCTAAAAAACCCTAAAAACCCTAAAAAACCCTAAAAAACCCTAAAAAACCCTAAAAAACCCTAAAAAACCCTAAAAAACCCTAAAAAACCCTAAAAAACCCTAAAAAACCCTAAAAACCCTAAAAAACCCTAAAAAAACCCTAAAAAACCCTAAAAAACCCTAAAAACCCTAAAAAACCCTAAAAACCCTAAAAAACCCTAAAAAACCCTAAAAAACCCTAAAAAACCCTAAAAAACCTAAAAAACCCTAAAAAACCCTAAAAAACCCTAAAAAACCCTAAAAAACCCTAAAAAACCCTAAAAAACCCTAAAAAACCCTAAAAAACCCTAAAAAACCCTAAAAAACCCTAAACCTAAAACCCTAAAAAACCCTAAAAAACCCTAAAAAACCCTAAAAAACCCTAAAAAACCTAAAAAACCCTAAAAACCCTAAAAAACCCTAAAAAAACCCTAAAAAACCCTAAAAAACCCTAAAAAACCCTAAAAAACCCTAAAAAACCCTAAAAAACCCTAAAAAACCCTAAAAAACCCTAAAAAACCCTAAAAAACCCTAAAAAACCCTAAAAAACCCTAAAAACCCTAAAAACCCTAAAAAACCCTAAAAAACCCTAAAAAACCCTAAAAAACCCTAAAAACCTAAAACCCTAAAAAACCCTAAAAAACCCTAAAAAACCCTAAAAAACCCTAAAAAACCCTAAAAAACCCTAAAAAACCCTAAAAACCCTAAAAAACCCTAAAAAACCCTAAAAAACCCTAAAAAACCCTAAAAAACCCTAAAAAACCCTAAAAAACCCTAAAAAACCCTAAAAACCTAAAAACCCTAAAAACCCTAAAAAACCCTAAAAAACCCTAAAAAACCCTAAAAAACCCTAAAAACCCTAAAAAACCCTAAAAAACCCTAAAAAACCCTAAAAAACCCTAAAAAACCCTAAAAAACCCTAAAAAACCCTAAAAAACCCTAAAAAACCCTAAAAAACCCTAAAAAACCCCTAAAAAACCCTAAAAAACCCTAAAAAACCCTAAAAAACCCTAAAAAACCCTAAAAAACCCTAAAAACCCTAAAAAACCCTAAAAAACCCTAAAAAACCCTAAAAAACCCTAAAAAACCCTAAAAAACCCTAAAAAACCCTAAAAAACCCTAAAAAACCCTAAAAAACCCTAAAAAACCCTAAAAAACCCTAAAAAAACCCTAAAAAACCCTAAAAAACCCTAAAAAACCCTAAAAAACCCTAAAAAACCCTAAAAAACCCTAAAAAACCCTAAAAAACCCTAAAAAACCCTAAAAAAACCCTAAAAAACCCTAAAAAACCCTAAAAAACCCTAAAAAACCCTAAAAAACCCTAAAAAACCCTAAAAAACCCTAAAAAACCCTAAAAAACCCTAAAAAACCCTAAAAAACCCTAAAAAACCCTAAAAAACCCTAAAAAAACCCTAAAAAACCCTAAAAAACCCTAAAAACCCTAAAAAACCCTAAAAAACCCTAAAAAACCCTAAAAAACCCTAAAAAACCCTAAAAAACCCTAAAAAACCCTAAAAAACCCTAAAAAACCCTAAAAAACCCTAAAAAACCCTAAAAAACCCTAAAAAACCCTAAAAAACCCTAAAAAACCCTAAAAAAACCCTAAAAAACCCTAAAAAACCCTAAAAAACCCTAAAAAACCCTAAAAAACCCTAAAAAACCCTAAAAAACCCTAAAAAACCCTAAAAAACCCTAAAAAAACCCTAAAAAACCCTAAAAAACCCTAAAAAACCCTAAAAAAACCCTAAAAAAACCCTAAAAAACCCTAAAAAACCCTAAAAAACCCTAAAAAACCCTAAAAAACCCTAAAAAACCCTAAAAAACCCTAAAAAACCCTAAAAAACCCTAAAAAACCCTAAAAAACCCTAAAAAACCCTAAAAAACCCTAAAAAACCCTAAAACCCTAAAAAACCCTAAAAAACCCTAAAAAACCCTAAAAAACCTAAAAAAACCCTAAAAAACCCTAAAAAACCCTAAAAAACCCTAAAAAACCCTAAAAACCCTAAAAAACCCTAAAAAACCCTAAAAAACCCTAAAAAACCCTAAAAAACCCTAAAAAACCCTAAAAAACCCTAAAAAACCCTAAAAAACCCTAAAAAACCCTAAAAACCCTAAAAAACCCTAAAAAACCCTAAAAAACCCTAAAAAACCCTAAAAAACCCTAAAAAACCCTAAAAAACCCTAAAAAACCCTAAAAAACCCTAAAAAAACCCTAAAAAACCCTAAAAACCCTAAAAACCCTAAAAAACCCTAAAAAACCCTAAAAAACCCTAAAAAACCCTAAAAAAACCCTAAAAAACCCTAAAAAACCCTAAAAAAACCCTAAAAAACCCTAAAAAACCCTAAAAAACCCTAAAACCTAAAAACCCTAAAAAACCCTAAAAAACCCTAAAAAACCCTAAAAAACCCTAAAAAACCCTAAAAACCCTAAAAAAACCCTAAAAAACCCTAAAAAACCCTAAAAACCCTAAAAAACCCTAAAAAACCCTAAAAAACCCTAAAAAACCCTAAAAAACCCTAAAAAAACCTAAAAAACCCTAAAAAACCCTAAAAAACCCTAAAAAACCCTAAAAAACCCTAAAAAACCCTAAAAAACCCTAAAAAACCCTAAAAAACCCTAAAAAACCCTAAAAAACCTAAACCCTAAAAAACCCTAAAAAAACCCTAAAAAACCCTAAAAAACCCTAAAAAACCCTAAAAAACCCTAAAAAAACCCTAAAAAACCCTAAAAAACCCTAAAAAACCCTAAAAAACCCTAAAAAACCCTAAAAAACCCTAAAAAACCCTAAAAAACCCTAAAAAACCCTAAAAAACCCTAAAAAAACCCTAAAAAACCCTAAAAAACCCTAAAAAACCCTAAAAAACCCTAAAAACCCTAAAAAACCCTAAAAAACCCTAAAAAACCCTAAAAAACCCTAAAAAACCCTAAAAAACCCTAAAAAACCCTAAAAAACCCTAAAAAACCCTAAAAAACCCTAAAAAACCCTAAAAAACCCTAAAAAACCCTAAAAAACCCTAAAAAACCCTAAAAAACCCTAAAAACCCTAAAAAAACCCTAAAAAACCCTAAAAAACCCTAAAAACCCTAAAAAAACCCTAAAAAACCCTAAAAAAACCCTAAAAAACCCTAAAAAACCCTAAAAAACCCTAAAAAACCCTAAAAAACCCTAAAAAACCCTAAAAAACCCTAAAAAAACCCTAAAAAACCCTAAAAAACCCTAAAAAACCCTAAAAAAACCCTAAAAAACCCTAAAAAACCCTAAAAAACCCTAAAAAACCCTAAAAAACCCTAAAAAACCCTAAAAAACCCTAAAAAACCCTAAAAAACCCTAAAAAACCCTAAAAAACCCTAAAAAACCCTAAAAACCCTAAAAAACCCTAAAAAAACCCTAAAAAACCCTAAAAAACCCTAAAAAACCCTAAAAAACCCTAAAAAACCCTAAAAAACCCTAAAAACCCTAAAAAACCCTAAAAAACCCTAAAAAACCCTAAAAAACCCTAAAAAACCCTAAAAAAACCCTAAAAAACCCTAAAAAACCCTAAAAAAACCCTAAAAAACCCTAAAAACCCTAAAAAACCCTAAAAAACCCTAAAAAACCCTAAAAAACCCTAAAAAACCCTAAAAAACCCTAAAAAACCCTAAAAAACCCTAAAAACCCTAAAAAACCCTAAAAAACCCTAAAAAAACCCTAAAAAACCCTAAAAAACCCTAAAAAACCCTAAAAAACCCTAAAAAACCCTAAAAAACCCTAAAAAAACCCTAAAAAACCCTAAAAACCCTAAAAAACCCTAAAAAACCCTAAAAAACCCTAAAAAACCCTAAAAAACCCTAAAAAACCCTAAAAAACCCTAAAAAACCCTAAAAAACCCTAAAAAACCCTAAAAAAACCCTAAAAAAAACCCTAAAAAACCCTAAAAAACCCTAAAAAACCCTAAAAAACCCTAAAAAACCCTAAAAAACCCTAAAAAACCCTAAAAAACCCTAAAAAACCCTAAAAAACCCTAAAAAACCCTAAAAAACCCTAAAAAACCCCTAAAAAACCCTAAAAAACCCTAAAAAACCCTAAAAAACCCTAAAAAAACCCTAAAAAACCCTAAAAAACCCTAAAAACCCTAAAAAACCCTAAAAAACCCTAAAAAACCCTAAAAAACCCTAAAAAACCCTAAAAAACCCTAAAAACCCTAAAAAACCCTAAAAAACCCTAAAAAACCCTAAAAAACCCTAAAAAACCCTAAAAAACCCTAAAAAAACCCTAAAAACCCTAAAAAACCCTAAAAAACCCTAAAAAACCCTAAAAAACCCTAAAAAACCCTAAAAAACCCTAAAAAACCCTAAAAAACCCTAAAAAACCCTAAAAAACCCTAAAAAACCCTAAAAAACCCTAAAAAACCCTAAAAAACCCTAAAAAACCCTAAAAAACCCTAAAAAACCCTAAAAAACCCTAAAAAACCCTAAAAAACCCTAAAAAACCCTAAAAAACCCTAAAAAAACCCTAAAAAACCCTAAAAAACCCTAAAAAACCCTAAAAAACCCTAAAAAACCCTAAAAAAACCCTAAAAAACCCTAAAAAACCCTAAAAAACCCTAAAAAACCCTAAAAAACCCTAAAAAACCCTAAAAAACCCTAAAAAACCCTAAAAAACCCTAAAAAACCCTAAAAAACCCTAAAAAACCCTAAAAAAACCCTAAAAAACCCTAAAAACCCTAAAAAACCCTAAAAAACCCTAAAAAACCCTAAAAAAACCCTAAAAAACCCTAAAAAACCCTAAAAAACCCTAAAAAAACCCTAAAAAACCCTAAAAAACCCTAAAAAACCCTAAAAAACCCTAAAAAACCCTAAAAAACCCTAAAAACCCTAAAAAAACCCTAAAAAACCCTAAAAAACCCTAAAAAACCCTAAAAAACCCTAAAAAACCCTAAAAAACCCTAAAAAACCCTAAAAAACCCTAAAAAACCCTAAAAAACCCTAAAAAACCCTAAAAAACCCTAAAAAACCCTAAAAAACCCTAAAAAACCCTAAAAAAACCCTAAAAAAAACCCTAAAAAACCCTAAAAAACCCTAAAAAACCCTAAAAAACCCTAAAAAACCCTAAAAAACCCTAAAAAAACCCTAAAAAACCCTAAAAAACCCTAAAAAACCCTAAAAAAACCCTAAAAACCCTAAAACCCTAAAAAAACCCTAAAAAACCCTAAAAAACCCTAAAAAACCCTAAAAAAACCCTAAAAAACCCTAAAAAACCCTAAAAAAACCCTAAAAAACCCTAAAAAAACCCTAAAAAACCCTAAAAAACCCTAAAAAACCCTAAAAAACCCTAAAAAACCCTAAAAAACCCTAAAAAACCCTAAAAAACCCTAAAAAACCCTAAAAAACCCTAAAAAACCCTAAAAAACCCTAAAAAACCCTAAAAAACCCTAAAAAACCCTATAAAAACCCTAAAAAACCCTAAAAAACCCTAAAAAACCCTAAAAAAACCCTAAAAAACCCTAAAAAAACCCTAAAAAACCCTAAAAAACCCTAAAAAACCCTAAAAAACCCTAAAAAACCCTAAAAAACCCTAAAAAACCCTAAAAAACCCTAAAAAACCCTAAAAAACCCTAAAAAACCCTAAAAACCCTAAAAAACCCTAAAAAACCCTAAAAAACCCTAAAAAACCCTAAAAAAAACCCTAAAAAACCCTAAAAAACCCTAAAAAACCCTAAAAACCCTAAAAAACCCTAAAAAACCCTAAAAAAACCCTAAAAAACCCTAAAAAACCCTAAAAAACCCTAAAAAACCCTAAAAAACCCTAAAAAACCCTAAAAAACCCTAAAAAACCCTAAAAAACCCTTAAAAAACCCTAAAAACCCTAAAAACCCTAAAAAAACCCTAAAAAACCCTAAAAAACCCTAAAAAACCCTAAAAAACCCTAAAAAACCCTAAAAAAACCCTAAAAACCCTAAAAAACCCTAAAAAAACCCTAAAAAACCCTAAAAAACCCTAAAAAAACCCTAAAAAACCCTAAAAAAACCCTAAAAAACCCTAAAAAACCCTAAAAAACCCTAAAAAACCCTAAAAAACCCTAAAAAACCCTAAAAAACCCTAAAAAACCCTAAAAAAACCCTAAAAAACCCTAAAAAACCCTAAAAAACCCTAAAAAACCCTAAAAAAACCCTAAAAAACCCTAAAAAACCCTAAAAAAAACCCTAAAAAACCCTAAAAAACCCTAAAAAACCCTAAAAAACCCTAAAAAACCCTAAAAAACCCTAAAAAACCCTAAAAAACCCTAAAAAAACCCTAAAAAACCCTAAAAAACCCTAAAAAACCCTAAAAAAAACCCTAAAAAACCCTAAAAAACCCTAAAAAACCCTAAAAAACCCTAAAAAACCCTAAAAAACCCTAAAAAACCCTAAAAAACCCTAAAAAACCCTAAAAAACCCTAAAAAACCCTAAAAAACCCTAAAAAACCCTAAAAAACCCTAAAAAAACCCTAAAAACCCTAAAAAACCCTAAAAAAAAACCCTAAAAAACCCTAAAAAACCCTAAAAAAAAAACCCTAAAAAACCCTAAAAAACCCTAAAAAACCCTAAAAAAACCCTAAAAAACCCTAAAAAACCCTAAAAAACCCTAAAAAACCCTAAAAAACCCTAAAAAAAACCCTAAAAAACCCTAAAAAACCCTAAAAAACCCTAAAAAAACCCTAAAAAACCCTAAAAACCCTAAAAAACCCTAAAAAACCCTAAAAAACCCTAAAAAACCCTAAAAAACCCTAAAAAACCCTAAAAAACCCTAAAAAACCCTAAAAAACCCTAAAAAACCCTAAAAAACCCTAAAAAACCCTAAAAAACCCTAAAAAACCCTAAAAAAACCCTAAAAAACCCTAAAAAACCCTAAAAAACCCTAAAAAACCCTAAAAAACCCTAAAAAACCCTAAAAAACCCTAAAAAACCCTAAAAAACCCTAAAAAAACCCTAAAAAAACCCTAAAAAAAACCCTAAAAAACCCTAAAAAACCCTAAAAAACCCTAAAAAACCCTAAAAACCCTAAAAAACCCTAAAAAACCCTAAAAAACCCTAAAAAACCCTAAAAAACCCTAAAAAACCCTAAAAAAACCCTAAAAAACCCTAAAAAAAACCCTAAAAAACCCTAAAAAACCCTAAAAAACCCTAAAAAACCCTAAAAAACCCTAAAAAACCCTAAAAAACCCTAAAAAAACCCTAAAAAAACCCTAAAAAACCCTAAAAAACCCTAAAAAACCCTAAAAACCCTAAAAAAACCCTAAAAAACCCTAAAAAACCCTAAAAAACCCTAAAAAACCCTAAAAAAACCCTAAAAAACCCTAACAAAAACCCTAAAAAACCCTAAAAAACCCTAAAAAACCCTAAAAACCCTAAAAAACCCTAAAAAACCCTAAAAACCCTAAAAAACCCTAAAAAACCCTAAAAAACCCTAAAAAACCCTAAAAAACCCTAAAAACCCTAAAAAACCCTAAAAACCCTAAAAAACCCTAAAAAACCCTAAAAAACCCTAAAAAACCCTAAAAAACCCTAAAAACCCTAAAAAACCCTAAAAAACCCTAAAAAACCCTAAAAAACCCTAAAAACCCTAAAAAACCCTAAAAAACCCTAAAAAACCCTAAAAAACCCTAAAAAACCCTAAAAAACCCTAAAAAACCCTAAAAAACCCTAAAAAACCCTAAAAACCCTAAAAACCCTAAAAAACCCTAAAAAACCCTAAAAAACCCTAAAAAACCCTAAAAAACCCTAAAAAACCCTAAAAAAACCCTAAAAAACCCTAAAAAACCCTAAAAAAACCCTAAAAAACCCTAAAAAACCCTAAAAACCCTAAAAAACCCTAAAAAACCCTAAAAAACCCTAAAAACCCTAAAAAACCCTAAAAACCCTAAAACCCTAAAAAACCCTAAAAAACCCTAAAAACCCTAAAAAACCCTAAAAAACCCTAAAAAACCCTAAAAAACCCTAAAAAACCCTAAAAAACCCTAAAAAACCCTAAAAAACCCTAAAAACCCTAAAAAACCCTAAAAAACCCTAAAAAACCCTAAAAAACCCTAAAAAACCCTAAAAAACCCTAAAAAACCCTAAAAAACCCTAAAAAACCCTAAAAAACCCTAAAAAAACCCTAAAAAACCCTAAAAAACCCTAAAAAACCCTAAAAACCCTAAAAAACCCTAAAAAACCCTAAAAACCCTAAAAAACCCTAAAAAACCCTAAAAAACCCTAAAAAACCCTAAAAAACCCTAAAAAACCCTAAAAAACCCTAAAAAACCCTAAAAAACCCTAAAAAACCCTAAAAAACCCTAAAAAACCCTAAAAACCCTAAAAAAACCCTAAAAACCCTAAAAAACCCTAAAAAACCCTAAAAAACCCTAAAAACCCTAAAAACCCTAAAAAACCCTAAAAAACCCTAAAAAACCCTAAAAAACCCTAAAAAACCCTAAAAAACCCTAAAAAACCCTAAAAAACCTAAAAAACCCTAAAAACCCTAAAAAACCCTAAAAAACCCTAAAAAACCCTAAAAACCCTAAAAAACCCTAAAAAACCCTAAAAAACCCTAAAAACCCTAAAAAACCCTAAAAAACCCTAAAAAACCCTAAAAAACCCTAAAAACCCTAAAAACCCTAAAAACCCTAAAAAACCCTAAAAAACCCTAAAAAACCCTAAAAAACCCTAAAAAACCCTAAAAAACCCTAAAAACCCTAAAAAACCCTAAAAAACCCTAAAAAACCCTAAAAAACCCTAAAAAACCCTAAAAACCCTAAAAAACCCTAAAAAACCCTAAAAAACCTAAAAACCCTAAAAAACCCTAAAAAACCCTAAAAAACCCTAAAAAACCCTAAAAAACCCTAAAAACCCTAAAAAACCCTAAAAAAACCCTGAAAAAACCCTAAAAAAACCCTAAAAAACCCTAAAAAAACCCTAAAAAAACCCTAAAAAACCCTAAAAAAACCCTAAAAAACCCTAAAAAACCCTAAAAACCCCTAAAAAACCCTAAAAGACCCTAAAAAACCCTAAAAGACCCTAAAAGATCCTAAAAGACCCTAAAAGACCCTAAAAGACCCTAAAAAACCCTAAAAAACCCTAAAAAAAACCCTAAAAAACCCTAAAAAACCCTAAAAAACCCTAAAAAACCCTAAAAAACCCTAAAGAACCCTAAAAAACCCTAAAGAACCCTAAAAAACCCTAAAGAACCCTAAAGAACCCTAAAGAACCCTAAAAAAACCCTAAAAAACCCTAAAAACCCTAAAAAAACCCTAAAAAAACCTAAACAACCCTAAAAAACCCTAAAAAAAACCCTAAAAAACCCTAAAAAATCCTAAAAAACCCTAAAAAAAACCATAAAAAACCCTAAAAACCCTAAAAAACCCTAAAAACCCTAAAAAAAACCCTAAAAAACCCTCAAAAACCCTAAAAAACCCTCAAAAACCCTGAAAAACCCTAAAAAACCCTAAAAAACCTAAAAACCCTAAAAAAACCCTAAAAGCCCTAAAAAAACCCTAAAAAAAACCCTAAAAAACCCTAAAAGACCCTAAAAGACGCTAAAAATCCTAAAAAACCCTAAAAACCCTAAAAAACCCTAAAAAAAACCCTAAAAAACCCTTAAAACCCTAAAAAAAACCCTAAAAAACCATAAAAAACCCTAAAAACCCTAAAAAACCCTCAAAACCCTAAAAGACCCTAAAAAAACCCCTAAAAACCCTAAAAAACCCTAAAAAAACCCGAAAAACCCTAAAAACCCTAAAAAAACCCTAAAAAATTCTAATAATACTTAAAAATACTTAAAATTTTGATGGCATCTTAGTATTTTTAGGGTTTTATCGTTTTTTAGGGTTATTAGATTTTTTTTAGCAATTTAGTGTTTTAAAATTTTATTATGGTTTGTTTTAATTTTTTAAAATTATATATTTTTTGGAGATTTTTAGTGTTTTAGGGTTATATAATAGAATTATAGGGTTTTTAGTAAGTTTTACGATATTTTAGCTTTTCTACAATTTGTTACAATTTCTATATTTTAGGAATTTTTTAGTATTTTTAAGTATTATTAGAATTTTTTAATATTTTTCGTCTTTTATGATATTTTTTTATGTTTTTAAGGAGTTTTATGATTTTTGGGTTGTGTAGATAGATGAAGTGGTTTTGGGAATTTTTTTACATTTTTTAATATTTTATATCGTTGTTTAAGATTTTAATTGTTTTCGTGTATATGGGAACTTTTCTAGTTTTTTATGGTATCTTAGTATTTGTGGGTTTTTTTTATTAGTTTATAATATTTTTAGGTTTTTAAATATTTTGGTATTTTATTTAAATTTTTTTAGGCTTTTTAGGGATTTTTTATTTTTTAGGATTTTTCGTATTATTATGATTTTAGAATATTTTAGATTTTTTTATAATTTGTTAGATTTTTAGGGTTTTACATCTCTGTTTGCATTTTTGAACATTTTTTAGAATTTTGAGGCTTTTAAGGGATTTTTAATATTTTGTTAGAATTTTAGGGTTTTTTGTATTTTTATGGTGTATCAAGTTTTTTATGATTGATTAGAAATTTTTTTAGATTTTTTAGAATTTTTATTATTTTTAATATTTTTATAGTATTGGTGTTTTAATTATTTTTAGGGTTTTAAGGATTATTTTAAGATTTGTTATCATTATTTATTTTTTAAGGTTTTCATGGTATCTATTTAATTTTGTGGTTTTTTATTCTTTTTATTATTATTTATTTTTTTTTAGGTTTTTAGGGATTTTTAGGTTTATTTTCTTATAATTTTTGGGTTGTTTCTATTTTTAATATTTTTATGATATTTTAGATTTTTACGATTTGTTAGAATTTTCTAGATTTTTAAGATTTTTACAATTTTAGTGTTTTAAAAGTTTTTAAGGTTTTTAGGGTCTATTGGGTTTTATGATTCTTTAATTTTTTTTATATTTTTTGTGTTATCTTTGTATTTTTATTGTTTTTAAATATTTTTTAGTTTTTTTTAGGTTTGTTTGCATTGTTTTAGGGATTTTTAGTGTGTTTAGGCTTTTTACAATTTTAATATTTTAGTAGTTTCTATTGTTCTTAAGTTTTTAAGAACATTTTTTATGTTTTTTTATGATTATTTTCTCTTTTAGAATTCATATCTTATCTTAGTATTTTTAGGAATTTTATATTTTGTTAGTATTTTAGGATTTTTAGACTTTTTATTGTTTGTTTAACGTTTGGAATTTTTAGAAATTTTAGATTTTATAGTGATTTTAGGGTTAAATCTTAGAATTTTAGGTTTTTAGCATTTTTTTTTATAATTTTATGAATATTTTAGACTTTTTACAATGTGTTGAATTTTCTTATATTTTAAAGATTTTTTTGTATTTTTTGGATTTTTACGGTTTTAATATTTTAATAGTTTTTAGGGTTGTTGGAATCTTTTTTTTGTTTTTATGTTTATTTGGTTTTTAGGGATTTTAAAGTTTTTTTATGATATCTTAGTATTTTTAGGATCTTTTATAACATTTATTAGTTTTTAGGAATTTTAGATTTTTTCTAGTATTTTTAGGTTTTTTTTCATATTTTACATTTTTAGAATTTTTAGTATTTTTTTTAATTTTAGTTTTAGTATTTTTAGGGATTTTATATTTTATTAGTATTTTAGGATTTTTAAATTTTTTAGGGTTTGTTTAAAGTTTGGAATTTTTTGAAATTTTAGATTTTTAGGGATTTTAGGATTAAATCTTAGAATTTTAGGTTTATAAGCCTAATTTGCTATATGTATTTCATTCAATCAACCGCAAAATATTTTATTTTGTATTGATATGATATGACACTCAATTTATTTTTATCTAAATCTAATAATTATTATTATAATTTAGTCCTGTTAATTGGAAGGTTCATGTTAAAAAAACTATAATATTCCGACATGGTATGGTTAAAGACACAATTAAGGATCTAATAAAGTGGCTGAATTAGGTTTATCTCATGTAAAGGTAAAATGGCCAAAGTAGGGACAGAGATAAGCACGAGAGGAATTTTACCATTGTTTACTATGCATTGGGAAAGGTAAGAAAATTAAGAAAAACAAAACCAAAAATAACATTCGAAACTGTTGACGGCTTACTTACACATTTGATTTCCAGTCAAGACAAAAAAAATTACAAAGTTCAATCAGTAACAGGTACGCATAAGTTCAAACACATCTCAAGCGACTATTGCATGCAATATTTATAATACTAAACCCTGGAAGAAGTGTAGGTGTAGATGGAGAGGAAGACACGGCGGAAGAGGAATGCTCGAAGTATATCGATGTAGAGGGACGGGTAACATACTCCATCAGTTTTATTAGGGTTTTTTTAAGATTTTTAGGCTATTATGTTTTTTGTTTTTTAATAATTATCTGGATATTTTATTTTTTTAACTTTTGTTATAATTAATTTTATTTTTTAGTTTAATAAATACTATATTCATTTTTATTTTTCAGTTTTTTTGAATTTATTTAGTATTTTTAGTGTTTATTATATTTTTTAAAGTTTGATTGTATTTATGAAATTTTTCTTTGTAATTTTAATGAAGTTTTTGAACTGGTTTTAGTGTTTTATAATATCTTAATAAATATTAGGGTTTTATATTTTTTCTTATTATTAGATTTTATTCAAGTTTTCAGCATTTCTTCGAATATAATTTTTTAAATTGTTTGTATGATTAAGAAATGTTGGGTTTTTTAAATTTTTATTAATTTCTTAAGGATTTTAGGTATTTTATAATAACTTATGATTTGTTATGACTTTTTATTATTTCACTGGATTATTTGATTTTTTTAGCATTTTATCTTTTTAAGATTTTCTAAGATTTCTTTTTATTAGGAAGCTTTTTGAATTTTTAATAATTTACAAAAAAATATTAGAATTTTTAAGCATTTATTATTTATATTTTTAAAAGATTTTGAAGTATCTTATCATCTTTTTATTTTTAACAAATTTTGTGTTGATAAATTTTTATGTGTTTTTAGAAAACTTGAAGAATTTTTAGAACATTTTAATATTTTTAATTAATATTTATATTTACAATAATTTTTCAATTTAGATAAACTCTATGGATTTTAATGAATTTTGGTTATTTTTTTAGTATTTTTAGTGTGTGTTTATATTTTAGGAAATATTTAACTATATAAGATTTTTAGAAATTTTTAGTTTTTTAGTATTACTTATGGCTCTTAGGGGTTGAGTGTTTTTTTTAGTTTTTTAATTATATATTGTTTTTATATTTTTTATAGGTTTTATATATTTTTTGGCATTATTATGTTTTAAAATATTTTTTATGGTTTGTTCGATTGTAATTTTTTAAATATTTACGCTTTTTATGGATTTTTTGTGTTATTTTGTCTTGAAGGATTTTTGGATATTTTAGATTTTTTAATTTTAAATAATTTTTTGAGTTTTTATTAAAATTTGACCTTTAGTGGATTTTATTATTATATTTACTAATATTTTTAGGGTTTAAGATATTATTAGTGTTTAGATTTTAGTAATTTTTAAATTATTTAGGCCTTATATGGATTTTTGTGTATTACTTAGCTTTGGGATTTATAATTTTTTTTAACATTATAAAGATATTTTATATTTTTTACTAATTGTTTGAATATTTGAGAATTTTTTTGTATTTTTACGGATTTAGCGTTTTAGTATTCAATTAGGTAGTTGAATATTAGTGTTTGTAATAATTTACAATTTTTAAGATTTGTTATAAATTTTGATAATCTTACGGTTTTAGTATTTAAATAGTTTTTACTAATTTTGTGTTTTTTAGTATTTTTAAGGTTATTACTGGTATAATAATTTTTTTTGTTTTTTTTTGTTTTTATAATTTTTTACATTTTAGTATTTTTGTATTTTATTTTTTTGAATATTTATAATTTTAGGTTTTTAAGGTATATTTTCATTTTTAATGTATTTTTATGTTTTATTTAGTATATTTTAAAGTTTTTTAACATGTAAAATATTTTTAAATTTTGAAAAAGTATTTAGGATTTTATTTAAGATTTTTTTTATTTATTAATATTTGGTAGTTTCCCAACTTTTACTAATTTTAATATATTTTTTATATTTTTAGTATATTCGAATATTTTAATATATTTTCCTATATTTTTATTATGTTAGAATTTTGAGTTATTTTAAAATTTTGTAATTTTTTTAGAAATTCTTTAGTTTTTGGGCTTTTATAGGTCAATTTATATTTAAATTGATAGTGTATTTATTTATATTTGTACTTACAAAAGATATAAATCATTTTTAAATGAATATAATGGTACAATATTGTAATAATTAATTCTTTTTAAATATAAAGAAAATATACAAGTTATCTTACTATTATATTATAATTCTCTTAATCAATTGTAATTATCTAATTAATTTTATTAAAATAAGCTAAATATGATATGTTGAAAAATGATATAATTTTTAAACAAGATAAAACTATAAAATTACTATAACCATCAGATAAATTAATCTATAAATATTATAAAACCATAAAAAAAACTTATAATACCTATTATACAAACGAAAATACCCTTAAATTTATAAAATATAATATGTAAATTCAAAATATAGTAAGAAATTATAAAAAAAAAACTTCTATAAAATTAATATAATCATATTTTATTATTAAATTTATAATTCTGAAATAATTGTTCACAGTTAAATTTAATTGATAGAGAATAATTACCTTGACCAATTCTCACCTGTATAATTTTACTTTCCTTCACAGCCTGCTTCATGAAAGAGCTTCTTCCAACATATTGACTGTATAGAAATAAAAAAAAATTATTAAAAACATTGATCATATTTTTTAAAAAATATGATAACAAATACAAGTAAATATCTAAAATAAATTATAAATTGTGAGTTATTAATTATAAATTATACATTCAAAGCAAAGCAATCAATATTTCTCTTTTAATACATCCACCGCTATTTTATAAGTAAGAATTATAATAAAAAAACCCAAATAAACCATAAAAGGGTTAAAATATCACGACAAAACACTATTTAGACAGTAACAAAAGTAAATTTAATAAAAACTTTAAAAAAAATTTATTAACACAGCAAATATCAAAAAATTATCCAAGATGAGTTTGGAAAGTTTAATGAGTAAAAGCCTTTTCAAATCAAAATCACTTCATTCCAAAAAAAATATAAAATAAAATTATAATAAAATAAAAAATAAAATTAGACTTTCTAGAAAAAGATTGTACAACAATCCATTTGTGATATTTTCTAAATATATAAGGGCATAGATGCATTGCACAACTGAACAATGTGATATAATATGATTGATTTAATATGTACATCTTTTTACTCAAATCTAAGCAACAGGATGTTGTAATATAAATATATTTTTTGCTGCAGGTTTTATGTAAGAAAGTTTAAGTTATATATAATTATCTCTTTTAGAACTAAAAAAAGCTGAAAAAAGCAAACATGTAACATTAAATGATATATAGAGGAAGAGTATCGCCTACTTGGCATGGGCATACTACTTCCGCGATGAAGGACATGCTTCAGGGTCTAACCTAAATCCAGATTCAAATAGAGAATTGTGTTGGCTTAACTAAAACGAGAGATATGTTAGAATTGAAACACTAAATAGGAGATAGAAAAATGAAACAATTAATTAATAACCTTTGCAGGCGAATGAAAGGCTGTGAAGGAACTTAAGAGGCTGAGGAGCAGGCGATCGAACTCACGAGGCTGAGTAGCAAGCGAACCGAGTTTGGCCGAAGCCATAACACAAATTGAGCTGGCTAAAGTATGGTAGCTCCACAAACTTGAAAAGCTGGCAGAAGGGCACTAACATGGCCGCCGTCAAAGACGCACAAATAAAAGAATATATATTTTCATAGAAAAAATGTCTTAAAATAGAGTTAGTTTACTCCATTAATTAGTAAAGCACTCAATGATAAATTTTTAAATTTATAAAACTTAAACCATTGAGCTTTATGTACTAATTTAGAATTACAATGACATTTAAGTCTTTTTTATTTCCTAAATTAATTTATATATATTATTATATTATATAATTCTCCGAGCTATTTAATATAATACAATATTTTTTATCTAATTACCTGTATTTAGAAATACTAATCCAAGATGTAATAAAATATGATTTTGACCTGTGCATTGAATAACCGTAAAATTTACTGATATAACATAAAAGTATTCCTAGTATTTGAAAATCAACCGTATAACCCAAATATTAGAAACTTTATTATTCCATATAGAATTTTACTAATTTTGCTTATATAACAAATATTGTAATTTTATAATTTTTTTTATTTTCACTCACGTGAGAAATATTTATTTGCAATTTTCTATCGAGACATAAATTTAATAATCTGTAATATCTTTTTTTTTCATTTTTTAATCTTTTACAGAATGACAAGATAGGGCACCAGACCATCATGATATTCCAGCATTATACGTACTTAGCAGGAAAGAGGCAGCAGCGGGTCTGCATAAATGTACGTCGGTAGAGTTTGCACCCTGTTTGGGACGAGGAGCTGCTGACTGGCTCCAACAAGATATTCAGTCAGTTCAACTTTATTATATAAAAAATAAACTCGTACAATAATTTAAAATTAAATAGAATTATATAAAAAATAATAATTAATTTTGATTGAAGAACCAATGGAATATTTGGATTAACACTATGGTTGAGACAGTACAACATTTTCACATTATTTCATTTTCCCAACAACACATCTCAAATACTATACATTAAAAATAAATACAATATGGATAATCAGATATCCCCGTAACATAAGCACATAAAATGTTGATCATAAAAACACGTTTACAACCATGAAATCAATAACTTATGCCATATCCTACATTTTCACTTAAACTAACATATGTTCATTCATTACAGCCTAAAAATCACAAAAATCATGCAATAATGAGCAAGAAACATTCAAAATGGTGACGGTTGTACAGATATATAACCTTCTGCATTTGCAATCTCATCTCTTACACAAGAAACAACAAAAAGTCACTACCTTATACACATTCATAACCAGGGCTCTCAGATGCATGGATCATGCCATTATGCCCCATGGAAACCAAGGTTCGAGTCTCTCTACATCTTGGGCATTTGGCAATCTTCCCATTATTATTCCAAAACCTTTCTGTGATGGACCTGAAACCACTCTTGACATAACCAAAAGCAGCCCCCACGAGCTCGCTGCAGAAGAAAGAGAGAAGGGGTTTTTTAGGGTTTCTAAATAAAGGCAAGTGTTGCCACAGACCAACAATTATGTTTATAAAACAATCAATGATTAATTAATGATCACCATAATAGTGTGATCTTATAGCAATCATTTGCACTTGCTCCATGGTAAGTAAACTAACAGTATTATAGTATTTGTGGTTTACCACACCTTACTAATCTAACTTGTATATTCAATGCAGTTATCTATATTTTATTATAAATTATATGTTACTGTATTGTTAACCATGGAAATGAGAGATGCTAACTACATCTATAGAGAAGATAAATATTCCTGATATAGGAGGGACCATTTCCTTTTTCAGATAATATATTTTCACGCACACATGTTGAGATATCAAGCTTCTGCTCTTTACCTTCTACAAAAAAATTATGATGTACCATAATAACATAAAGCTTCAAGAAAATAATAATTCTCCACAATGATAGTCTACTAACCGAATAATATAAGGGAATTTTATTGCAGCACTTACAGTAGAGAGCAAGGAGATCGGCCACCATTCACATAGTAGACAAAGAGGAAGGAATCATAATGCTGACCATTGATGATATAGAAACCACACAACCTCCTTACACATCTGAAGTACATTTTCTTATAAAGATGGATAGCAGGAATGTTATAGGAGATAACATGCAAGTAAACTCCACGACAAGTTGGAATTGTTGAGGCATATCTGATTACTTCCCGAATAAGAGACGTTGCTACATATAGCACAAAAAAATCCAGATAAATAGAATAAATATCATAATCCAAGGAAACTACAAAGATAAAGCCATACCTATTCCCATATTTCTATAATTTTCCACTACTCCCAATGTCAGGATGTACACAAGAGATTGATCTGATTTTGAAGAATCATAGGTGAGCAAATCCACTATCTGCAAGGTCACATGAATGGAACAGATTGTTATAGTCTAATCCATCTTTATGGAGACCCCAAAGGGATATACTTTTCCACATAAAATCCATACACCAGGCAGACCTAGCTCACCTCGCTCTCCTTTGCCAGAACTATTCTTGCTGTAACAAATCCAACCAGTTCATCACATTTACCATCAATGCGACTGCGGTCAACTGCTGCCCAAGATACAATATCATGTCCATGGACAACATTTTGGAAGAACTCGGGTTCATACCTGAAATTCAACATGGTTGCAATAAAAAGCTAATAATACAATAAAGCCTAATAGTCTCTAAGATACTCCAGAAAATTTACCTTATAGGAAATACATCACCATGAATGCACTCCAAGATTTCCAGATCAGAAGGTCTTATGGACCTAAAACTGATGCTTGGACATGGTGATGTCGACCCCATGAAATTCTGTGATTTCAATAGCCAGGAAAGGTTTGACATACTGGGACGATTAGAAGAACCACTGTTTCCATTTATGCTACATCAACCCACCATCCAATTTTGCAGGTTGAAGCCAGAGCACACTGCTTTCCCCTATCACCACTTTCATTTCATTAAAATGATTTTATATAAAAGGACTGAAAATATGAACAAAGACCAGAATATGTCATTAAAATATCTAGTAGTATTAGTCTGACAAACTTAAACAATATGAGAAAGAGCTTGGAGCTAGTGATATCATGTTTATGAGGGATGCAACATATGATCTGAAGCCATCGCCACCTACATTAGTCTTTACTCAGTGTTACAAGTATATTGACTCTTATTCATTCCTCATTTCGAAAAATAGTTATTACTCTTCCCAATTAAGTGCTCATAGACTAGCCTCCTCGAAGTTCCAACCATTTCCTTAAACTCACCAGCTGAAAAGCTAAAGACGTGACTTTTTAAGTTTTATCCATCAAGAAAGAAAGAGAAATGTGATGTCTTCCCTCCCCCCAATCTTTTTTTGGCCAGGTTCTAATACAATAAGTTGAACTTATGCTGATGTATAACTTCCTACTATCCGTATATGAGTATCTGGCAAGCCATCCTCTCAATCCAATTCTCAGCGTAATTTCAACACCAACATATTTCCTATGTTTTTAATGTTAGTGACACGGACATAAACTTTTTGTTAACCTTCAATAACAAATTAGGCTCTTCCAGAGAGCCTGAAGAAAGAGAACATTGACTGAAAATTACATTGGCACATTCGTCAAACATCTAAAAGCACCAGACAAACTGACTAAAAGAAACCCAAGAGATTGAAGTGGTCAAGATTTTGAAAGCTGGATTAAGATAAGGAATACTATCGTCCAATTACAATTGTAAAAAGTACCCTAAAACACGGTCCACAGCCAAGAACGCCATAACAATCAAGTGAAATTACCTATACCATCATTCAATCGCGGAAAGAACACTATTAAATTCCAAAAAAATTAGGAATTCCTAAAAAACAAGCTAATGTGCTCTTCCAGCCATGGATAATATTGATGAGAAGATGATATGGAGTTGATTATTTTAAATCACACAAATTAACCCAGAGTTGGATGATGACCCATACAGATAAAGGATCCTCGGAGTTTCAACATTTGAGGAGGAAGAATAATAGGAAAAGTAGGGCTTGATTGAAACAAAAGAAATGCCATTACCTCCTCAAAACCTTCTAGATAGCCACAGTGAAGTCGACACAGATCGAATTTCACTGACAGGGCATAAAAAGATATCGGAGCGTATCCCCTTCTTCACATCCGATTTCTGAGAATGCTGAAGGATGCAACGCCTCAAGTGAGATGACTTGGAATCGAAAAACAGCTGCAGGAACAAGGGCTCAAAAGCTGGATACAGTTGTTTTCACTTTTTAGAGTGGGAACTCATAATTTGTGAAGTTTCCTCAAGGGCCTTTCCGGTCCATTAAGTATTCTGTCGGGCTAATTTTAAGAGTTTTTTATTTTTCAATAAACGCACCCTCCGTCCCTTTGCAATTTCAACATAATATTTTTAACAAATTTACTTAGAATAAACGTATATTCAAATTTTTCTTAATAGTAAATATCCTCACTCTACTAATTTTACTTCGATTATTTTTAATATATTAAATATATTAAGAAAAATTATTGAAAGTTTCACATTTTAAATTTAATTTCTAAAAATTTTTATTCGAGCATTTTCATAAACTTGATTACACATAAATATTGAGAAAATTTTAACAAAATTCACTTATCAATCGTTTTTATATATACGAGTATTATTTTATATAAGTAAATATAAAATAATAATTAAATTATTCAAATTTTAATTTTTAAATAAATTAACTTATCTAACTAAAATTAACATTAAAATAGTTAAATATCACTAATTAAATCAATTTAAGTTTATTAAATAGATTTAAATGAGATTATATATACGTGTAAATAATTAATTTTTAAATTACATTTAACTCAATTACTAACATGTTTCTATCAACTTCCGACTTTAACTTGACTTATTATCATTTTTTATAATATTTTGATCAAGTCTAATCATATAATTATTTCCATACTTCCAAAAAAATAATTTTACAAATTTTTAAATTAATTTAAAATTTTTTAGAGATAGATTAATAATTGGTTTATGGTCTATAACTAAAATACAAAGTGTAAGTTATATAACCAAAAATTGAATAAGCTATTAATGGGTCATTTTATAAAGTTAAATAAAGTTTATGGGTCGCTTGTAAAGTTTATAATTCTTGAGTGCATACTTTGAAAGTTTTAATGATATATTTACAAATAAATACTAAGAAATAAAGTAATAAAATTATTTATACAGTCAAAAATTAATTTTTACACAATATTTCTAAACATAAAATAAGATAGTTTAGAGACACAAATTTAAAATATAATTGACAAATAAATCTCAAAGTTTAAGTTATAAATAATATTATTGTGCAAAAAAATTATAAATAATAAATATAAAATAATATTATTACTCAAATTTGTGATAATTTGAAAATTGTTAATAAATTATCCTAAAAATTGTTCCAAAATTTAATATAGAATAGAATTCGATTCAAGTAAACTTCACATACCAAAATAAAAATTGTGGGAAGTATAAATTTAAACCACATTCTTTTATATTAAGAAAGTTGTAAATAAATATAAAAAATTATAAAAAAAACTAATATTTAAAAAATTAAAAATTAGTAAGGAGAAGGTAAATTAGGAAATTACTATTGTTTATTAAAAATCTAAATATTATGAAAATTTATTAATTAAACCGATTAAAAGTGAATGTACATTAACGGGGATAAAAAAATTTAAAAATTTATTTTTGTGTATTAATTAAAAATATCAATTTAGTAAATTAAAATCACCCATATTTATAAAATAAATTTAGATATAATTAAAAAAATTTAATTTTAAAAAAATCGATTGAATTATAAATAAACAAATAAATTTTCTATTTTTAACCACCTAAACGAGTTCGATCAAATAACTCAACGGTTCTATCGATTAACGGGCCACCAATCAGTATATAATACGAATCACTTTCATTAATTCGCTTAATCATTATCTACCTCATCTGATAATGACTAATTGGAAAGTGATATGTTTTCTCACTTAACATCAATAAAAAAAATATGCTAATTCAGCGACACAATTAATTAATCAGAGATTAATATATAAAAAATCTATGTCGAATTATAACAGTTAATTAAAATATTAAATTGTGACGGGTAAAATATTATTGTATTACATTCAACATAATATTAGATTTTGGCCAACGAATATGTATAAAAGCCCAATCAATAGAAAATTATCACATAACTTGTAAATAAGTAATCCAATAACTTAGATATTGAGTGGTAAGTCGGGCATGTGAAATCAAATAATAACTACTCGTGATTTTGCACGCGCGTATCGCGTATAGAGTAGTTTTATTAATTGATACTTATTAACCGGAGAGAAATATTTATTAATTGAGACTTATAAATAGAGAGTAAGATATACTCCAACACTCAATATATTTTTACTATATTTTTACTATAAGTGAGTAAATCATATAGTTAATTGCCAATTGATTAACAAATTGTAATGGAAGTATTTGAAATTTTAATATGTTAGTAAAAAATATTTAAAAAATTATGTAAATGTATGGAAGATAAAGATTAGGTGAAAATATGAGTTTATACTCTATTGAAATGATTTGCAAGATATTACAACTAGATAACAAAAGTAGTGTCATATAGGAAGTTACCTTAATTTGTTCAAATGTGGCTCCTAGGTGACTTTGGAGAGAACATATTGCAGTGTTAAAATTAGTGTCTGTCCTTTGGTATGTGACCTTTGGTATTTGATTTAAATAAGTATGATAAATCTCACTTTATTTCATTTAATTCAAATCAATCATTCATTTATTAAAATGAAACAATGATAAGAGCTATGTCAGAGTGCACTAAAAATATCCATTCAATTCCTCATTTAATTAAGAAATTACAAAATTGATTTGAACTAAGTTACAACCATAAGAATACACTTGAAGATGATATGATCAAACTAATGATTTATGACTAAAATAATTTATATTCACTTATTATATATATTCAAGGATAACATAGACACTTTTATTAAATTCAACTTCATAAATTTAAAATAAAATAATAATAACTATTATTTCTTCATATTCTAAGCTATTTCATTTTTATAACAAAATAAATATGTTTTATTTTCAAAGTTACCGTCAATAATCTTTCATTAGAGATCTGGTGCTTCAGTTTTTCCATACCACCTCATACTTTTTTTTTCTCGTTCACATGGAAATGGGGGACTTGCATTTTTCATAAACACTTCATATACAAGCATGCGTAAAGGTGGCAGCTGAAACACAACCATAAACAGATGAACCCTAATACCTGTGTAGATTTGATGGCATTCTCGATGAAGAAGGGACTGTGCCATATTGGGCTTCAAGCCCCTATCAGTTCACTTTATTTACTGAGCCATAACTTTAGCTTGTTCTAATGATCTTGGTCATGGTGAGTAGTTAATGCAGTATATTTTCCTTTGACAAATGAATTGCAAAAATTCAGTGGCCAAAGGGAAGGGAGGGTGAGTGGTGGGTATGGTGTAGGTGGGACTTGGAAGTGGGTAAACCTTTTGAAATCCGAATAGCTCAGAATTTCTTTCCTAATTCGACCAAATTCTAAGAGGGGGAGATAGATATCAATACCCTAGCTCCTCCCAACTCCAAATTCTTTCCCTCTCCCTCAATTCCCAGATCTCAATTTCTCAATAGCCATTCAACTCTATTCCCCCAATTCCACAGAGTATTATCTTTCTTACCTGTATTCTCGACCCTCAAATCAATCCATCCACATCTGATTCACTAATTCGCATAAAACTGCCAATTCCCTCCATCCCTATTCTGGGTATTTTTTTTGTTTGGATCCAATCGAAACCATATGGGAGGAACCCATAGAAACAGGATTCGATTCAACGTGGGCGGCCGGATCTTCGAGACGACAGCCACAACCCTCGCTAACGCCGGCCGGAACTCTTTCTTCGGGGCCATCTTCGACGACAATTGGGACGTCCCCTCTGATGGAGGGGGCTTATCGCAATCGCAGGAGCTGTTCATCGATCGGAACCCCGACTGCTTCGCCGTGCTCCTGGACCTCCTCCGGACGGGAGACCTAAACATACCCCTAAACGTCTCGGAGAAGTCCCTCTACCGGGAGGCCTCCTTCTACGGGATCCTCGACCACGTCCGTGCCGCTAAATGGGGCCAATTCGATGGTAATCGCCTCCGGTTGTCGAGGTCAGTATCGGGCCGTGCCCCTGGAGACGGGACGGCCATACGGGCAGGGCCAGACGGCGGCTGCTGCGTGGCACACGGGAGCATCGTCCACGTATACGACTGGATGCTGGAGGAGCACCCACCTCTGAATCTTGACCACCAGAGGGTCAACGACGTCGGTTTCATCGATTCGGAGAACATCGTGATAACTGCGTGCGAGAGACTGGGCACTTTAGACGGCGGGATGGGGCTATTCAGCTCGACCACGGGTGAGCTCCGGTACAAGTTCGAGGTGAACCATAGCAACAGCCCTGAGAACAAGGACAGGGATAAGGGAGCTAAGAAGGGCTTCACGGCCGGCGCGCTCTGCCTGAACCCGGATGACTATAGGATATTCTCGAGCTGTAGAGGGAGAAGCAACGAGTACGGGATCGGAGTGTGGGACCAGGTAACGGGCAAGCAGATGGATTTCTTCTACGAGTCTCCTGGTTGGTCTCTTGGGGACGCGGACAAGCTCCAGTGGTTGGGCGGAGTTTATAATTGTCTTTTAGTGGCTACCTTGTTCCCTAGGAAGGACAACTGCTACATTAGCCTCCTCGATTTTAGGATCAGGGACATGGTTTGGTCGTGGTCCGACATCGGTGGACCTCTCACTCTCACCATCGTTGATGAGAAGAGGGTCCGGGACGCAGTCGCTATGGAGGAGGCCAATTCCATCTGTGTCGTGAACGAGAATGAGGACCTTGGTTTCATGGACCTCAGGATGATGGGAAGTCGGAGCAGCAGCACCATAAGGTGGAGCTCGAGGATCCGGTTCATGAAGGGGCTGATGCCGGATGAGCCGTGCTACCCGAAGCTTGCGGTCCATGGGGGACAGCTCTTCTCTTCCATGAACGACTGCATCTCGGTGTTCTGCGGCTCTGATTGGGTCCTCACATCGAGGCTCAAGAGGGGCTACGGGGGATCCATCTGCGACTTCTCCATTGGCGGTGACCGGCTCTTCGCGCTACACAGCGAGGAGAATGTCTTTGATATCTGGGAGGCTCCTCCTCCTCCCATCATCATATGAGCGTGATGATTATTCATTGATATGAATGAATGCTGGTGATCATCCTAGTGTTTTGGTATCTTCACTCAAACGTATAATTAAGGTCTTTGAAAGACATAAGAATTGCACTTGCAGACTAGACTAACTCCTAGCACAGGACAGGCAGCCAAAGGGGTCTTTTTTTTCCTTCTGATTGTTCTCTTTTTGTGTCTGCTTGGGGGTGTTCTTACAATTCTCCGATGAATTTTCTCCTCTCTCTAGATTTTTTTGTTACACAAACTGACAATTGTGTGTTCTATTCATGTACCCCAGAGAAACATCTTCAATGGAGTCCTCTATAAAGATTTCTTCTTGCCCACTTGGGGGAATTGATTTCCTGGTTGTCCAACATTATTTTTCTTCAGATGGAAGCATCTTTACATAGGTATATTACAACTTAAGCAACATTTGTGATATTTAGGAGTCATCCACGTTCAACCACCGATTCCCTTTTATGTATGATAGTTGGTTGGAAAAAAAAAACTAGCAGTTCACTGTTCAGCTTTTCTTTCCTTTCCCTCCATTTTGTTTTTCTTTTGCCCCTTTTCAGGCAGGTGCTTTTGATTTCTTAGAGAAGGCTGAGAAGTGGGTTGTCATTTGCATGTGAGGTGTTGCGGAAAAGAAAGCAAGTATAACTTGGAAGATATGAATAAATTTTCAGTTTCTGCATCGTTCCTAGTTTGTTATGATGGGATGACCTACTCTGATTTTACTCTGGAGGTTAGATAACAATCTCGAATCTATTTTTGAAATGAGTGTATCTATTTCGTATTTATTATAGAAAATCGGTAGATCCACCGGCCGAAATGTGTGTCTTGGATCTTTTATCTTCTAAAGTTAGGGAGCATGTCCCTACATTCCAGAAAACCAGCATTAGATGTTTATTCTCAGGAGTGGGTTGGAGAGTACGTCAACAACCACTCTTCAAGGATGATCAAATCAAACCTTGTTGTCGAGCTAAGAAGAGTTTTTTCCCGTCCCGACCTCCTTTACCTCGTCTCCTCCTAGACAGTGTCTTGTGCATGAGAAATGCACAGATAATCTTGCGGCACGTGGATGTCTCAATCCAAGATGGTAGTGTTCCTGTGCTGTGAGGGACAAATGGCTCATGGAGGACAACATGGGCTCGCTTCTGCCGTCCCACAGGCCACAACTGGTCAGATCATCTGGAACGACCACGATGTTGCCGACTCAGAAGTGTACTTACCAGTCCCTTGGAATCATGGCAACCTTTACAGTGAGACAAAGAATAATCAAAAGAATTGTTTGACAAATTCAATTCATTTTTCAAAACTAATTACAGTCCCTTAGAATGATGTCCTAATCTTGACATATGAAAGAATCCATAGCAATCAAATAGCAATGAAACAATCCAGTGTGTGAAGAAAACTACAAGCCACTGCAGAAAACATACAATCCTTGGACTTTTCTATCTGTCCCAATTACAATATTGGCACTCATATCCCATATGCAACACAGATGTTCAAAAAACTTTACAACACAGTTCAAGGAATCTACAAGCTTACTAACACTAATCAAATTAAAAGCTACGAACAAAGAGGATATCATTCAGTACTAGTCAATCAGCTATACAAACTGTCCCAATCAGTTCCACAGCAGGCCTAAAGCTATCAAAACATACTAAGTCACAGAATACATGGTGTATAGCATCACTATCTACTACCCGCATGCAAAGATTCAGGAAAAGAAGAACCTGTAGTGGATAATTTCCTCAATGTGCTGCATTCATTCGGTGGGTGGATCCATCTGTTAAAAATCTGTAACATGGCAGATAGCTTCCCTTCCACTGTCCTGTTCTAGCGGTTGCTTTTGGAGTTAATTGGCAAGTAAGGAGACCATCCCTTAAATTTGTTCAACACTTAATCCACTTACACTAATAATAACAGAATAGTTTGCATGGGAAACTAGGACCTTATGAACAGAATTACTCATATCACCGGTTCCGTTTCTGGAGTTAAAACAACTTCCACCATTTATATCACCTCTAGATGAAATCCATAGAGCTTATAACATTAGTTAACACTATGGCCTGTAAATCCGCAATAAGGACAAAAAGGGTTACTATTACCTCGGCACAAACCTCTACCATTGCAATCAAAAGATGGTTGTCTAACTTCTCCATTAACAAACCCGAGTTTGTTTTTCGCAGAGTGCAATCATCATAGATTGACATCATTGATATTAATTGGAACCTAAACTATCTAGCAAATGACCAACCGCATTATCCCACGAGGCAAATTATATACATTCTCGACATATGGATCTTTTTCAAGAGAATTTTGTTCAGGAAGAACCTGTAATTGGTACTCAGAAGAGTTATTCGACGCTGTATATTTGAAAGCTGAGGACGTGGACTTCTTTCGGCCTTATCGCCATTTGCAATTCTGAATTCTGTAGAACAGTGTCGTCAGGGGTTGGAACGGCTTCTTGGAGGGCCAAGAGCTTCATGAGGCCAATCTTCTTCACAAAATTCCCAGCTCTGCTACCATATTGGAATATTTATTGGAAAGCCCCTTCAATCGAGGCCTAGATTGCTCGGAATCCAAGAATTGACTGGAACCCTAATTTCCTGATTGAGAGGAATTCTCAGGTAGAATGAAGAGAAAGTACCCTATATTTCATTAATGGTTGAAAAGAAAATCACAAATTAGGTCCCCCAAAGTTCTCGAGTCTTTCCATTTTTGTCCATATGCCTTTGTATTGAAATTTTCTGACTTGTTGCATTCACCACCAACTACTTCAATGCCTGAAATCAAAGAACAATCTCCAATAGGTCTGCCAAATTTTCCCTCGGAATTATTCTTGCTTCCTTTACAATTGCTTTGCATAAATTGAATTGGGGTTTCTTCTTTCTGTGCGTACACTTATTCTTGGATTTATTAGAACTGGGTATATGGGGTAAACTGCACATTCATGAGATTGGAAATTGGAGCTACTTTTTCGAGTCAATAAATTCAGTTTGGCATGTTGAATTCACCAATTTTGTGATTGTAGCGTGAACATCTGACAACTTGAGGAGAAAAAGAGGCATACTAGAAGATCATAAGCTTTTGCAGCGTGAACATATTTTTTACTCTCCTAGCGCTTGAAGTATGCTGTACACACTCACACACTTAAGATGGCATGTTTCATTTTTTCAGAGCTCGTATTTGGCTAGTGCAGTGGTGATGCTGGAATCATTTACAAAATGTTCATGATAAGATGATAAGAGAAATATCTTTAATTGTTGATGAAGCAGCTTAGGTCATGATTACACTATGCTTCATCATTGGAATTTCTAATTTTGGTCATTCTTGTTTTGTTTTTGGCACATGTATTTCATGTTATCTAGGGAGTACTTTGCCCTTAGATTATATCCTCCTATAGGCTGCATTGGATGGTGTTTATCTGATCTTTTTGTGACTATCTCTGCTTTTCTTTTTAGAGTACAAGGTTCACTCGTACACCAGAAATGATCTGTGTTTTGGGATTCATGGATGATCACTACCCATCCGTTGTGCTTTCTCTTTTTTTAAACCAGGTAATGCCAGTCTATGTTGCTCATCAGAGGGTTTGGTCTTGTCTATCCAATTTTGTATGAGAATAACAGGATAGCAAGATGTATGATGCTCTTTTGGGATGACAAAACCAGCCTGATTAGTTAGATTATGTATCATCACATCTGGTTGTGTAATTTTCTCTTGTATATCCAATTTTTTCTAGAAAGGTAGCTTTGACAACTTTTGACGCCCAATTTTTTGAAAGGCAAAGTAGACTAAATCTTTGTACATCCATTATTTGGTGTAGGTGAAATCTCAACAATCTTCTAAATTTGGACTTCACTGCACTGTGTTTGGATATTGCTATTTTTCATTCCAAATAATTAATAATTGTCACATTAGGTTTTAGATAAGTATCATACGAGCTTTGGTGATTCCTGGAGATCGTGTGGACAGATAATACTCAACCATGTTCTTCCTGAATGAAGCTTCACTAAAATTCCAGGTGATATATAGTTTCTTCCTCATCTAGTTTTATTGTCAGATCTATCTTTATTTCTCATGTGATCTATCCATGTTCAGCATCACATACTATCCTGCTTCCGAATCCTCAGGACACTACAAAGGCTGACAAGTTGTTGAAAATTCAGAGGGAATTGGATGAAACAAAACTATTCTTGTAAGTCTTAAATCTTCCATTACCTCTCTCTCTCTTACATGGATGTTTTCTCTTTCACAGCACAAAACCATTGATAGTGTGCTTGCCCACGGCTACAAACTAGACAGTCTTGTTGAGAAGAGTTCAGATCTCAGTGCAGCTTCACTGGTATCCATCTATGATTCTCCATGTGATAATTTATCGTCAATCTTCTCTTGTGGCAGAGATTATAAAGAATTTTGATTTTCTTTTTGCTGTTACAGTTTCAAATCATGTGAGAACATTATTATAATCTTAGGGAGCTTGATCACAATCTAAGCGTTCTGTAGAGATATTTGTAAGGGAGAAAACAACTTGTTTGTTAGGTCTCCTAGCTATTGTCTTTTTGACGCTAATAATGACCATATCATTCTCCGAGAGTATGAAATATTTTGTTGATTTAGCTTAATAAATTGCAATTTGGATGAATAATGTTAAGGAGTAAAGGAAGGGAATGTAAGAGTGCACAGACTATTTCAAGTTTTCAACGTCACTGTTCTGCCCACCCTAAGGAAAAAAAAGGAACATGTATTCCTCATTTATGAAGAAATTTTTATAATATGTTCTGTCTCTGCCACAGCAGAGTCTATGGAGCAAATTATCTTGTTTATATTGATGAGTCACTAATGTGAGATCTCGCTATTTTGACAAATGTTCTACAAGCAGGCGAAGAAGACTAACCAGTGTTGTACCATAATGTAAGGTTTTCCAGGGTGGTTAAATACATCAGGACTACAGTAAACTGCCATTTATTGGGTTAGAAGAAATATGATATAATATGGTTATTGGTGATTTCACTAGGTTGATTTGTTTGGGTTATATATTCTCATGGAATTTATTCCAAGGAAAAGTTGTGCTGATGAATATTTTGAGGTTCAAATTATGGTACTTACCACTGGACTGCATGCGAGAAATGAGGGGTAATGTACATGCAGGTTACATAGTAAACCTCCTATCTGACAATGTTCAGCTGGAGAATCTCAAAAGCTGGATGTCAAATTTACTTGAAGGAATTTACTTTACCTTCCCAGAAGATTCTCCATAACCTCAATGACTATATCTGCAAAAAAAATGAAAAAATAATTTAGACACTGAAAATTGTCCTATATACTTTACCTTCCCAGAAGATGCTCCATAACCTGAATAGTCATATCTGCAAAAAAAAAAGGAAAAAAAATGTTTTACCAAGTAAATAAATTAGAACAAGAATATTGATTGAAAATGTGCTCATTAAATATTATAAATGCATGAATATGAACAAAAAGCATTAAGTAACAAAACAAGGATAGAACAAAATGTAGGGAAACCTCTTAAGAAAAGAGCATTTAGGAAATTTTGAACGTATTGTTAAGATTAAGAACGTAGAAAGCGTTTATTAATTCCATATTTTAGAGAGTGTGTTGCTTACACAAATAATCATATGCAGAGTTATCTACTAAAAATTAATCTGTTCTCTTTTGAGCATTTCCCAGTTCAGGAGAAGTAATCCGTAGTTGATCCTTAGTTAGGGCCACTAGAAAAAAAGTCAAAGGCAAAAGAAAATATGACTGACCTCAATATAACACATTCATTGACAACACAACACCACACAAAGCCACATACACAGAGCTGAACCATCTCACACACTATACTCTAACCCTTTTAATTGTCACACATACCGTCTCTATGATACATTGGTGATTAATCTGTCAATCCATTCAACTATGGCAGAACTAGAAATACTATTAATGATCTCCCCTAGGTTACCCATTCCCAAGATTTTGTACATTCTTTCAACCTCATATCCTCTTATGTATAATTTGCATAATATGTCACTAAATATATCAAGGAGGAGTTAGCTCTAAATTATGGATATTTAAGTTAAGTTTTATTTATTGCATGTGATTAATAAGGTGCAAAAATTGGTTCAATAAATTCATGGAATCAAGTGAGATAGATACCAATTAATTTTCCACCCTCATATAATATAATATATGTGAAATATTTTCATCCCATATAATTACCTAAACATCAAATTTTAGTACAATCAAAATAGGAAATAGGAAATGAAAATATGAAATTAATCAATTTCTCTAATAGTGCTTAGGTGATAACAGATCTTTATTCATTTCCAAAACTATATTTTTCTCATAGAACGGATTTTTCAGAAACTTGTGATCGCAACAATAAGATCCACAGTAGAAACTTAAAAAAAGAATCTCTCTCTCTTATATATACATATAAATAGGAACTTGACCGCATCCCTACCTGTCCACCGTAGAAATTTCACCGATACGGAGGACAAGATCCGTGAAAGGCAAAGTTTGTTTTTCTCTGCGATCTTGGGGCTCACCAGTCATTACGGGTTATTATGGCCACCGGTGCAGCGGACGGGTTCCTGCGCTGCGGGTGCATGTCCAGCTTCGACTGTGTGATCGAGCGGCGGCCCTACCACAAGAACTGCGGCTGCGCTCTCCACGAAAAGAAGAACGGCGCTGGGAGTGGGAAGAGCCGGGCCGTGTCGTACCCGATCCGGAGGACGTGGAGCGAGGGGAGCCTCGCGCTAATGGCGGGAGCCCAGATGTCGCCGGTGACATCTCCGGTGGTGGCTCAGATGCTGATAAAAGGACTGATGAGGAGGCCGGGCTCGTGCTCCTCTTTCCCTAATGATTTGGAGGAGGAGCGAGCCAGCGACTGATACTCACAGAAGCGAATGGTTGCCGCATTTGCATGCACGTGGAAATCTTAACCCTAGGCCAGTTCATGAGTGTGTGCGTTAGAAAAAATATCTATCATATCATGGTCATGGGTGGCTGGTAATTTTCAATTTATTGAATCTTTCCTTCTTTCTTCTATGTAGAATCATCAACCAGAGCTTGTCGAAGTAATTTTTTCATTGCTCAACAAAGTCTCCTTCTCCCCTCTCTAGTTCTTCTCTTGGGTGAAATGTTTTTTTAAGCCCGCCATGGATTAGTTTGCTGCCAAATACTTTCATTTTGATCTATTTTTGAGATCCTTAGTTAGAGCTATCCAAGTACAATCTGATTTATTTTCCGATTGAGAGGCAAACTAATGATTAATGAGGTTTCCAGCAATCTCTAGGTCTATCTATTTATTCATCAATCGGTTTGGTGGTAAGCCTTTTATGTCTAATGCAGGGATCCAAGTGTCAGGCCACACTAAAATTGCATCCACCCACCATGTATCTCACTCTTTACCAATAGGAATTGCCCGTTGGAGAGTGCTTTATTAAAACTCATTTCATTTCCCCCTTCTAGGGTAATAGTATTAATCTCTTAGCATAATCCACATGTCAATAATAAATATTTTATACCATAATTAGAAATAATGTTATAAGTGGATTTGATTAATAATCCGTTTTTACTCTAAGAGAGTTAGGTCATCTTACAATCCTAGATATTTGTATGATCATTGACATGTTGGCTTTTTGTTTCTACCCATAAAATAGGTACCCTAATGTATTTATCAGTGCGACCCATTGACATATGCAAAATAAACATAATTACTTCTCTTGTACTAGTACTTGTATTTTCACTAAACTATACATATAGCACAATATGGGGCAAACAAGATAATATAGTGCATGCTGTCGCTGTTTTCCCCAAGTGCATGTATTTCACCTGTGATATAATTTGTGTGATTGTGGTTGTACTTAAAATGATATTTGTGGATGTAATCGTATGTGTCTCATGTATCTATTGATAAGGAGTTGGGAAGTAACAGGGAGTGTGAAGACAGATGATATACAAGTGGAAGCTCACTCCCTCGGTAAATATATATACATTTTGCTAAGATTATTATATCAATTTTTTTATATTTGGATCGACCATAAATTTTCCCCTCAAGTATATTAGGCAACTACACTAATTATTTGGTGCAAAAAAAAACTAGCGTAGTTATGCAGTTTTAATAAGTACAACCCGAAATTTTGTGATCCTATGATGGATTATGAAATTTTAGTGTTGTGAAATAAATAAATCAATAGATAAAACTATATATTAATTTTAAATGATTGTACTATTTTAATTAAGCGTGGGAATACCCACATGCAGCAATATGCCGACAGGAATTTTTGGAGGTCACGTGTTGGGTTTAATAGTTACATATGGGCCAATGAGATGGGCCCCAACCCAAGGAGAAAGAAAGGGTTCTTCCTTTCACTCAACGGTAAGGCGGACTTAAGCCTCGGCGTTGATTCAAATTACAATTAAAATGGAGTTTGACCCCTCCGTCTAGTTCCAATGGAAAAAAGTCACACCTTTAAATTGCAAAGGCATCTTGTAATATATTAAGAAGTTGATCAGGACTATGCTTGCCATATCTTCTTGGGGTGAGCGAGGATTAATTGATGAATCATATTATCTTTTCCTTGGATCGCTAAGGGATCTTGATTAAGTACGTTGTTCAAATGTATGAAACATAACATTGTGAGGTGGGAATTATTTATACACGTTAAAATGATGTATTTGCACTGTTCATGATATGGGATAATGAGATAAGTTTTCATTATGATGTGTCTCGGAATTCAGAACCGGCCTGCCTGATTAGAAATTTGCTGATTTCTATCTATGTTGACGGTTTCCAGAGAGAGGTTCCTTAACAGAGGGACTTCCAATTCTCGAGTGAAGCCGCCCGTCTCATGTGATCATGTGACGAATTGAACTTTTTCTCATTATCCAATTTTAAGTCATACATTACTGCCGTCTGCTATGCTATCTTGGTAATGTTTTTTTTTCTCTCGTTGAGATTGATGATTTTAAAGAAGTGAATTGCAAGTTGTATGGAACATCACTGCCAAATTGTTTTCGCTAGTGTGCACATGATTAACTGTAAAAAAAAATAGTGATTTATAGAAGGGCCACAAAATGTTTTCACGGGCATAGATGCATAATTATAAATGATCATGTTGTTGCCTAACAAAAACTTTGATGTTACTACTTTATATAAAAATCTAATCAATGTCATTACTTTTAATCATCACCATTATCATTACGAATATAAAAAATGAAAGGGGGGACATCCCACGTGGAAGATGGCAAAGGAATAAACTATAGTAAATTAGTGATGACTAATAAGATACCTTTTAAAATAGAAATAGGCTGTAAAAATGGTGGGAGGTGGTGACAGACAGTAAAGTAAGAGAGAGATCCCCTCGTGCGGCACACCCGCCAACTTCTACTGCACAGCTACCTCTCTCTTTCACACTCTGACTAGTTTTTTTGGATCTTTGACCGTCTCCATTTACTTTAGACATCAATATATATTTATATATAACATTAGCATAACTTACTAATCATAGTTGGATATTCTTTAATACGTGGTTAAATTTTTAATTTTATATATTAAGATTTATGTGTTTATGTGAAGAGATTAAACTTTTTCATTAGAATAACATATAATATGTGGACTTGTTATCTGCACTCATTCTACATTTTTCTTTTTCTTTAAACAGGATTTTGAGTTTTCCAAGACCTAGATCTAGCTCGATTGCTTGCTGTCAGCTTGAACCCACTTTGGATACAATGAAACACAAAAAGGAAAACTAACAAATTAGAACTTGAATAAAAATCACATACAAGTAACATTAAATTATCCAAGAAAAAAACTTTTTAGTATTAGATTATATACATCCTTCATAAGATTTAACCTCATACTGTTAATTTGGTGAAAATACATCTCATGTTATTACTTTTTTCAATTATAATATAAAACACACAAATTTAGAACTAGTAATAGAAATAAGAAATTAAAATAATCTAGAACAAATATTTTTCAATTATTAGAAAAAATTATATAATTAAACTAAATATTCATTCACTCCTACTATTACTTAGAAAATACAAATAAATTAGTTGATTATTTATTAGGCTACTCATCATAAGTGATCAAATTATATTGAACTTTCTTATATAGTTGTATCTAAATATTGTAATATTTGTATGATTAATTAATATTATAATAGTAATTTTTTCGAAGTTATAAATTGGTAATCCACTAAGCAATTTCTAGAGGAGCAGCTTACGGGTTTTCTATGGAGGACAAATGGAAGAGTTCCTTAGATCCCTTCCACGTGAGGCTTTTTCCCTAACACCTTCTTCTTTTCATGGCAGCATGTGATAGTGCTGGGGCCCTTAATAATATGTTTGGTTCTGATTTTGAATAACAAACACACACGCAAAGCATTATATTTTTTACCAATAAAAAATTATTTATATAAACTATGTGGTCTTGTTTGTGGTTAAAATGTACTCTGGAATGACAATTTATTGCTATAATTTTTTAGAAAAATGAAGTATTCTTAGCTAGAGAACTAAAAGATGATGTTATCACTAACAGCCCATTTTTCTAATGGTTAAATTAAATGGTTAAATATTAATTTTGTGAGATCTATAATATGTTTATCATCCAAGATTTGGCCATCTACCGACCTCACTCTAGCAATGTCTCCTCAAGAATAGCGTATGATTAGGGTTCCTAAATTAGCTTTTAATTTTAAGGGTCATTATCATATTTTCTGGTGTTAAAAAAAGAAATAGGAAAGAAAAACCTGAAGCACTTTCTTTTCTATTTTTTATGGGAAAATAATTGGGTGTAGCAAAATGGAGGGCAGGGAAAAGGAGAAAAAAAAGTAGCACAGTTTCGGGTAAAAGTGGGGTGGTTGGTTGAATGTTGCCATGTTTGAGCCCTTGCGACCGGATTTCTCGTACGTCTTTTCCCTTTGCACTACCCATGGCCACTTCTACGGGTGAGAGTGCTGGTGCTGAGTGCTGAGTGCTGAGTGCTGAGTGCTGAGTGCTCCTGCTTCCCATAATACATTACTCCAGCCAGAAATTGTGCCGGATTTGGAACAAACACTGTCGCCCAACAATTTAGGTTTAGGTAGTCTGCCAAATGTTTGAGATTGCCTAATTCTATGAAGGATTATTACATATTGCCAAATGATGGAGAATACCATGTATGTATGATGGAAATGTTTTGAATATATCAAGTATCAGTTATAGTGACTAGATTGTTCTTGATGTTCTATTATTAAAAAAAGGATAATCAGACAGACAGACAGACCGTCACTCTCAAACGAATAAAAATATGACTGTCGACTCTCATGAGGCCTCCATAAATACAATACCATACCCTCACGCCCATACTCCTAACCCAACCCCATATTTTCATCCCACTTCATTCCTGTGGTTGCACAGCTCCTATTAGTTCTCTGTCTAGCTTTTCCCATTGTGATCAGATCATCACAAACCATGATGGTAACTTCCGTCGCTCCCTCCCGCCCCGCTTTCTCTGTGTGTGGAATGATATTTATACTTAGGATTGTGGAATTGCATGTTGATTCATAACACAATTCTCATCTCTTCTAGGATTTCAAGAATGTTCCTGCATGGCTTGATGCACTCTACACACAAAAGTTCTTTGTGGGTTGCTCCAACCATGATAATGCAAAGAAGAACGAAAAGAACGTATGTTGTTTAGACTGTTGCACAAGTATTTGTCCCCACTGCATCCCCAGCCACCGGTTCCATCGACTCCTCCAAATCCGACGTTATGTCTACCATGATGTTGTTCGGCTCGAAGATCTTCAGAAGCTCATCGATTGCTCCAACGTTCAGGTACCACTTCAGCTTCCACGTTACTTATCTGCAAATTTCACATTATCTACGGTAGATGCCTAATTATACCTAGTCCCTTGAATTTCACATTTATTATTAGGCCTATACAATTAACAGCGCCAAGGTGGTGTTCATTAAGAAGAGACCACAGAATAGGCAGTTCAAAGGATCGGGCAACTACTGCACTTCATGCGATAGAAACCTCCAGGAACCGTTTACTCATTGCTCTTTAGGCTGCAAGGTGAGGTGAAATGTTTTTTTTACATCCTCTGTTGGCCTATTCTCTGCTTTTGAGGTCTGATCACAATTAATACTTATTTTCTATTAGGGAACGGGAAGAGATTACTTTCGAATTTATTTGAATAAATTCCTATAATTTAGTAGAAGTTGTTTTCACTGGTTAGGTGGAGTATTTACTGAAATACAAGAAAGAGCTTTCACCCTACTTGAGGAGGTGCAAGACCTTGCAACTTGGGCCAGATTTTCTCTTCCCACAAGATATGTATTTTGGGGATAAAGAGATGACAACACCCTCGACAGTTGTGGACTCGGATGAGGCGATGACGAGCTGTTCATCAGGACCGTCTGGCTCCGATATCAACGCTGCAATCGGGAATATTGGGAGGTTCGTTAGGAAGAAGAGGAGTGGGCTCTATGTGTGTGTTAGATCTGCGGGCAAGTTGTTGTCAGATGAAGAAGACATGATCACTAGCTATATGAGTAGAAGGAAAGGAATTCCCCATCGATCACCCCTTTGTTAATTTTAGTCAAGAAATTCATACTGGCTAAAAAATGCAAAGAAAAATAATATCATAAATTTCTAATTTTTCATTTCAATCCTACATTTGTTACTTTGACGAATCATATAAATTATGCACTCTCTCTCTCTCTATCTATCTATCTATCTATCTATCTATCTATCTATCTCTCTCTCGGATGAAGAAAATTAATGAGTTGGTCGGGGGATTTGTCTCAGTGGCACCACGTGATTTTACCTAATTCCGAGTCATTGGGCTGTACAATTTTCTAGGGTTTTACATTTTCTTTTATTAATAAAAGATGAACAGTTCCTTTACTTAGGATTCTACCATTTTCGCTTGGTTGTGGTTGTGACAATTATATATTGGCTTCCTGGAGCCATCGAGGCATTTTCCATGGACAGTTTAATGCAGAGAGCCACATCTCTGCATGTTCATGTCTGTACATTTATTTGTGTGAGATATAAATGTTTATCGTCCTTGCTACGTTGAGATTGCCCTTAGCACCCCTCCTCCTTTTTCAATGTTTTAGATCAATTTTCTACAAATATTGTTGTGTGAAGCTAGTAATATTTAATCCAAATTTAAAATAGTCACGAATTTGAATTTTGGAAAATGAATGATTATAATATTTTGAACTATAGGTATAATAATCAATACAGTTAAACCTTATAATACTAAATATGTGAAAATTGATTAATTTTTTATTAAATAAAAAATTAATATTAAAATGATGTAATTGCATTATATAAAAAGTAATAAATAATTATAATGTTTTTAAATAAAAGTTTAGATTATAAATAATGGAATAATATTTTTAATAAAATAAAAATATATAATATTAATAAGTTAATAGTATATTTATAAATAGTACAAATATATTATATATATATTATTAATTTAATTTACTCTATTTAAATAAAAAAGTGTAATGCGGACAATAGAAGGAATATATTCCAAGATGCCTACGGGGGCTACGAAGCAAGCCACCTGTACACGATCAATAGACAATAGTGGAGCATCAGAAAGTTTTGGGCCTCTGCATGGAAAAGCCTTGGGGTAGGCTTTGCTACTAGACTAGCTATGGCTTGGGATATAGAATGACTAAATGTCCCTTATGTGGGGCTAAGAAGCAAGCTTGTACATCAATAAAGTGGAGCATCAGAAAGTTTTGGGCCTCGGCATCGAAAAGCCTTGGGTAGGCTTTGCTACTAGACTAGCTATGGCTTGGGATATAGAATGAGGATGTCCCTTGTGATGGATGGTATTGTCAATTATTTATGGTATGCCCCAATCCCTCCTGGCTCCTTGGTTGTCTTGGTTAGTGAAACAGACTCCTTTTATTAATTTTTTTACTAAGGACTTACCATTTTGGACAAAACTATGAAGAAATTCATATCAAATTCAGTTGCTCATTCCTTTATCAAGGTGCATATCCTAAAGTAGATATATATTGAATAAATTAAAATTAAAAATTCATAAAACCTTGTTGAATTCGACCATTACATAAATTCGCCTGAATGCACTCATATAAATTATTACCGGGATCCCATCAAAATTAACAAAAAGAATTTCACTAGCCAAAGTTAACAACGAGCCGGGCTCCAGGAGGAGACGGTGAATGGCAGCTAGGTAGCACCCATAGCCAATTCTGTGTCAGCTGGGATCTACCATAATTATTGTTATGGGTGGAGGATGACGAACTTGGAACCGATCACATTCCAACTTCTACATTCCCGCAGCAGCAGCCCATAGCTTCCTCTTTGAATATTTTTAACTAGATAGATTCCTTCTCCTTTTCTTCTTGTTTTCTTTCGCATCCTTCTCTCACTCCCTTGTAGCACCCACCTCCACTCCAAAACTTCTCTATTCCCAGTTTCTCTTACATTTGTTCTCATTCTCATTTCCATACTCTTCCCCACCCCCTCGATATTTTGCCACAAATTATATGTTATATCCCTTTCATATTTATTAACCAAACAAATATCAGTGAGATATAAGATCAAGGGAGAAAGGGGTTATGAATGATTGTATAAATATCCAAAACCATCAAATCTCATCTCATGGTAAAATAGGATATGAATCTATTAATACATAACCATGCCACATTATTATTGATCTCACCCTTTATTATTTGGAGTACGCCAGCTATGATATTTATTTCCTACTTGTTGTAGAAGGATATGTGTCATTATTATGCACATTTCTTTTCATATGGAACAAGTATAAATAGACGTCAATGAAATCAACTTTCCATAAGAGGCTAGGTAAAAAAACCTTTTTTTGTGATAAAAATTCATTTGTTTATTAAATTAAGGGAAAAAATGATTTTCTTAGCTGAAATGGAGTCCTGGTACATTAAATATGAACAACAACAAGGGTCCCTTTGCAAAACCGCTCAACCTAAACCATTAACGGTTCAATAAATTGATGCAAATCAAAAGCCTTTATATCTCAGATAATGCGTTGTACAAAAAAAATATTTCAGATAATACCAAAATCCCTATAAATATGCCGCTTGACTTAAGCTATGTTTGCCAAATTCACCTCTCAAAACCCTCCTTTTTTCGAATAAAAATTCCCTTCTCCCTTCCCTCTACTGCGTAAAAATGGCTGCAACCACCTCTAGAAGAACATCCACCGGCCCAGTGATACGGCCCCCCTCGTCGTCCAGCCGTTTCTACTCCTCTGTCTCGTCGCATGCCTCATCAAGGACTTCTTCCGGTTTCGCGTCCTCCACTTCCAGTTTCGCCACCCGCCCTTTAGTTGGATCTTCTTTCTTCCGAAGTTCTGCCTCTCAGACACATGTCAACATGTTCGGCCCCGACGCGCCGGCTCCGTCCGTGCGATTCTCCCTCGACCATTCGACCTCCCCGAGCCGGACGATGTTGGTCTTCCAGCGTAACCGCCAGATGGTGAAGTCGGGCGGGGGATCTAAGGCTCCACGAAGGACGTGCATGTGCTCACCAACGACGCATCCCGGCTCATTTCGGTGCAGTCTCCACAAGAACTGCGGTAATTCCCCTTTCGCTTCTGCGAGCATGAGCTACTCGCCGAACAGGTTGAACGCAGGGAGGTCCGCCATGACGAACTCCCTCGTGAGGATCAGTGGTGTAGAAGATGATCTGGTGAAGCGAGCCCTGACGGCCCTGATTAGGCCGTCCTCTCATCAGCAGAGGCGGCCCGGCGATTTCCAGCCGCGGCCGAGCAGATTGTCAGTGATGTCCAGAGCAAAGGATTCCTGATTTGTCCCATCTGTCAATTCCCCCAGGACGGACGAATGGGAGTGGCATCACCATCTTCTCCGCCAGATTTGACGGATTTTGACTTGAACTATTATTGGATCGCATTGGACGTGATTTTTTTATTCCAAGTCCTCTGGGAACGAACGAGAAGCCCTAAAATCAAATTAATACGCGAAATAATAATTGTGTAAATATTCTTATAAATCTCATATATATTAGTCCTGAAAGTCATCCGTTTTACTCTTTTCCTTTAAAGTAATTTTCAAAATTTCCCATTCTCTTTGTAGCATCAAATACATATAATCATCAACTCATTTCAGAGTTATAATTCTTGATTTTCCTTCTTTGATCTTCGCCCACGCATATTCATGTATGGGATGATAAATGATAATAAATATGTAGAAATCTTTGCTCTGAGATTCATATTCAATTATTATCACCATATTTTTTTTTATCTCGTAATATAATTTTAGTGCCCAACATATATATTTTGTGAGTACATGTATTCGTAGTTTAAAATTAAAATTTTAAAAATTGGACCGTGTGTGCACCACACCTTATGGGTTTTTTCTATTTTAGTTTCAACCAACTTTTTTAAGAGTCTATTGTTATTTTTTAGAATAATAATAAAATAATTTACCCTAGATCGTTTCAAGACACGTGGACTCGAGATATTTCCATTAAATGGAAGATAAGTCAAAGCCGATCAAGCAACTTATGACTTTTTTTTCAATCTATACTATAGTCCTAGGGCGGTACTCGAGACAGTTCGATTGCGAGGGCGCTCACAATAGGATCTTTTTCTTCTTCAAGGAAAAAGGACTGTGTTGAAAAGGCCTCCACAAGCTATCTGAATTATGAATATGATGGTTACACCTGAATTGTATTGCTGGCCAGGACTCGTTCATACAGGTCCAAGTATATGGTACCCACTCCAATCCACTATATCAATAATACTTTTTAATAAATGATATATATGGGTCCTAGTAGACATCAGCATATTTAAGATTTATCTCTAAAATTTCAGAATATCCCTTCCCTCAAAAGAGAAAATATGAGATATTTTATAAGTATATATCTTTACAAACCAAGGGATATGTTCTTGATAAATATGACGACAAAAGAGGGTGCAAACACTATCTATTTTGAAATAACTTGGCTAAACCAATCGCCCACGAAATCAATGATATATATATATATATATATATATTTTAGTGAAAATCTATTTCATTTTAGATTCATATTGATGAGAGTAATTGTTATTGACCTTTAAGCGGGCATGGATGTGTATAGACATCTAAAAAAATTGCAGAGTTACCCTGGCTCCCAAGTTAGAAGCTAATTAGTAGCATGCTATATAAACCCTTTTGAATTGCAATCCTATAGAGGAATTATATAACATCTCCTGTTCATAATTAAAAATTGAGATTTCATTCTCATATATTAACTAGTAAATGCATCTAACTTATGATTTTTGGATGTTTTGTATGAGAAGGATAATTCCTGTCGTTCTAGCCATCGACACATCCACCTCCACCACTTACTATGATTGCCTTTTCTAAATCTTGGACACATGGACAGTTGGGACCATGCATGAGAGTGCTATTTTATTCTTTTTGGCCTTTCCGAGTGGATAAGGATAGGATAATACACTCATTTCTCCATTTTATTTCTCCTCTTTTCTCCCAAACTTTTAGTGCTAGAATTAATTGCATTGTCTATAAACTAACTGCGTAGTCTTGGAGGTCAATGATTTTTTTATCTGAAACTTTCCTTTTTTTGAGAGAAAACAGCAACCCTAGTGTGTGCTAGTGCTGTATGTTTTATACATATATAACAAGTATTATATGTACACAAATTTATGTACGAGAGAAGAAACAAAATTAAACCATGGATCATTGAGACGAATAAAGTGTAAGGGACCAACATGGGAAGAGTAACAGCTGGACGGGAGGAAAAAGAACTACCATTCAAGTCAAATTCCTATATATTTCTCATGTTTGTCTGTTTGACTTCTCTTACTGGGCGGACCATGAAAATATATAAACCATAAATGGCAGCCGCCACGGACGACTGAATTAACTGCAAAAAATTAGCAACACAAACTGGGTCGAATTGCGCCAATTAAAGATCCCTTTACACACATAGCAGTCACTAGTACTGAGGACCAGCCGAGTAAGTGTTAGAAACGTATCCTTATGTGTTTGTTGTCTTTTAACAACTCTACCGTAGCTAAGAGGTTGGAGACCCGCTTTGAACTATTGAAGACTTTACCTGGGTACTTTAGTTGAAACCAGTTTGTGTTTCAATTCAATAATGGAACCGGGCAATCTGCATTACAATTTCATTTCAATAATGGATCTGGGCAATCTGCATTTCAATTTGATTTCAATAATGGACCTGGGCAATCTGCATTTCAATTTGATTTCAATAATGGACCTGGGCAATCTGCCTAAAAAGGGGCCCGCGTCATCTCAGTCTCTCTCTGCAGGGGCCAAAAAGGGGCCCGCGTCATCTCAGTCTCTCTCTGCAGGGGCCTGTGGGCACGAAATCTTCAATTCGTGTCAAGTGGCGAGTATAATACTTCATCTATATTAGTTATAAGTTAATAATTAAATAAGAAATACTTATAAAGGACAACTTATTTTCCAAGTTAAACAAATGAAAGATTCATCATTAAAAAACTTGTACCTAGTTGATTCCATGTTGTTACATTCACTATCTTATTGAATCAGGACTACTACAATTTTACAATCAGCCAGCCCTAAATATTTCCAAATTACCAAATGAACGAATAGAGACAGACACGTAATGGAAAAAAAACTTAATCGAGAGACAATAATTGAAATGCTAATGGCCCGGTTATCATACTAAAAGAATTCCTCTCGGATATTATGTTTGACTAGTGTGGCGCGCGATGGAGTCGGCAGGTAACAGGTTATAATATACCGACTAGCGACAAGTACACTAGTCGACCACTATATCGATATATAAAAAAAAGAAATATGCATTTACGCATTAACTAAAGCAAATAGGAGCTAGAAGTGTGTCACCATAACATGCGAACCAGACCCGCCAAAAAAAAAAAAGGCTAATCTCAATCGATAGTCTCATCTACCCATATACACGAACGACAGTACACACAAGTAACAAAGATGCAGTAAACGGATTAGAAAAAAAAAACTAACCAACAAGTCTTGGAATTTCTTGCAGACACCGCCGGATGAAAACTTGCTCATGTCGGTTTCATGTCATAGAAGAGCTTAGCCCACAAAGATTGCTCATCTAGACCATCTATGACCCTCTGATCCGTGCCGACGAGATTACTACGATTGACGGCATGATGATGAGCCCTGGGGCTCGGGCGCTGGCCGGTTGCTGTCCGGGTTGCCGCTCCGAGAGGGCCAGCTGAGACTCTTGGCCTTGATCTATTTCTCGATATCGAACCTGATGATGATGATTTCATGTTCCTGATGGTTGTTGGCCGCCCATCCACAGAAGCTGAGGAGGATCGTCTGGTGGGGCTCCTATCAAGAGACCCGGGTGACATCGACTTTGAATAGTTCAAGTTCTGCAGAGCAAGCAGCGCCTTCTCATGAGATTTTACGTCGACAACTAGAGGCTCTCCCGACGAGATAGAGCTCCTCAAGCCATAAGGCAGAGGACCAGAGAGTCTTGGGCTCTTATAGTTATGATGATGAGCTGCTGCGTTATCCTGCTGGTTTAGAGGCCCGGATAGTGCTAATCTCGTGTGCTTCTTGTATACCACTACTTTCTCAATATCATCGATCTTATTGTCCCTGATAGTACTGCTGTACTTCCTTGTCAAATTAGAAATATTAGTTATTACCCTCCGATTGATCTCCCTAGAGGGCCCCTGCAGCGAGTCCTTAACTGCAACCTCTTCCGTATTGGAGGAAACCAACCTTAAGATGTACTTACCAACTGATCTCTTGGCCTTGTTGATTGAGGTGATGAGGACGGATGAGAAGCGGAGCTTACTGAGACTGGAGCCGTAGTCCTTCCGGGCGAGCTTGAGGATCTCGAGCCGGTGCTTGGCTACAGAAATGCCCATGCTCTGGAGAAACTCGTGGTCGAAGTAAGCAAGGTCCTCGGCCTGGAGCTCGTTCCGTGTGAATTCAAGGCCATACTCGTGGACCAGGGCTGGGTTGAGGCCGGTCTTGGATAGCCATGCCGACCAATCCATTGATGGGTTAATGTGGGGGGTACCAATGGAGTGGAGGCTAGAAGGGGGTGAAGAGAGGCAGATGAGTAAGAGCTAGCAAAAGTAAATGTGGTGGGTAATAGTAGCTGGTCACTTGGATGTTTACTTAGGATGCCTTTTTTTTCGCTCTGTTTTTGTAGGGTTATATCATATAGCCATCCAGATATCTACTCCATGTGTGGGAGAGGGACAAAACATTAATTGTGAAAATTGACCATTATCAAATTCAATAAAACATTTTTTCATAGGTGATAAAAATTATATTTAATGTTTGCAAATTTTCTTATAATGAATTAGGAAATCTCATGGCCATAAAAGCATTGACTCCTTTTAACTCAATTGGACCTACCTCTTAATTAAGTAGGGCCATTTCGTACATGTAGGAGTTAAGGGGGAAAATTGAAAATAAAAAATTACCATTAATTTCAATATAAAAATTACACTTGTAAACTTTAATTATTAAATAAAAATCATCAATATTATAATCCATTTTCTCATGTAAAAAAATAAGTTAAATTGAATCAAGCCAACCAATAGCTAAAGAGTGAGGAAGGGAAATATGAGAAGTGATAGAGCAACTCCATATTTCACCCTCGTAATAGAATTTCTGCTGCTTGCCTGCCTTTGTGAGTATAATTATTATAATGGACTAAAATCAAGGGAAAGGTAAAAGCTTCCAAAATGGATACGCAGACACACAAACAGAGCTCACATGGTCGAAGGAACCCAACGGTGATGTGGCAGATTCGCATCTACCAACCAAGGCATATATGCATATAGGCATTGGGTAGGTTTGCTGACATTTTTGGCTCGATTTGGTGAATTATTGCAGCGAACCAATTTACTCTATTGTATTGTATACATAATAATACATGCAGGCACCAATATTGTGGCATGATTCAAAAGTATTGGTGGCAGTATATGCTAATAGTGTATTTTGGTTGAATTTTGGACATGAATTTATTTGATTATATTATTAGGTGAGTAATGATAGTGTAATGACTTGGTTTTTGCCGTATTAGTATCATATGTAGATGTGAGGGACTAACAGTCCCACCCAATGTATAATAAAGTCAAATGCAGCAATGATAACCGACTCGACGTTCCCGGTCAAATAATACTATACAAGCCCTACACTTTCTCGGTCAGAGCTGTGCACTTGGCAAAATCTCATCACGCTCTCCCTTCCCTCTCCCTAACAATAATAATATATTATCCGCTGGGTGCTGGTGACGAGTGATGAGGATAAGCTGCTCTCCATCTTTATATCTATCTATCAACCTATTTTCGCCAAAAACTTGATCTTCATACTCATACCTCACCCCCTCAGTTACTCTCTATGCGTATTCAATCCTAGGGCATCCGACATGTTTAGGAGATGCTTTCGGTTCCTCGATCTATTAATTTCAGGAAATGGAAACACGCCAACTAGGATGAAGAAATGGCGATCTAATTATAATCATCATCAGGAAGGAGACTCGCGGTTGGCATCATGTGGAGCTATGATCGTTGGGTCAAGCATGGGATTGCTCTGTTATTGGTCACTCACACCACATCAGAGCAATTCAGCCTTCTCTTTAGCAGTCTGTGATGGAGAGTCGCACACTTCCGGGGACCATCTTCTTCCAGAAACACACAATGAAAAGAAACAAAGGTTCCTTTTTGGAGGTAATTAAGTATTGCCAAAACGAATCATTTATATTTACTTAAGATCAGGAGCAGTTGATTCCAATGTCCTGGATTAATTGCAGATGCCTACAGAAGAAGAGTTTTCTTTAATTACGAAAAGCGCATCCGAATGCAAAGCTCTCCCGAGAAGGTAATCCGCGTGTAAATTGATAGTTGATATTGCAGCAGTAAATTAGGTATTGATGTTCTTCTTATACCTGATAAGTTATTGTGTTGCTATACTTCAATATATATACATATATATATATATTGTTACGAAATGGATGATCACCAGGTGTTCGAATACTTTGCTTCAATTGAAAGACCTTCCGGGGAGGTTCTCATGACACCGGCAGACCTCATGCGGGCAATTGTTCCGGTATTTCCTCCATCGGAGTCAAGTTGGGTACGTGAAGGATCGCTGAAAGGGGAGAGAGGAGTTCCGGCAGGAAAGTTATACTGTCAACCGTCCGAGTTCTTCATGCTCTTTGACACGAATGGCGATGGACTCATATCTTTTCCAGAGTAAGATCAATTAAATGCATATTTTTATCAAACCACAACTAGAGCATAATTATCGCTAAAAATAATATATAATGACGACATTGCTTGGGTACGTAGGTATCTATTCTTTGTTACAATTTTAAGCATCCCAGAGACAAGCTTCAGCATCGCATTCAAGATGTTCGATATCGACAATAGTGGGTAATGAGGGCTTCCTTCCTCCACTCTATTTCCCTTGCCTAGCATTCATGGTATGTATATATGGACATCAAAATCAATATTCCAAGATATTCATCATCATAAGTGCTCAGTACTTACTCTCAATCTCAAGTTGTAGTTATAGATCCACCCTGCAGGTATTATAATGGAAATTACATGATGATCTCTAATGGATTCGGACTAATTGGCTTAGGATAGATAGATAGATAGATAGTCCATTCCAGTAATATATATTTATATATATATATTAATTACAACTTAATGCAAAATTTGACTATTAATGGAATTATACGCACAGGGAGATCGACAGCGATGAGTTCAAGAAAGTGATGAACCTTATGAGATCTCCCAAGAGATCATACGGGAACAGTCACCACAACCACAGGGGCAGTAAGGGGAAGAGGAAATTAATGGAGATCAAGGCGGGAGATCAGTCTAACGAGAACAGTGGACTGCTCGAGTACTTCTTCGGTAAAGATGGAAATAAAAAGCTACAGCATGATATATTTGTCCAATTCCTCAGGGATTTGCACGAAGAGGTGATCTGATCAATTAGCTTGCCTTGCCATTTAATATTGATGGACCTATGTAATTAATATAACCCTGGAAATCAACTTTACTTGTTAGCAAGCTAATATTATATATATATATATATATATATATATAATGCACTTGTTAATTAATATCGGTGCCTACATGGTTGCTAATAATTATTAGATCCTGAGATTGGAGTTTGCCCATTACGACTTCAGATGGAGGGGGACTATCTCTGCAAAGGACTTTGCACTGTCCCTAGTGGCATCAGCTGACATGAGTCACACAAACAAACTCCTAGACAAGGTAGAGGAGATGGACAATGAACCGTCTCTCAAGGAATTGAGGATAACATTCAAGGAGTTCAAGGATTTCTCCGACCTCCGCAAGGAGTTGCAGTCCTTCTCCTTGGCCCTCTTCAGCTATGGCAAGGTTAATGGATTGCTAACAAAGAAAGACTTTCAGAGAGCTGCGTCTCAGGTATGCGGGATCAAACTCACAGACAAGGTGGTGGACATCATATTTCACGTGTTCAAGACAGATACAGACACTACACTAGATACAAGTATAAACAATACAGATCATAGGGAGTCCAAGCACCAGCTGAGCTCCAAGGAGTTTGTAAGGGTAATTCAGAGGCGCGAGACGACCATGCAGGAGGTGGCCGTACAACATCGAGAGCCCGGCTTTGGAGGATTGGCTTCTTGTTGGTCAAGTTGTGCTTCTCGTTGCAAGTCTTCCAAGCCTCTCCTGTAAAATCCTATCTCCATGGATTATCGAATTATTATTATTTTATATATTGTTAATCCATTCATTCATCCATCCAACCAACATTAATCATCCCACATTCTAAAACAACAAGGAAATAAAATCCCTTAAATTCAGCTCCAATACAATAAGTCCTGAGCCTCCTCAAATTCAGCTCCAATATTCATAAATTCTCACTACTCAATAAATTTATTAAAAAGTGATCACAACTTACTCTTAAACTCCGTAAATAATTAGAATGCATCATCTTTATATTAGAATACAATACAATACAATGTGAGTAATATGGCAATGTCAAATGCCAAGTTTCCCAATTGGTATTATGTTCTTTCTTCTCAATGCTCACTATGCTTGCTTTGTATTTTGTTCTTCTAGCTAGTTATGTCAAATATTATTAAATGATAATGGGGTTGGGTCAAATAACAATTCCCTTCCCCTTTTTTTTGCTTGTAATTTTGTTTTTTATCCACAACTGAAGAAATTTTATAAAAAAGCAGAAATTTCCTCTGTGGCTATTCCATAAAGAAGGATGAGAATACCTTCTTCGTCTTAATTCCACCAAAATAAAGATGAAATAAAAACAAGAAAACCTTCATCCTTCCAACAACAGAGAGCAGAAGCCATTCACCGATATTTGCCTATATAGTTTTTCCAGTCTCTTCTCTTTCGGGTTTTCATCACAGTAAAAAAATCATTGCTTTGCAGGCAAGTCTTCTCGAAGAAAAAACAATATTTACATTCGTAGAACTCTGTTCCTTAGGAATAGGTATTCTTTTAGCTCAATAAAATAAATATAGGCTATTTGTTTACCTGAATTCGGATTCAGCGAATCCCTGTTCCGGTCAGAGAAAACCCTTCATTCCAAAGCGGCGCCCCATTCTCGTTTTACTTTGTTGGTTTCTACTTCTAGGTTAGTTTCGCCCCTATGCAGTTTCCTTTGACATAGCTGTCAAAAGATTCAGCTTTTCTACAAGGTGGATGTTGGGCCTTGTAGATTGATTCTTATTTATTTATCCTGGGGAAATTAGTCCGAGGGTTCTTATGTATTTTTTTTCTCTTGTGCTTGTGATTGGGGTTTTGTAAATTCATTGATTTGTCGAGGTGTTTCTGTCTGAGCTGATTGAAATAGTTTTTTTGTAGCTCAAAAAAGAGATAGGTTTTTTGTCACTTGGTTGGTCGTACGCATATAATTTGCGTTTTTCTGCTGAAGTGGTTCTGCATATAGATAGTATTTGTTGTGTAAACTAATGGGATTGGGTTTCTCCCTTTGAGGTAGCCTAGTTGTATGCAACCAAGCTCTGTAATTTGCCGTCTTCTTCTATCTCTTCTGAGGTATTGGATATTCCACAAATAAAAAGGTCTTCACTCTGCTAAGCCAAAGGTATTATGAAGAAGCAGGCAAGTAGAAAGACGAAACTGGTGGGACGAAGCTCAAGTGATCTCAGTCAAATCAGGACAGGAGAAAACAGCACAAAAGCTATAGATAGGGACACAACTGTGTTTATATCCATGTCACAGGAGCTGAAAGACGAAGGGAACCGACTCTTCCAGAAAAGGGATTATAGTGGGGCAATGTTACACTATGAGAAGGCCCTCCAGCTGCTTCCAAGTGACCATATTGATATCTCCTACCTCCGGAGCAACATGGCTGCTTGCTATATGCAAATGGGCTTGAGAGAGTATCCCCGAGAAATTACTGAATGCAACTTAGTTCTTGAGGTCACTCCCAATTACACAAGGGCTCTTCTGAAGAGAGCAAGGTGCTACGAGGGCTTGAATCGTCTTGATTTGGTACTTAGGGATACCGACAGTGTCCTGAAGATAGAGCCTAACAATATAATGACTTGTGAAATTTCTGAAAGGGTGAAAGCTTCTTTAGAGGAAAGAGGACTAACTGTGAAGGATGATGCCTCCATCAAACTGCCTCCTGATTACTTGGAACAACCTCATTCAGCATTTAAGGCTGCAAAGAAACTCAAAGAGAGGACTCAAAGGAAGAGGAACAAGGGTAAGAAGGCATCACTTTATCCGGCTGATGACAATGCTGTTGTGGAGGAGAAGATACTGACAGTGAATGAGGAGGTATCCAAGAGGAATGTGAAGCCATTGCTCGGGGAAGATATAAGGTGGGCCCACTTGCCTATCAATTGCAGCCTTCGTAACTTGAGGGATTTCATTGACTCTATTTATAATATATGACCGAGCCGACCCACGTAAATACTTGCGTAAGTTAGTATAATTAATTTAAGATTTTTTATTGTAAATTTTGTATCCACCGAATAACTAAATGATGTGAATCCGACTAACAAAAGTACAAATTCACAAGTTTAATAAATGAGACTTGCAATGTAGCTGAACACTTTATCACCAATTGAGATAAATGATCACTTTAGACTTAAAAAAGTGCTTAATCACAACGTAAAGGGCTAAAATATTCAAAAAATTTTTATATGGGCTGATTAAAGAAATTGCTGAATATTCAAATAAAAATTCAAATGAATAGTACAAAAAAAAGGTTCAGATTTAATTAATAAGGAGAGATTTATAAATATAATAAATATTTTAGGATAATACTAGGTAGTCAGATTAGATAAGGTTAGCTTATAACCATAATAGATTTTTTTCACATTATATGGGTCATTCGCTTGTTTCCACAGAATTGGAGAGATACACTTTGAAATTTATATCTTGTGAGGTTTTGTCTTCTTTCTATCTTAAAAAAGCTTTTGAACTTATCAGGTTTTTACCTGTAGCGTTCAAGTAATCAAGACTTATCACCCGGAGTTTTCTAAGAGTTTTTCTTAGAGGATTTGGGTGTGACGTCTACATATCTCATATCTTTTTTCTCACATAAACAAGGTATATTCCATCTTTTCGCACTTACGTCGTGAAAGTCTTGAGATCGTTACCATATTTGGTGTAGGGTGTCGTCAGCATATTGGCGAGTGCCAACTGATGCAAACCAATATGCTGACTACACTCTACACCAAATATGGCAACGATCCCAATACTTTCACGACGCAAGTACGAAAAGATGGAATATACCTTGTTTATGTGAGAAACAATGTATGAGATATGTAGATGCCACACCCAAATCCTCTAAGAACTCTTAGAAAACCCCGGGTGATAAGTCTTAATTGCTTGAACGCCACAAGTAAAAACCTGATAAGTTCAAAAGCCTTTTCAAGATAGAAAGAAGACAAAATCTCACAAAATATAAATTCCAAAAAGTGTGTGTCTCCAATGCTGTGTAGTATGCCTTTTATAGGCTCAGAAAACAACCGAATGACCCACATAATGAGGAAAAAAATCTATTATGGTTATAAGCTAACCTTATCTAATCTAGCTACCTAATATTATCCTAATAGATTTATTATATTTATAAATCCCTTCTTATTAATTAAATCTGGACTTTCTGTTGAGCTCATCTTGGACTCTTCATTTGGGCTTCTATTTGGATATACAACAATCTCTTTAATCAGCCCATATAAAGTTTTTTTTAATCTTTTAGCCCTTGACCTTATGATTGGGCTCTCTTGAAGTCTCAAATAATCATTTATCCCATTTGGTGATAAAGTGTTCAACTTCATTACAGGTTCGTTTGATTGGGATTGTGAATTTATAGACTTTTTTGTCGAATTCACATCACTAATAATGATATATTTTTTCAATCAGCCATCTATGAATTTAATTACTTTTTAAGAAGTTTACAACGGGTGAGTACTCCATCCCATAGTTCCCATAGTGTTTGAGTTTATTTTATAAACCTACGGGCTGACTTTATAATTATTGATTTATTGAACTGGTATGGTACTTAAATCTGGTTACTTCATTATCTTTTCCTAACGTGTGCCACTACACCATAATTTTAAGTGCCAATTTAATCAATTTAGTTTACTATTCTTGACGCATTAAAAATTGTATTAAGTAAAAGGCATTGACACCTTTACAATTTGTATTATAGCATGAGATTCCCTTTGTTTTCAATCAATGAATGCTATTACTAGGAGGGATAGATTATATATGCTCACGGATGGAATATACATTATTTATTTTATGTTGGCCGGACTTACTCCCGATAAAATCATCTTAGGTAATAATGATCTTTCTCTATTTGTAATGTTTAAGAATTATTTGATAAAAAGTTCTTTTATTTACTGGTCCACCTTGACAATGGTATTTCATGGACCTCCCAAGTTACACGATAAGGGAAATACCATCTTTACACGATAAACAATAATTCATTGATAGGATTACTATTGCAGAAAATTTGACCGACCCAGGTGGAAACCAACCCATTAAGAGATGAATCAACAAATGTTGGAAGAGTACAATATGTTATATGTTGGTAAGAGATGAAGAGTGGGCTCCTAGAGTTGTGGGCTCCTAGAATTGAGGGACCTTTGGATTATTTGTGGATAGCATAGAGTTGTACCTTAGTGTCGGGAATGCTACTTCCTTATTGAGCAAGACAAATTTGAGGGAAGACATAGGGATGGCATCATGTCACAAGTGTAAGAACTTGTCTAGAGTTCATGCCTTTATTGGCGGGAAGAGAGGCATTTAATCATTTAGTTGCATGTCAAATCTTTATTGCCTCTTCCTCCCTCATTGCCTTCCTTCCTTCCTCCCTCATTGACATCTTCCTATCTGCCCAACCAAAATGATCCCAACCATTCCATTTCAATTGACGACGCTCACATCACAGGCATAGTGGAGTAGACATGAAGCTAAACCAAACACACCACAAATCGTGTTCATTATTCCTCTCTCCCAGGACCTGGTCTGGTCGGTCAACCAACAACCAACCCACCCTCAACAAGCTCCCAAAAATAGTTACTAACAAGTTGTTGTAGGCCCCGCAAGGCGCCGACAAAATAAAGTTGAGAGAAAAAAAATGGCAAAGGCAATCCATGCAAGAGCATCGGATCCTTTCTGCACCTCGAGTTACACTCAACACCGGGGTTTCCCCGTTTTTATTTGGATGGAAAAATTCACTGTTCCTTGACGGGCATCAAGAGGACAAGAGGAGAGGACGGACATTATTGGGTTGTTTGTCTCTTCTTTCATCCTCTCCTATGACCATGCAAACAAAATAAAAAAAATCCTCCTCTGGGCGACTTGACTACTGATAAGGCACGTTCTGGGAATTCCCAAGGTGCGTCAGACAGTGCAGTGCAGTGAACGGCCGATTCTACCCGCCTTTGATTATATGTCACCGGTACCTAGAACATTAGGCTGAAGCCGGTGGCTCTGGCAGGGGGTGAAGGAGGTGCAGGGATCGAAGGTGTGTGGCGGTGCTCGCCCTCGTAGGTAACAATGAGTATAGATGGATCATCGTTGGCTCGCTCCACGTGTTTCCTGGCGAGGCAGCCCCTCACACTGCTGCACTTATATTAGCCCCTGCAAAAATATAATCTATCGATCGATAACTCATCTAATAGTAAAAATAATCACCGTAATTACATATCGGGTAGGGTAGGTACCTGGGAAAGGGAGATCCCTTGATCGGCTTCTGTCCATATTTCCTCCACGAGAACTCGTCCGGAGGTATATCAGTGTTCATGGAGCTTATAGCCGGCACTCTGATTATCCTCTTGAGCCGATGTTTCCTATATAAGTGGAACTTGTGCCATCATGATGGAAGAGGCTTAGGGGTAATAGTGTATGTTTAAATTGGGTTTCGGTAAGGATACCTTCTCTTGGAGCAGTGACATCGGCGTCCGGATTCCGAAGATGATATATTGCCGCTACCGCTGCCGCCAACGGAGAGGATATGCTCGTGGCGCTTCTTGCGGGGGGACGACGAAATAGGGGGCTTCCCAGCAGAGAACATAGTAGGTGCCGAAGCAGCAGCGGCCACTGCCTGCAGGGCCTCCGCCGCTGCCCCCACTTTTCCGTTCGACAGGCTTCCGTCTCCTGTGACCGAGGAGAGGAATGCCGACGATGATTTCATTGATGAGGACATGGGCTGGGAGAGGATTAGGTACTCCTTACCTGGACGGGACAATGTCACCACCTGCAGCTTCTGCTTCTCTGTTATGGGCTCCGGTTCCATGTTCAGATCTGTGAGTGCGGGAGTGAAAGGTGACTGCTCGTTCAGGGGGCAGGCATTTGGGCAGGGGCGGCGCGGCGGAATCGAGCGTGGCCCGTCCTATTGAGGGAGATGACCTGCTTGAACTTAGAGACGGCGTAGTATGTGAGCTGAGAGCAGTCGATAATTCGAACCTCGCCAATATGCTAACGACACCCGACATCAAATATAGCAACAATCCCAAGAATTTCACGACACAAGTGCGAAAAGATAGAATATACCTTGTTTATTTGAGAAACAAGATATGAGATATGTAGACGCCACACCCAAATCCTCTAAGAATAACTCTTAGAAAACTCCGAGTGATAAGTCTTGATTGCTTGAACGCCACAGGTAAAAACCTGATAAGTTCAAAAACTCTTTTAAAATAGAAAGAAGACAAAACCTCACAAGATATAAATTGCAAAGTGTGTCTTTCCAATACTGTGGAGTATGTCTTTTATAGTCTTAGAAAACAACCGAATGACCCATATAATGTGGAAAAAATCTATTATGGTTATAAGCTAACCTTATCTAATCTGAATACCTAGTATTATCCTAAAAGATTTATTATATTTATAAATCTCTCTTTATTAATTAAATCTGTACCTTCTCTTGGGCTCATCTTGAACTTTTCATTTGGGCTTCTATTTGAATATTCAACAATCTCTTTAATCAGCCCATATAAAGCTTTTTTGAATCTTTTAGCCCTTGATCTTGTGATTGGGCCATCTTGAAGTATCAAGTGATCATTTATCTCAATTGGTGACAAAGTGTTCAGCTATATTGCAAGTTTGGTTTATTGAACTTGTGAATTCGTACTTTTGTTAGTCGGATTCACATCATTCTTCCCCTCTTAAAAATGATTTGTCCTCGAATCTTCTTTTCCTTCATCACCTACATCAAGAGACATTAACTTATAAATATTTATGCTATTACTAACAATATATTTGCTAGATAACTTCCTGTTGTAATTATTACTACCGAGTTTTAACACCTTAAATAATCCCTCTAATCTAAGAAATTTTGATAGTTTTCTATTCATAAACCGTCCATTCCTCATATGTAAACTAACCCAAATCCCTGGATCAAAAATAACTTTCATAAAACTCTCGTTATAAAGATTAATATTTTCTTGAGTCTGCTGTTTTCTATCCAATGGATTAAAATCATGGATAATCTCCATTGGTGATAACTTAGTTGTTGAATAAATATAACGATTATATGCAAACACAATATGTGGTAAACATGCAGTTGAAAATAGAAGTTTTGTAACCAACACAGTATTCCAAGAAAAATTAAGCAATTTAGTATCAATGATTGTAGACAAAATGTACCTTTCAGATAATGTATGAGAAACTATATTTTTCATACCTTACTTACACTTGATCATATAACCAGATGTATAAATGAATTCTACCCACCTTGCATGAAACTCATTCAGCTTGAGGGCTACTCCGCTGAACTTTTCATTATAATATGCAATTGATCTTCTCTCTTGACTTACCAAGTAAGGTGTTTGCCAATCTTGAATTACCTTAATTTACTTGTCAATGGAAATCCCTTCAAAACTTATAACATATCTAGGAAATAGAAGTTTATCCGAACAAATGATAAATATCTTAAAATTCTCAAACAATTTATCTTTCCTTAAAAGTTCTAACATCATTTTCAAATATTTCATAAGTTCATATACCAGGACGTCATCAAAATATATATAGTCAAACTTTAAAATGATAACATGCAAGATATGCTTCATTAATATCATGATAGTGGTATAGGCACTAGTCAATCCAAAAATCACAACTAACCAATCATATAGACTTAGTTTTGTTTCAGATGTTATTTTCAAATCATTTTTTTCTTTAATTTGAAATTGATGATATTCACTCTTAAGACCATGTTTTGAAAACAAATAGTATCTATGCAACTCAATAACAATATCATATAAATAAGAAACATGTTGTTGATACTTTACCGTGATATTGTCAATGGCTCGACAATTGAGGCATATTTGCCAAGTTTCGTCCTTCATGGGTACAACACATGGTCGCTTGCTCTTATGTATATATCTTATTTCCATCAATTTTAGGACTTCGTGTTGACTTTGATACTTGTTTTCTCGAACTGATGGCAAACCAAAAGTTATCTTCTTTGTAATGACATTCTTGAATTCCTGTAGAAGAGAAACACTAATGTTCGGAAAATATCCGACAATATGGTTAGTAAAATATAAATCCTTGTACATAAGTACTGTAAGGATAGGATATGGAATTGTATCTCTCTTGATCTCACTTTTTTTCTCCATAAAATTGTTTCTACACTCTTTTCTTTGTATTATGGCTTTTCTCTCTTCTTTTTCAACATTGCCTTTTATCTCATCATTTTCAATTTCGGCTTTTCTCTCTCAAATTTTTCTCTCTTATTTTTCAATATTGCCTTTTGTCTCTTCCTCTTCAATCATGGCTTTTCTCTCTTGTCTTTCTGCTATTTTCTTTTCATTTGCCTTTTTCTTTTTCAACTGATCCTGAAAAACTTGTTGTAAAGTAAAAGGTACAAGAGATATTGATCTATTATTCATCACGAATGAGTACCTATATGTTAATCTATCATATGTAACGTGACGATCTAACTTCCAAGGTTCTCCCAATAAAATATGACATGCTTGCATTGGTACTACATCACATAATATTTGATCCTGATATTTCCCAATAGAGAAGGACACTATCACCTGTTGGGTTACCTCGAGTTTGGGTTGATCACTCAGCCTTTGAATTTGATATGGCTTTGGATGCTTTATTGCATGTAATGCCAACTTCTCCACAAGCTTGGTGCTAGCAAAGTTAGTGCAGCTTTCCTCATCTATGACAACAGAACAAACTCTATTTTTCATAGAACAACGAGTATTAAATAGATTCTCACATTGGTTGTCCATGACGTCATCAATCCATGGCCTTTCACTTGGAGTACATTGATTGATGTAATCGTGCCTGGCACTATCACAATTAACTCGAAGATCTTCAAATTCCTCGAGTTCTTGAGTATCGAAACGCCTAGATTGAAAGCCCCAAGATTGTTGTTCAACGGAAGTATGTTGATGTGAACGACGTCTCAAACCTTCCTCCAAGCGATCCATTCGCGTGTGAAGTGGCTCAAATCTAGACTTTACAACTTGTTTCATCATGGCTTTCCAATCTAGATTTTGAACGGGTTGAGGGAAACTGGCTTCTTTCCATGTGTTTCCTCTTTGTTGGAAATTGTAATCTTGCCAATTGTTAGAAACAAAAGAACCTCGCAACTCCTCCTCACATGTTTCTCTCAAACACTCCTGTTTAACACTCAAATGACTTTTTCTTAAAAATTTAAAACACTCTTGCCTTTTTCCATTCATATGTCCTCTTTCAATCTGAATTGAACTTTAAAAACAAATCATTTTTACGAAGCAGTTCAACTTGAGTAACAATCAAGACAAATCAATAAAGGTTTTAAAAAAGTAATTCCAAACAATTTAATTGAGAGGTATGAATAGACTCCGAAATATGAGTAGAATTTAAATAGAGAAGGAATGAAGTAATAGACTTAGATAGAGCAAAATAAGAATAAGATATAAGATAGAATTGTGTGCCACTTTTTTTTTCTTTTGCATTTTTTTTCACGAAATTTTTTTTTGCTCTTTTTTTTAGCACGAACTTTTTTTGCTTTCTTTTTTTTTTTGGCACGAAATTTTTTTTGGCTTTTTTTTCTCTTTTTTTTAACCTACTGAATAGAAGATAGATAGAAGAATATGATCATTTTTTTTATAGAGAATAGAAATAGGTAGAGAAGATAAAAAAAAAACTATATAAAAAGATGGGATGGAACTTGCCGTGCAACCGTGTGCTATGATACCAACTGATGCGAACCTCGCCAATATGCTGACGACACCCGACACCAAATATGGCAACGATCCCAAGACTTTCACGACGCAAGTGCGAAAAGATGGAATATACCTTGTTTATGTGAGAAACAAGGTATGACATATGTAGACGCCACACCCAAATCCTCTAAGAAGAACTCTTAGAAAACCCGGGTGATAAGTCTTGATTGCTTGAACGCCACAGGTAAAAACCTGATAAGTTCAAAAGCTATTTTAAGATAGAAAGAAGACAAAACCTTCCAAGATATAAATTCCAAAGTGTGTCTCTCCAATGCTGTGGAGTATGCCTTTTATAGGCTAAGAAAACAACTGAATTACCCACATAATGTGGAAAAAATCTATTATGGTTATAAGCTAACCTTATCTAATCTGAATACCTAGTATTATCCTAAGAGATTTATTATATTTATAAATCTCTCCTTATTAATTAAATCTGGACCTTCTCTTGGGCTCATCTTGGGCTCTTCATTTGGGCTTCTATTTGAATATTCAGCAATCTTTTTAATCAGCCCATATAAAGCTTTTTTGAATCTTTTAGCCCTTAACCTTGTGATTGGGCCCTCTTGAAGTCTCAAGTGATCATTTATCTCAATTGGTGATAAAGTGTTCAGCTCTATTGCAAGTCTGGTTTATTGAACTTGTGAATTCGTACTCTCGTTAGTCGGATTCACATCAGTCGAGGTCACTGCCGCCACTGCTGCTGCTGGATGGATGGCTCAGGTGATGATGGTGATAGGCAGGTGGGGAGGAGAGGATCTGGATGAGGTGCTCCATGCTCTTGAGACCGGCAAATGTGGCCTCCTGGATGGCCCTCTGGTCATCCATTTGAGTGAACTTGACAAAATAAAGCACGGACTGGGAGGAGGAGAGGTTTAGAGCAGAGGAGAAGAAGAAGAAGGTGCATAAAGAAATGATAGATGAGAAAATATAAAGAAAAATATAGGAAGAGTTGTGGAGGAAGAAGGAGATCATCATTCATTACTTGGATTTTTTTTAAGAAAGAGAGCTTTAAACGCATGAAAAGGGGAAAAACTAAGAGGGGTATGAGAGGAAAAGACATAAATGGCCACTGTCCTCTTCATTCATTATTTTCATTATACAGAAAGCTTGTAAGCTGTTAATAGAGGAATAAAGGGTATGAGCGCTAGGTGATCCAAATTTAGACTTTACTTACAATCTTTTTATCTATATATATATGATTTGATTTTACAATTTGTAAAAAGTTATCACATGGATTTTGGTAGATATTTGATCCTTCATATAACAACTTCCTATAGGAAAAACAATAACTTAATCTGATAACTTAAAAGAAAGGGGAGTAGTTTATGCCTATTTTCCAGGTACCTTTTAGGGCAAAATTTCAATAAAGTGCCTAGAGGACACATACCATTCCACAAAACAACACTCCTCCACAAGTACAGCAGTATGGTTATGCTTCACCATAACAAGTGTCCGCTTCACCATGGATATGGATGGGATATGGTATCATCACATTTAACCAATTTAATTAATCTAATATATAATTGAATTCGATCCAAATTATTAAAAAATATAAGGTATAGTAGCAAAGCATGAAAAGAAAATTAGGAGTCCAACTAGCTCGAGGAACCGTGTCCTGACCCTATACTTAAAATTTGTCTCATTTTTTGTTAATGGGTACACCTCCAAAACACAACCGGTGAAAAAAGTATAATAATTAAAATAATATTCTTGACTTTTATAAAGGATATACGTATATATTTATAGGAATGCACCTGGCATGACGTATCTTTCCACGTAACAAAGAACACTTTGTGGGTCCAACCCTCGTCCTTGAAAGAATTACTTTTCGTTGTAATGGTCCACGTCCACTTTGGGACAAAGGGCAGCAGAGCAGCTTTATTTGACAGAGATCTAAGAGAAGTCAGGGGATACAAGTCTGAGTCATGCATGCCACTCTGTGTCTCCCTGGATTTCTTTCATTGCGCAAAGATTCCATGGAGTCTCGAAGAGCAATCAATGACAGTCCATTATGGGTTGTGAGTAGACGAATCCGGTTCAAGGTCTATTAGCAAAGTCCTCGTATGCATTTGCAGTAAAATTATAAAGATCCGTACAATTGAACGTGGAATAGAAGATATGATTTCGTTCGCACTTCCTTGTAAATATTTGGATATGCTCCATTTTTGCTTGAAGCTTAGACTCAGAAATTTACACGGGTAAGAAATTGATCTGGGACGTTTGATGTTGGGATTGGCCCACCGTCATCTCATCCACGAGTGTAAGAAATTGCATTAGGCGATCTTCGTACTGTCTTCCACAAAACATATTATATATATTTATATATATATATTAATTACAACTTAATGCAAAATTTGACTATTAATGGAATTATACGCACAGGGAGATCGACAGCGATGAGTTCAAGAAAGTGATGAACCTTATGAGATCTCCCAAGAGATCATACGGGAACAGTCACCACAACCACAGGGGCAGTAAGGGGAAGAGGAAATTAATGGAGATCAAGGCGGGAGATCAGTCTAACGAGAACAGTGGACTGCTCGAGTACTTCTTCGGTAAAGATGGAAATAAAAAGCTACAGCATGATATATTTGTCCAATTCCTCAGGGATTTGCACGAAGAGGTGATCTGATCAATTAGCTTGCCTTGCCATTTAATATTGATGGACCTATGTAATTAATATAACCCTGGAAATCAACTTTACTTGTTAGCAAGCTAATATTATATATATATATATATATATATATATAATGCACTTGTTAATTAATATCGGTGCCTACATGGTTGCTAATAATTATTAGATCCTGAGATTGGAGTTTGCCCATTACGACTTCAGATGGAGGGGGACTATCTCTGCAAAGGACTTTGCACTGTCCCTAGTGGCATCAGCTGACATGAGTCACACAAACAAACTCCTAGACAAGGTAGAGGAGATGGACAATGAACCGTCTCTCAAGGAATTGAGGATAACATTCAAGGAGTTCAAGGATTTCTCCGACCTCCGCAAGGAGTTGCAGTCCTTCTCCTTGGCCCTCTTCAGCTATGGCAAGGTTAATGGATTGCTAACAAAGAAAGACTTTCAGAGAGCTGCGTCTCAGGTATGCGGGATCAAACTCACAGACAAGGTGGTGGACATCATATTTCACGTGTTCAAGACAGATACAGACACTACACTAGATACAAGTATAAACAATACAGATCATAGGGAGTCCAAGCACCAGCTGAGCTCCAAGGAGTTTGTAAGGGTAATTCAGAGGCGCGAGACGACCATGCAGGAGGTGGCCGTACAACATCGAGAGCCCGGCTTTGGAGGATTGGCTTCTTGTTGGTCAAGTTGTGCTTCTCGTTGCAAGTCTTCCAAGCCTCTCCTGTAAAATCCTATCTCCATGGATTATCGAATTATTATTATTTTATATATTGTTAATCCATTCATTCATCCATCCAACCAACATTAATCATCCCACATTCTAAAACAACAAGGAAATAAAATCCCTTAAATTCAGCTCCAATACAATAAGTCCTGAGCCTCCTCAAATTCAGCTCCAATATTCATAAATTCTCACTACTCAATAAATTTATTAAAAAGTGATCACAACTTACTCTTAAACTCCGTAAATAATTAGAATGCATCATCTTTATATTAGAATACAATACAATACAATGTGAGTAATATGGCAATGTCAAATGCCAAGTTTCCCAATTGGTATTATGTTCTTTCTTCTCAATGCTCACTATGCTTGCTTTGTATTTTGTTCTTCTAGCTAGTTATGTCAAATATTATTAAATGATAATGGGGTTGGGTCAAATAACAATTCCCTTCCCCTTTTTTTTGCTTGTAATTTTGTTTTTTATCCACAACTGAAGAAATTTTATAAAAAAGCACAAATTTCCTCTGTGGCTATTCCATAAAGAAGGATGAGAATACCTTCTTCGTCTTAATTCCACCAAAATAAAGATGAAATAAAAACAAGAAAACCTTCATCCTTCCAACAACAGAGAGCAGAAGCCATTCACCGATATTTGCCTATATAGTTTTTCCAGTCTCTTCTCTTTCGGGTTTTCATCACAGTAAAAAAATCATTGCTTTGCAGGCAAGTCTTCTCGAAGAAAAAACAATATTTACATTCGTAGAACTCTGTTCCTTAGGAATAGGTATTCTTTTAGCTCAATAAAATAAATATAGGCTATTTGTTTACCTGAATTCGGATTCAGCGAATCCCTGTTCCGGTCAGAGAAAACCCTTCATTCCAAAGCGGCGCCCCATTCTCGTTTTACTTTGTTGGTTTCTACTTCTAGGTTAGTTTCGCCCCTATGCAGTTTCCTTTGACATAGCTGTCAAAAGATTCAGCTTTTCTACAAGGTGGATGTTGGGCCTTGTAGATTGATTCTTATTTATTTATCCTGGGGAAATTAGTCCGAGGGTTCTTATGTATTTTTTTTCTCTTGTGCTTGTGATTGGGGTTTTGTAAATTCATTGATTTGTCGAGGTGTTTCTGTCTGAGCTGATTGAAATAGTTTTTTTGTAGCTCAAAAAAGAGATAGGTTTTTTGTCACTTGGTTGGTCGTACGCATATAATTTGCGTTTTTCTGCTGAAGTGGTTCTGCATATAGATAGTATTTGTTGTGTAAACTAATGGGATTGGGTTTCTCCCTTTGAGGTAGCCTAGTTGTATGCAACCAAGCTCTGTAATTTGCCGTCTTCTTCTATCTCTTCTGAGGTATTGGATATTCCACAAATAAAAAGGTCTTCACTCTGCTAAGCCAAAGGTATTATGAAGAAGCAGGCAAGTAGAAAGACGAAACTGGTGGGACGAAGCTCAAGTGATCTCAGTCAAATCAGGACAGGAGAAAACAGCACAAAAGCTATAGATAGGGACACAACTGTGTTTATATCCATGTCACAGGAGCTGAAAGACGAAGGGAACCGACTCTTCCAGAAAAGGGATTATAGTGGGGCAATGTTACACTATGAGAAGGCCCTCCAGCTGCTTCCAAGTGACCATATTGATATCTCCTACCTCCGGAGCAACATGGCTGCTTGCTATATGCAAATGGGCTTGAGAGAGTATCCCCGAGAAATTACTGAATGCAACTTAGTTCTTGAGGTCACTCCCAATTACACAAGGGCTCTTCTGAAGAGAGCAAGGTGCTACGAGGGCTTGAATCGTCTTGATTTGGTACTTAGGGATACCGACAGTGTCCTGAAGATAGAGCCTAACAATATAATGACTTGTGAAATTTCTGAAAGGGTGAAAGCTTCTTTAGAGGAAAGAGGACTAACTGTGAAGGATGATGCCTCCATCAAACTGCCTCCTGATTACTTGGAACAACCTCATTCAGCATTTAAGGCTGCAAAGAAACTCAAAGAGAGGACTCAAAGGAAGAGGAACAAGGGTAAGAAGGCATCACTTTATCCGGCTGATGACAATGCTGTTGTGGAGGAGAAGATACTGACAGTGAATGAGGAGGTATCCAAGAGGAATGTGAAGCCATTGCTCGGGGAAGATATAAGGTGGGCCCACTTGCCTATCAATTGCAGCCTTCGTAACTTGAGGGATTTCATTGACTCTATTTATAATATATGACCGAGCCGACCCACGTAAATACTTGCGTAAGTTAGTATAATTAATTTAAGATTTTTTATTGTAAATTTTGTATCCACCGAATAACTAAATGATGTGAATCCGACTAACAAAAGTACAAATTCACAAGTTTAATAAATGAGACTTGCAATGTAGCTGAACACTTTATCACCAATTGAGATAAATGATCACTTTAGACTTAAAAAAGTGCTTAATCACAACGTAAAGGGCTAAAATATTCAAAAAATTTTTATATGGGCTGATTAAAGAAATTGCTGAATATTCAAATAAAAATTCAAATGAATAGTACAAAAAAAAGGTTCAGATTTAATTAATAAGGAGAGATTTATAAATATAATAAATATTTTAGGATAATACTAGGTAGTCAGATTAGATAAGGTTAGCTTATAACCATAATAGATTTTTTTCACATTATATGGGTCATTCGCTTGTTTCCACAGAATTGGAGAGATACACTTTGAAATTTATATCTTGTGAGGTTTTGTCTTCTTTCTATCTTAAAAAAGCTTTTGAACTTATCAGGTTTTTACCTGTAGCGTTCAAGTAATCAAGACTTATCACCCGGAGTTTTCTAAGAGTTTTTCTTAGAGGATTTGGGTGTGACGTCTACATATCTCATATCTTTTTTCTCACATAAACAAGGTATATTCCATCTTTTCGCACTTACGTCGTGAAAGTCTTGAGATCGTTACCATATTTGGTGTAGGGTGTCGTCAGCATATTGGCGAGTGCCAACTGATGCAAACCAATATGCTGACTACACTCTACACCAAATATGGCAACGATCCCAATACTTTCACGACGCAAGTACGAAAAGATGGAATATACCTTGTTTATGTGAGAAACAATGTATGAGATATGTAGATGCCACACCCAAATCCTCTAAGAACTCTTAGAAAACCCCGGGTGATAAGTCTTAATTGCTTGAACGCCACAAGTAAAAACCTGATAAGTTCAAAAGCCTTTTCAAGATAGAAAGAAGACAAAATCTCACAAAATATAAATTCCAAAAAGTGTGTGTCTCCAATGCTGTGTAGTATGCCTTTTATAGGCTCAGAAAACAACCGAATGACCCACATAATGAGGAAAAAAATCTATTATGGTTATAAGCTAACCTTATCTAATCTAGCTACCTAATATTATCCTAATAGATTTATTATATTTATAAATCCCTTCTTATTAATTAAATCTGGACTTTCTGTTGAGCTCATCTTGGACTCTTCATTTGGGCTTCTATTTGGATATACAACAATCTCTTTAATCAGCCCATATAAAGTTTTTTTTAATCTTTTAGCCCTTGACCTTATGATTGGGCTCTCTTGAAGTCTCAAATAATCATTTATCCCATTTGGTGATAAAGTGTTCAACTTCATTACAGGTTCGTTTGATTGGGATTGTGAATTTATAGACTTTTTTGTCGAATTCACATCACTAATAATGATATATTTTTTCAATCAGCCATCTATGAATTTAATTACTTTTTAAGAAGTTTACAACGGGTGAGTACTCCATCCCATAGTTCCCATAGTGTTTGAGTTTATTTTATAAACCTACGGGCTGACTTTATAATTATTGATTTATTGAACTGGTATGGTACTTAAATCTGGTTACTTCATTATCTTTTCCTAACGTGTGCCACTACACCATAATTTTAAGTGCCAATTTAATCAATTTAGTTTACTATTCTTGACGCATTAAAAATTGTATTAAGTAAAAGGCATTGACACCTTTACAATTTGTATTATAGCATGAGATTCCCTTTGTTTTCAATCAATGAATGCTATTACTAGGAGGGATAGATTATATATGCTCACGGATGGAATATACATTATTTATTTTATGTTGGCCGGACTTACTCCCGATAAAATCATCTTAGGTAATAATGATCTTTCTCTATTTGTAATGTTTAAGAATTATTTGATAAAAAGTTCTTTTATTTACTGGTCCACCTTGACAATGGTATTTCATGGACCTCCCAAGTTACACGATAAGGGAAATACCATCTTTACACGATAAACAATAATTCATTGATAGGATTACTATTGCAGAAAATTTGACCGACCCAGGTGGAAACCAACCCATTAAGAGATGAATCAACAAATGTTGGAAGAGTACAATATGTTATATGTTGGTAAGAGATGAAGAGTGGGCTCCTAGAGTTGTGGGCTCCTAGAATTGAGGGACCTTTGGATTATTTGTGGATAGCATAGAGTTGTACCTTAGTGTCGGGAATGCTACTTCCTTATTGAGCAAGACAAATTTGAGGGAAGACATAGGGATGGCATCATGTCACAAGTGTAAGAACTTGTCTAGAGTTCATGCCTTTATTGGCGGGAAGAGAGGCATTTAATCATTTAGTTGCATGTCAAATCTTTATTGCCTCTTCCTCCCTCATTGCCTTCCTTCCTTCCTCCCTCATTGACATCTTCCTATCTGCCCAACCAAAATGATCCCAACCATTCCATTTCAATTGACGACGCTCACATCACAGGCATAGTGGAGTAGACATGAAGCTAAACCAAACACACCACAAATCGTGTTCATTATTCCTCTCTCCCAGGACCTGGTCTGGTCGGTCAACCAACAACCAACCCACCCTCAACAAGCTCCCAAAAATAGTTACTAACAAGTTGTTGTAGGCCCCGCAAGGCGCCGACAAAATAAAGTTGAGAGAAAAAAAATGGCAAAGGCAATCCATGCAAGAGCATCGGATCCTTTCTGCACCTCGAGTTACACTCAACACCGGGGTTTCCCCGTTTTTATTTGGATGGAAAAATTCACTGTTCCTTGACGGGCATCAAGAGGACAAGAGGAGAGGACGGACATTATTGGGTTGTTTGTCTCTTCTTTCATCCTCTCCTATGACCATGCAAACAAAATAAAAAAAATCCTCCTCTGGGCGACTTGACTACTGATAAGGCACGTTCTGGGAATTCCCAAGGTGCGTCAGACAGTGCAGTGCAGTGAACGGCCGATTCTACCCGCCTTTGATTATATGTCACCGGTACCTAGAACATTAGGCTGAAGCCGGTGGCTCTGGCAGGGGGTGAAGGAGGTGCAGGGATCGAAGGTGTGTGGCGGTGCTCGCCCTCGTAGGTAACAATGAGTATAGATGGATCATCGTTGGCTCGCTCCACGTGTTTCCTGGCGAGGCAGCCCCTCACACTGCTGCACTTATATTAGCCCCTGCAAAAATATAATCTATCGATCGATAACTCATCTAATAGTAAAAATAATCACCGTAATTACATATCGGGTAGGGTAGGTACCTGGGAAAGGGAGATCCCTTGATCGGCTTCTGTCCATATTTCCTCCACGAGAACTCGTCCGGAGGTATATCAGTGTTCATGGAGCTTATAGCCGGCACTCTGATTATCCTCTTGAGCCGATGTTTCCTATATAAGTGGAACTTGTGCCATCATGATGGAAGAGGCTTAGGGGTAATAGTGTATGTTTAAATTGGGTTTCGGTAAGGATACCTTCTCTTGGAGCAGTGACATCGGCGTCCGGATTCCGAAGATGATATATTGCCGCTACCGCTGCCGCCAACGGAGAGGATATGCTCGTGGCGCTTCTTGCGGGGGGACGACGAAATAGGGGGCTTCCCAGCAGAGAACATAGTAGGTGCCGAAGCAGCAGCGGCCACTGCCTGCAGGGCCTCCGCCGCTGCCCCCACTTTTCCGTTCGACAGGCTTCCGTCTCCTGTGACCGAGGAGAGGAATGCCGACGATGATTTCATTGATGAGGACATGGGCTGGGAGAGGATTAGGTACTCCTTACCTGGACGGGACAATGTCACCACCTGCAGCTTCTGCTTCTCTGTTATGGGCTCCGGTTCCATGTTCAGATCTGTGAGTGCGGGAGTGAAAGGTGACTGCTCGTTCAGGGGGCAGGCATTTGGGCAGGGGCGGCGCGGCGGAATCGAGCGTGGCCCGTCCTATTGAGGGAGATGACCTGCTTGAACTTAGAGACGGCGTAGTATGTGAGCTGAGAGCAGTCGATAATTCGAACCTCGCCAATATGCTAACGACACCCGACATCAAATATAGCAACAATCCCAAGAATTTCACGACACAAGTGCGAAAAGATAGAATATACCTTGTTTATTTGAGAAACAAGATATGAGATATGTAGACGCCACACCCAAATCCTCTAAGAATAACTCTTAGAAAACTCCGAGTGATAAGTCTTGATTGCTTGAACGCCACAGGTAAAAACCTGATAAGTTCAAAAACTCTTTTAAAATAGAAAGAAGACAAAACCTCACAAGATATAAATTGCAAAGTGTGTCTTTCCAATACTGTGGAGTATGTCTTTTATAGTCTTAGAAAACAACCGAATGACCCATATAATGTGGAAAAAATCTATTATGGTTATAAGCTAACCTTATCTAATCTGAATACCTAGTATTATCCTAAAAGATTTATTATATTTATAAATCTCTCTTTATTAATTAAATCTGTACCTTCTCTTGGGCTCATCTTGAACTTTTCATTTGGGCTTCTATTTGAATATTCAACAATCTCTTTAATCAGCCCATATAAAGCTTTTTTGAATCTTTTAGCCCTTGATCTTGTGATTGGGCCATCTTGAAGTATCAAGTGATCATTTATCTCAATTGGTGACAAAGTGTTCAGCTATATTGCAAGTTTGGTTTATTGAACTTGTGAATTCGTACTTTTGTTAGTCGGATTCACATCATTCTTCCCCTCTTAAAAATGATTTGTCCTCGAATCTTCTTTTCCTTCATCACCTACATCAAGAGACATTAACTTATAAATATTTATGCTATTACTAACAATATATTTGCTAGATAACTTCCTGTTGTAATTATTACTACCGAGTTTTAACACCTTAAATAATCCCTCTAATCTAAGAAATTTTGATAGTTTTCTATTCATAAACCGTCCATTCCTCATATGTAAACTAACCCAAATCCCTGGATCAAAAATAACTTTCATAAAACTCTCGTTATAAAGATTAATATTTTCTTGAGTCTGCTGTTTTCTATCCAATGGATTAAAATCATGGATAATCTCCATTGGTGATAACTTAGTTGTTGAATAAATATAACGATTATATGCAAACACAATATGTGGTAAACATGCAGTTGAAAATAGAAGTTTTGTAACCAACACAGTATTCCAAGAAAAATTAAGCAATTTAGTATCAATGATTGTAGACAAAATGTACCTTTCAGATAATGTATGAGAAACTATATTTTTCATACCTTACTTACACTTGATCATATAACCAGATGTATAAATGAATTCTACCCACCTTGCATGAAACTCATTCAGCTTGAGGGCTACTCCGCTGAACTTTTCATTATAATATGCAATTGATCTTCTCTCTTGACTTACCAAGTAAGGTGTTTGCCAATCTTGAATTACCTTAATTTACTTGTCAATGGAAATCCCTTCAAAACTTATAACATATCTAGGAAATAGAAGTTTATCCGAACAAATGATAAATATCTTAAAATTCTCAAACAATTTATCTTTCCTTAAAAGTTCTAACATCATTTTCAAATATTTCATAAGTTCATATACCAGGACGTCATCAAAATATATATAGTCAAACTTTAAAATGATAACATGCAAGATATGCTTCATTAATATCATGATAGTGGTATAGGCACTAGTCAATCCAAAAATCACAACTAACCAATCATATAGACTTAGTTTTGTTTCAGATGTTATTTTCAAATCATTTTTTTCTTTAATTTGAAATTGATGATATTCACTCTTAAGACCATGTTTTGAAAACAAATAGTATCTATGCAACTCAATAACAATATCATATAAATAAGAAACATGTTGTTGATACTTTACCGTGATATTGTCAATGGCTCGACAATTGAGGCATATTTGCCAAGTTTCGTCCTTCATGGGTACAACACATGGTCGCTTGCTCTTATGTATATATCTTATTTCCATCAATTTTAGGACTTCGTGTTGACTTTGATACTTGTTTTCTCGAACTGATGGCAAACCAAAAGTTATCTTCTTTGTAATGACATTCTTGAATTCCTGTAGAAGAGAAACACTAATGTTCGGAAAATATCCGACAATATGGTTAGTAAAATATAAATCCTTGTACATAAGTACTGTAAGGATAGGATATGGAATTGTATCTCTCTTGATCTCACTTTTTTTCTCCATAAAATTGTTTCTACACTCTTTTCTTTGTATTATGGCTTTTCTCTCTTCTTTTTCAACATTGCCTTTTATCTCATCATTTTCAATTTCGGCTTTTCTCTCTCAAATTTTTCTCTCTTATTTTTCAATATTGCCTTTTGTCTCTTCCTCTTCAATCATGGCTTTTCTCTCTTGTCTTTCTGCTATTTTCTTTTCATTTGCCTTTTTCTTTTTCAACTGATCCTGAAAAACTTGTTGTAAAGTAAAAGGTACAAGAGATATTGATCTATTATTCATCACGAATGAGTACCTATATGTTAATCTATCATATGTAACGTGACGATCTAACTTCCAAGGTTCTCCCAATAAAATATGACATGCTTGCATTGGTACTACATCACATAATATTTGATCCTGATATTTCCCAATAGAGAAGGACACTATCACCTGTTGGGTTACCTCGAGTTTGGGTTGATCACTCAGCCTTTGAATTTGATATGGCTTTGGATGCTTTATTGCATGTAATGCCAACTTCTCCACAAGCTTGGTGCTAGCAAAGTTAGTGCAGCTTTCCTCATCTATGACAACAGAACAAACTCTATTTTTCATAGAACAACGAGTATTAAATAGATTCTCACATTGGTTGTCCATGACGTCATCAATCCATGGCCTTTCACTTGGAGTACATTGATTGATGTAATCGTGCCTGGCACTATCACAATTAACTCGAAGATCTTCAAATTCCTCGAGTTCTTGAGTATCGAAACGCCTAGATTGAAAGCCCCAAGATTGTTGTTCAACGGAAGTATGTTGATGTGAACGACGTCTCAAACCTTCCTCCAAGCGATCCATTCGCGTGTGAAGTGGCTCAAATCTAGACTTTACAACTTGTTTCATCATGGCTTTCCAATCTAGATTTTGAACGGGTTGAGGGAAACTGGCTTCTTTCCATGTGTTTCCTCTTTGTTGGAAATTGTAATCTTGCCAATTGTTAGAAACAAAAGAACCTCGCAACTCCTCCTCACATGTTTCTCTCAAACACTCCTGTTTAACACTCAAATGACTTTTTCTTAAAAATTTAAAACACTCTTGCCTTTTTCCATTCATATGTCCTCTTTCAATCTGAATTGAACTTTAAAAACAAATCATTTTTACGAAGCAGTTCAACTTGAGTAACAATCAAGACAAATCAATAAAGGTTTTAAAAAAGTAATTCCAAACAATTTAATTGAGAGGTATGAATAGACTCCGAAATATGAGTAGAATTTAAATAGAGAAGGAATGAAGTAATAGACTTAGATAGAGCAAAATAAGAATAAGATATAAGATAGAATTGTGTGCCACTTTTTTTTTCTTTTGCATTTTTTTTCACGAAATTTTTTTTTGCTCTTTTTTTTAGCACGAACTTTTTTTGCTTTCTTTTTTTTTTTGGCACGAAATTTTTTTTGGCTTTTTTTTCTCTTTTTTTTAACCTACTGAATAGAAGATAGATAGAAGAATATGATCATTTTTTTTATAGAGAATAGAAATAGGTAGAGAAGATAAAAAAAAAACTATATAAAAAGATGGGATGGAACTTGCCGTGCAACCGTGTGCTATGATACCAACTGATGCGAACCTCGCCAATATGCTGACGACACCCGACACCAAATATGGCAACGATCCCAAGACTTTCACGACGCAAGTGCGAAAAGATGGAATATACCTTGTTTATGTGAGAAACAAGGTATGACATATGTAGACGCCACACCCAAATCCTCTAAGAAGAACTCTTAGAAAACCCGGGTGATAAGTCTTGATTGCTTGAACGCCACAGGTAAAAACCTGATAAGTTCAAAAGCTATTTTAAGATAGAAAGAAGACAAAACCTTCCAAGATATAAATTCCAAAGTGTGTCTCTCCAATGCTGTGGAGTATGCCTTTTATAGGCTAAGAAAACAACTGAATTACCCACATAATGTGGAAAAAATCTATTATGGTTATAAGCTAACCTTATCTAATCTGAATACCTAGTATTATCCTAAGAGATTTATTATATTTATAAATCTCTCCTTATTAATTAAATCTGGACCTTCTCTTGGGCTCATCTTGGGCTCTTCATTTGGGCTTCTATTTGAATATTCAGCAATCTTTTTAATCAGCCCATATAAAGCTTTTTTGAATCTTTTAGCCCTTAACCTTGTGATTGGGCCCTCTTGAAGTCTCAAGTGATCATTTATCTCAATTGGTGATAAAGTGTTCAGCTCTATTGCAAGTCTGGTTTATTGAACTTGTGAATTCGTACTCTCGTTAGTCGGATTCACATCAGTCGAGGTCACTGCCGCCACTGCTGCTGCTGGATGGATGGCTCAGGTGATGATGGTGATAGGCAGGTGGGGAGGAGAGGATCTGGATGAGGTGCTCCATGCTCTTGAGACCGGCAAATGTGGCCTCCTGGATGGCCCTCTGGTCATCCATTTGAGTGAACTTGACAAAATAAAGCACGGACTGGGAGGAGGAGAGGTTTAGAGCAGAGGAGAAGAAGAAGAAGGTGCATAAAGAAATGATAGATGAGAAAATATAAAGAAAAATATAGGAAGAGTTGTGGAGGAAGAAGGAGATCATCATTCATTACTTGGATTTTTTTTAAGAAAGAGAGCTTTAAACGCATGAAAAGGGGAAAAACTAAGAGGGGTATGAGAGGAAAAGACATAAATGGCCACTGTCCTCTTCATTCATTATTTTCATTATACAGAAAGCTTGTAAGCTGTTAATAGAGGAATAAAGGGTATGAGCGCTAGGTGATCCAAATTTAGACTTTACTTACAATCTTTTTATCTATATATATATGATTTGATTTTACAATTTGTAAAAAGTTATCACATGGATTTTGGTAGATATTTGATCCTTCATATAACAACTTCCTATAGGAAAAACAATAACTTAATCTGATAACTTAAAAGAAAGGGGAGTAGTTTATGCCTATTTTCCAGGTACCTTTTAGGGCAAAATTTCAATAAAGTGCCTAGAGGACACATACCATTCCACAAAACAACACTCCTCCACAAGTACAGCAGTATGGTTATGCTTCACCATAACAAGTGTCCGCTTCACCATGGATATGGATGGGATATGGTATCATCACATTTAACCAATTTAATTAATCTAATATATAATTGAATTCGATCCAAATTATTAAAAAATATAAGGTATAGTAGCAAAGCATGAAAAGAAAATTAGGAGTCCAACTAGCTCGAGGAACCGTGTCCTGACCCTATACTTAAAATTTGTCTCATTTTTTGTTAATGGGTACACCTCCAAAACACAACCGGTGAAAAAAGTATAATAATTAAAATAATATTCTTGACTTTTATAAAGGATATACGTATATATTTATAGGAATGCACCTGGCATGACGTATCTTTCCACGTAACAAAGAACACTTTGTGGGTCCAACCCTCGTCCTTGAAAGAATTACTTTTCGTTGTAATGGTCCACGTCCACTTTGGGACAAAGGGCAGCAGAGCAGCTTTATTTGACAGAGATCTAAGAGAAGTCAGGGGATACAAGTCTGAGTCATGCATGCCACTCTGTGTCTCCCTGGATTTCTTTCATTGCGCAAAGATTCCATGGAGTCTCGAAGAGCAATCAATGACAGTCCATTATGGGTTGTGAGTAGACGAATCCGGTTCAAGGTCTATTAGCAAAGTCCTCGTATGCATTTGCAGTAAAATTATAAAGATCCGTACAATTGAACGTGGAATAGAAGATATGATTTCGTTCGCACTTCCTTGTAAATATTTGGATATGCTCCATTTTTGCTTGAAGCTTAGACTCAGAAATTTACACGGGTAAGAAATTGATCTGGGACGTTTGATGTTGGGATTGGCCCACCGTCATCTCATCCACGAGTGTAAGAAATTGCATTAGGCGATCTTCGTACTGTCTTCCACAAAACAAGTCATGCTTAGATGGGGTTATTTCTGGGGTTGAGAGCCACCACGCTTCATACCATACGCTTTTCTTATCTTTCCGCAAAATGAGCATGTAAACGTGCACTATATATCAACAGTAGTAGACTAAAGGAAGACTTATTGGTTGCCGTTGATCAATACATGTATTGGCCAAGGTGCTAACTAGTTGATGTGATGCTCCTATAGAAATTTCTATGCACGGCACACTTATCAAGATCATATATGAAGGATAAATAACTTTTAAAGAGAATAATTATGTATAATTATATTATGGATTGAGTGGTTCATGTTGTATTCTTTTATGTCTGTATGCCTTATCAGTAGGGATGGACAATTTTATGTCCTGTCCTGTCCATCTCCCTTTTGCATTCGTACCCACTAGCTCGTGCCTTAAACGATTATATCCACATCGTGCCAAATGAAAATTTTATGTTAAGTGGATGGAGATTAAAAAACGGGGAGGGTCAAATCAAATATTTATGTAGGATATCTTGTTATTAAAACTTATATTGTGTAAAATAAAATATTTATATTATATGTATTGATAATAAAAATCGAGCTTAATCAATATATTAATATTTGGAATGCTAGGAATAAAAATTAAAATGTGTGCATTAATAAAATCAAAATGAGAATTTATTATTAAATTTAAATCAAAATTTGAGAAATTAGGTGAATTATGATACCAATTATTATTTAAGGAGATTAATTAAATAGATTAAGATTCAAATGTTAACATGTTAGTTGTATTGAAATTTTAAGATGGGAAGTGTTCAATGGATCCAATTATAAATAAATTGTGGATTATGATTCCAACTATAAGTATCAGAATGAATGTGGATCTAATTAAGGGTTGGGTGAAATAAATTTTGAATTGGATCGGTATGATATATTAAAGTTTAAATAAGTGCCAATTAGATTTATCTAATATAAGTGAATTATTTAAATTAAAATATAAATAAAAATATTAAAATATGAAATAATTTAAAATTTGTTAATACTTTTAATATTTTATACTAATCCATTCCAAAATAACAAATCCAACTATAGGTCCATATTTTTTTGCCACCTATACATGCCATCTTAGTTTTCTAATAAATATAATCACAAAATCTAACTCAAACCATCGCATATAATAAATAGTGTAATTAATGATGATAGTGTGAAATACACAATATAATAATGAGATTTAACAAATCAATGTACTTAATGATCAAATTTACGTAAATTATTAAAGTATAAATAACTAAATATAAAGATAATTACAAAAATTATACATGACATTTTATTTTTAGGTGAATTCCTACTTGTACAAATTTTTTTTATTTTAATTATTATTATTATTATTATTTAAGTTTTATTGTTTGAATATTATTTATTTAAGTTGAAAAGAAAACTTGATGCAATGGACAATCAAATATGTGCCTCTTTCCTACGATCATGTCTTTCTATGAATTGATTTGCAAAAAAAATAATAATGATGCATTTCAATGAGACTTTGGCTTGGGTTGGAGTTGTTATCTTTCTTCTCTCTGGCGAGTTATCGGCGAAGGCCTGATCTGCCGTTTTCTGATCACTCCACTGCGGCCCCGTTTCCCAATTTCCTCCTACCTTGGCCTCCATCTTCACCTGAAAATTGCACTGTCTCTCTCTCCCGTTTCTCGCTTGGATCGGGGACTTGTCCCTTTTCATATTATGGCCGTGTTCGGAGTCCAATCAGGTGGATTGATGGGTCGATGGAGGGGGATGTCGAATGCTTTGATTTAGGGGGTCTGATGATTCTCCAATCATGTGGCTTTCATTCGATGAGCTTAGGTTCGTCTTTTGCCACTCTCCTAACTTGTTTGCTTCGTTTGAGATGTTTTCTTTTTTGCCGTGTCATCGCTCTTTTATTTCCGCCCTTTGTTACTGGAGTAGGCGGTCTTTACTAGTATTCTGCTTTCAAGATAACGAGATTTTGTTCTTCAATCAATCGCCCTTTGACGAAACAAGTCTTCAGGTGAAGACTGGTTTCCTTTACTTTTTCTTTCTCTTCCTATTTTGAGGTGGGTGGGTGGATTGACTTATGTGATTCTTATGCTGCTAAGGTATTATGGTGTTGGGAGGGGCTCCATTTGCATAGTCATGGCAATGTGATTCATGTGTTGTATGTGTTGCACTATTGTCTAGCTTTCGAACTTTATCCCCTGACGACGGAATACCTGCAAAAAAAATCCTGCATCCTTCAAGAGACAGATTCTGTATTAAGTCTTAACCATGGTTCACACATTATGTTCCTTCTTTGGACCATGCACAAGGGTTACTGAATTGTTGGTAGTTGATGAACTACTGTCAGTAATGGCTTGAAGACCAAATTTTTCTGCTTGCTTCAGTATTATTATCTCGCCATAAGTTAGTGCCAGGAAATTGTATAGTATTGATCACATCCTGAGAAGGGGTTGAGTTGCTGGCATGAGTATGACAATTCAAAAAGAAGTCCATTAAACTTGCATTTTTTTGCTTCCAATAGATTTATTTGGTATCCCATGTTGGACAGTTAAAGTTTGCTTAACGTACTCTAGAATTTGAGGTAACCGCTTATCAGGTTGGGATTTCAAGTAATGGACCTGGCGGAGGATCAAGTTTAGTTTTCCTTTTTAGTAATGATACCTTGCACATCCTGTTGCAAGTCCCACAAACTCAGCTGGATGCCTTGGGACTCCCAGCTCTGCCATGTAGATTCCACCCATTTTTTGCTTACATACTACTTGCTCAGGCTGCTGGTCATACCCATCTATTAACCAACTTCAGTACTCTGTAATAGCTCATACTGTGCCAATTGGTTGAGCTCTACCATGAGTTAGTACTGCACCGATGTTGTTTGTTGCTGGTGTGAAATTGTTTTTGAGTGTTTTCAGTTTCTGTGGGGTTTTGGTTATTTATTACCATTTTATCGGGTGAGATGCTAAGCTAGCATTTATATAACGAAAATTAATTTTTGTTATTTTAATTTCTGGTGCAGATAGTTTACTGAACAGCTTAATAAGTTCCAGGTTGTAAACGAGGTTAACAAGGTATTTAGTTCTTGTATTCTTAGTTGTAGTTTATGTTTATCTAACTTCTCTAGCTAGTTCTGACTTCTATTTGCTTTGAAGGATTTTGTTGTGGAGGCATTAAGATCAATTTCAGAGTTATTAACATATGGCGATCAACACCACACTTCATTTTTTGAGTAAGACTTCTTAATTTGTTATCCTCTCCTGCCAGATTATACATGGTTGTCATTGCACAATTCTTTGTTGCTGCAGCTTTTTTATGGAGAAACAAATCACGGGGGAGTTTGTACGGATACTAGGGATTAGGAGAACTGCCAATGTCCCACTTCAATTGCTGCAGACATTGAGCATAATGATTCAGAATATACAAAATGAACATACTATATGTGAGATTCTAACTACATCGACTGATTGATTCTGCTCTGCATTCTCACAGTTGTTTTACCATAAATTTTGTTCTTTGATTTTTATCAAATTGCAGAATACATCTTCAGCAATGAGCATATAAACAGTTTCATAACATATTCGTTCAACTTTGATAATGAGGAACTGCTATCCTTCTATATATCTTTCTTAAGGTCTGCATTCTGCCAGTGGTCTCTGCAATGATTTGTTTTTTTTCCATATTTTAGACTGATGTTTCTCCTTTTTACATGTGACATGTTCCCCATAATATGAATTTCCCCTCTTCTCACTGCTGGTATGCATCTTCATGCATACAGAGCAATAAGTGGAAAGCTGAACCAGAACACAATATCTCTGCTTGTAAAGACTGAAAATGTAAGGTTTTCTCTCTTCTACTTCACATCTGAGCAGTGTGGCATCTTTTATAATTCTTTCAATAATACCCGTGTGTTTTCTAGTGATTATATTCAATATTGATAAACCAAGTCTATCATATTTATCTACATGTTGACAAGGTTTGTGTATTTTGAGGGAGGGACAAAATAAGTGACGTGGACGCTTTTGGGCCTGTATGTATGTGGGATGAAATGGAAAATCCATGTTTTTCTGCTAGTATTTCTAATTTATCATTTACTTTTCTCTAATATCTGCTTCATAATCACACCGCTGTCTTACTTGGTTGTCTTCTAGGATAAAGTAGTCTCTTTTCCACTGTATGTGGAAGGGATAAAGTTTGCATTCCATGGGGAGAATATGATCCGTACCGCAATACGTGCTCTCCCACTTAATATATACCATGGTAGGCCATTGTTGTGTTTCTCGTCTTCATCTTTTCTAGAGGTTGTCCAATACATTGTGGTGTTTTGACTTTGCTCCATGAATTCTGACTATTGTATTTTATGCGTGCTTAGTTGGAGATGATGGTGTAAACCAATTTGTGGTGAGCCCTCCCCATGCCAAATACTTTTCGAGCATGGTCAAATTCTTTTGCAGACAATGCATTGATTTTAATAAACTAGTTACTAATGCTTCAGGGTATGTACTGAGTATTTGGTCTTTCAGCTGCTTCTTCCTTCTCTTAGAACAGAATCCACACAAGTAATTACTTGACCATTTTATTTATTACTTGGGTATATTTTTGAAAAATGTTATCTAACTCAGTCAACCATCTAAATGCAGGAAGGGCTGATTGGTTCGATTACCTCTCTGTATTTGCTTTGCTGCATCCTGCACATTGTTAAAATAAAAGATTTGGCGAATGTCATAGCTGCCGCTCTTTTTTCTCAACCCGAGGTTTCTGTGCCAAGTCGTGGAATACAAGTGAATGGAATCGTTCTCAGTCATAATTGTTCCTATCAAAGACAAAGCTCAGGTGATGTAAATGCCTCTGGGGAAAACAGTGAGCCACTTAGAATAAGTGAATCTTCATCTTCAAGTGATAAGCAAACTGATTCAGGCGATATTAACATCATAAAGTCTTCTGCTGTTTCACATGTTGCACTGAGGTGAGAGACAGATTTTTGCTACAGCTTCTTCCGCATGCTGTTATAATTTTATTTGGGCTTTATGTTTCAAAGAAACTCAGCCTAAATAATTGCTGGTGGTAAGCATGCATTTTGTAATGTAATTACTCCCTGTGACCTACTCACATATATGGAGTGTAGTGTCATAATGAAATGTTTACTTTTTTCTGTTTTATATGAGCCCATGCCAATAATTCCGATTTTCACCATAGAGTAAATGCATTCCAGTCATTTCTGCAGTGTTGCACTCATGAACCTCATTTTTACCTTAGTTTATTTTTTGTATTGATAATGTATCCAAACATGGACAGAGGAAGAAAACTGAGGAATATTATTTTGGTAGTATGATAATTCTATAGGATGTTTTAAAGTTAATGGGTGTGCTTTCATTGGACCTTTAAGAGCGATGCTGAATTATTTCAGGCAATCCTTTAACAATATTATCTTTTGCAGGGAGAGACTGCTATCCTATGTCAGAAGGGGGAATGATGTTCAGGTTCTGGGTTCCTTGTGTGTGCTGGCAATATTGTTACAGACAAAAGGTTGTCTTCTCTGAAAGTCCCATTTCATGCAGTTGTATCTTGCATCAATTGCTATTTTCTTAGTAATATCTGCTACTGTAGAACTCGATGAATCAATGCTTGATGCACTCGGATTTCTTCCGCAACGAAAGGACCCGAAGCGAGCAAGAAAGCAAGCGGAGGTGCTGGAAGCGAAGCGTGCCAAAGAGCAAGTGTAGGGTATGAAGGAGAGCTGGAAGGAATGCGGATTTTATACGCGCGCTCCGGCTTTCGAGCCTAGTTTGCTCTTTGGCACGCTTCGCTTCTAACGCCTTCGCTTGCTCTCTGGCGGACGAAGGGTCGATCCGCAACGATCCTATGCGAGGGTAGCGATTTGGATCGTATATCGACAGAAACGGACAATCTCCGGTAGAAAAAAAAGGTTCCATCAGAACAATTATTTCGTTCAAGCCACCTCGTTGCTTTTCTTTTTTTAAAAAATGAAAAAGAGGAAATGTGGGGAGAAATGATAAGAAGATATTGGAACATCCATTTAGAAGAGATGATGAAAACAGTTCATTTTTGTCATATAAACGGAAATGGAACCAAAGGATGACACCTTCTATTTCTGCAAAATGTAAAGGTATTTATACTACAAATCTTACTAAAACTGCTCGTTTTTTTATCTGAAGCTCGGGCCATATAAAGTATGGTCTTACAAATGTCGAAAAAGTGATATAAGTGCGTTCAATTGATTAAATATCAATGAACCTATAAATTTCAAAAGTCGAACAAGTGATATAAGTGCGTTCAATTGATTCAATATCAATGAACCTAATATCAATTAACCTATAAAAAATAGTTGAAGGTTGGAACGACTATATAACAATAATTCTTAAAATTACTGAAGGATTTTTGATTGGTGCTGAGGTAACTATAGTACAAAGTCGTATATCTTTAATTAATAAGATCCGTTTCTCGATCAGTAAATTTATAAATTTTTTAGGTTAAAGAAATTTTATTGGATTATTCTTTATACAGTTACTAAGTGAATTATATATAAATGGAGTGTATAGTTGCAGTTAGAACATATAATTAACATCTAGATGTAGTTCTCCACATCTTTTTCGTGTGTCTCGCACAGTTTCTTAGTTTTCCTGCTTTGAATTCCTGTAAGAAGCTTTGGTTTGGGAGACTTCTGGAGAAGATCAACTTTTTTCTTCTGTAGCTAGTTTTCGCAGAGACAATATAAGCATTGAACTTGATAAAAGCTCATATGGATTCTGATATATAGGAGGGAATCCTATGCTACGTGGAGGCGGAGGCGGCGACGGAGACGGTATCGGAGAGGGGGTTGGGCCGCCGAGCTTGCCAGGGATGAGGAGGCGAGGAGTAAAGAACCATGATTGCTTCTACTGAGGTGAATCGATTATCGAGATGGGGATCGTATATTCTCTTCCTAAAGCTATCGCATGAGCTTGCAAAATGATTTAGCCATGGCGCCGTCATGACGTAAGACGTCAATGACGACATTTGAATGGCTGGTCGGAAGGATGAGTGGAAGCTCGTTGCCTTTCATCACCATCAACTTTGATACATCGCTCTCTTGTTCGGTTTCTTTTATCTCATTATGTGTCGCGAGTATATAAATATAACCGATTTTCCATTCAGAGAGAATGACTGAACTTCTTGATTGCTTCCTTCACCTCTTTAATGGTGAGGGTGCTAACTAGACCTGGTAAATTGGTCGGATCCATGGATGCTCACCATGTTCTCCAAAGAAAATATCCATATGTAGATTCCGTTTACATTATGTGCAGCACTGCATAAAATGCATTCATTACCAACTGTTAGCACTAGCAGGAACTCTGAACCTTTCTTTTGAGGACTTCATTCTCTCTCCTCAATTTCATGATCTTCTGCTTCAGTGCTTCAACCTGCTGGTTTGAAATTGAGCTTCTCTGCTCTTGAGCCTGCCTTGATCTGCTCATCAGTACTGCGTGAAGACAGACACCGATGGATGGAGATTTATCTAAGGCAGAAAGTGTGTTCTAACAAATAACATAGTGATATCCAAGTTAAAAGTTCACCCACATTCTTTTTCCAAATCTTTAAGTTTCTTATGCAATCCATTCTTCTCCTCCTGTTCAAGCAGAAGACAGTCCCTCAAGTCCTGAATCTCAGCTTGATCTGCTAAGAGGAAAAGGCATAAATTCACATACTGCACAATTTAACCAGGTAACATCTATGGATTTTAAGGTGTCAGGAAAACAACTATTCCTTGTTGGAACTCACACTTTGAGTTCAGGTCAAATTGAGCCTGCTCCAACCGGCATGTGAGGGATTCAATATGCCTTCTATGTGTTGTTAACTCTCGGGAGAGATGATTTATGGTCGCTTTATCTGATTGTTTTTCACATTCCAAGCATCTAACAATAACAATTCCTAATACTTCAGCTAAACAAAATGTTAAAGGATAAGCACACAGGGACATCAAGTAAAAGACTCGCCTAAGCTGAGCCTCAAATTCTCCAAATTTTGCTGCATAATCTTGCTTCAACATTTCAAGAGTTTTCCTGTGATCCTACACATGGGACTAAAAAATCTAGCACTTCAAACTTTTCAAAAGAGGTGCTATTTTCCAAAAATTCAGTTTCAGCAAAGCTTGCTGAAAACTAGTTCCAAAATAGTTCAAGAACTTTAGAATGGGGAGATCTTTAAAATGAAGCTGTTATGAAGTAAGACACATTGTAGCCTACGTTCTCAAAATCCATACGTTCGGAAGTCACCCTCTTTATTTCCTCTTCCAATCTTTGGCATTTCAGGTGCTGTTCAAGCTGAAGATCATTAAAGACAGTAAGCGATAACAAATCCCCAAAAACTAGACATATCTCATGAAAACTTTTAGAAAAGCTCCACAAATAAGGGAGTTTGAGAAGGGACATTGGGTATTTGTTACATAAGGAAGACCTGATCAGCCAAATTGTTCATAGAATTTGTGTACAGCTTTGTTAGTCTCTCATTGTCTGCAAAGTTCAACAAATCAAAAGTTTCCCATGAATTTGGCGGCCAACCTTGAATGTATTACTAAAAGCTCAAGCAAAACAGTAAACTGCATGAAATTTATGGAAATAGGACCTCCCTCTTTAAGCCAAAATCTGGTTTGACATAGTGGACAACCGTAGTTTCAAGCTGGCATATTGTTTTTGCAATAAAGGGAAAACTTGTCTGTTGGTAGTTTATGAGCCCAAGTAACTATACAATTAAAATTTTCAAGATGAGAAGCAAAGACACTTTTCTTCTAATGGAAGTTGAGCATTGTCCAAAAATGTAACTAAAACATTATCAAGGATACCTTCTCATATGATATCTTCAGTTCAATTTCTTTAGTTATCTCCATACCCAATCTTTTGTTTTTTCTCACTTTTAAACACAATTGTCGACTAACATTAATGCCTTACAACGAAATCTTTTTCCTGGTTGTGTAGTATAAAGGATAAACGAAAGCATATGCATTCCATCATGGTTGACCAAAACATGTAACAAAAACAGAGAGATTCAGCTCAGAAGCAGATGACCTTGCTGAAGGCTAACGCAAGAGATTTCAAGAGCCTCTCGCCTTTTTGTTTCAGCCTGACAATTTGATTTCAGCAATTGAATCTCCTCTATTCCGCTCTTGAATTCCTGGAAACTCAAGCTTGTAAAATTTCAACCAGATTTCGGCACAAAAATAGACAAAAAACCACAATTTGCACTTCATGCGTTCATCTAACAAAGTGACTTCATTATTTGTTTTTCCTTTCCCAGAAAGGCAGCGAAGAACGAATAGAACTGAATCTCAAGCATACTGAGTGAATGTGGACTGATCGAGCGTACTTGGTAAATCTGGTCGAAGCTGTTGAGAAGCATTTCCATTTCCCGGTCACTCGAAGCCGCCATTTCTCAGCGGCTTCTGAAATTTGCCGTACAAAAAACCTCACCCTAATTTAATGCATGTGCCAGTGGCATTTTATTTTTAGAAAATTCTACATTCGGCCCTATACTCTGTGTTATTTTGTGTAAATTATATCGGCAATATAAAGTCCATATTACGGCCCATATAGACTGAAGTGTGAGGCCCATAACATATAGTTTCTCGTTTTTCATCTCGCTCGTTCTCTAATGGATTCTCTTCTCTAGAGTTATGATTTTTCTGACGAATAAGAGAAGAACGAAGCATATACGTCGGAGCCACCTTTGAGGTCTAGACCTAATTCTTCTTCTTCGGCTGTTTTATTGTTCTCGTCTCTTCCGCAACCTAAGTAGGCCTCCCGTGAACCTGAGTTTCCTTCAATTCCCAATCCCCAAAATCCTCGTCCCCCGAAACCAGCTTCAGAGTCCGAGATTGAAGATCTTCTCTTCTCTTCCCCAGCCCAAACAACCTGAAAATTCTAGCCAGCATCCCAAGAGAGTCATCCAAATTCCTCGCGGAATCAACCTTCCCCGTCCCAGGGGAGCGGATGTCGATGAAGACGAAGATTGTGACGAGGGCGAGAAGGAGAAAAAGCGCAATAGCGATATGGAATCGGTGACTCAGAATCCGTCAGTTCTATCGTTTTTATGGAGCTTTCCTGCTGCAAGGGGTTCCACAGAGTTGGGAGCTCTGCCTTCCTCAGGTTCTGGTGGTAGGATGATTATTGACACAGACTCGAATGCTCCCAGCTCGAGTGGAGGTTTTGCAGGGTACTGTCAACCAGGTTTTGCAGAAAATGTTGAGGACTACAGCAATTACGCCAATCATTACGATTCAGTTATTACTTCAAATGATGCTCCAAGTTCTGGCAGAGTCATGTGAAGTACTGATGTTCCTGTGGGTGTTGATCAAAGTAATGGTGGATACTACGGGTCATTTGTTGATCCATATGGGAATGACCATGTTGGTTATGACAACAGGTATGCCAATTACAATCAAACCAGTTTGGATCAAAGTGCGAATTGTGGAGGAGAACCGAGTTATGTAGGCTATGAGGGTTATGGTAACCATTGGAATGGTATGACTCAGAATGAGATTAAAATAACTGGGAAGAGAGGGAGGAATGTGATTCCTGCAGAAATAGTTGAGGTGAAGAAGGATGAGTTGATGAAAAATAGGCCCAGAGAGGATCAGATGAAGTTGACAGGGATTGCCTTTGGCCCTGCCTATCAGGTAAATTATCTGTCACTTTGATGAAAAATTGACTGGAAATTATTTGTTCTATACCGCATTGGCCTGTATACATTTCCACCTTTACAGTTTCCCGTTTTGTATTTTTTTGCCCCTCTTTTTCATGGTTATTCGGAGAAAATATATATTTTCACTGCAAAGGATATGATGCCAGTATGACCTTTTGCCTCAAGAAAATGAAGAATACTCCATTGGGAATTCAAATAATTCATTGCAGATGGATGGGATGATGCAGCAAGATGTGCAAGGCTAGTGGAAAAGTTTTTTAAGCGATAGCAGAAATATGTTAACTGTTGAAAAAAAAGGGCTAAAATCTCTTCTAAACATGTGTATTTTAAAGATAACATGGGCAAAGGAATGCAAAATCAAGATGAACAAAGTTGCCATAGAGTGGATTCCTTTTATGTTGAGAGTGCACACCGCTGCCCCACTGCCATGTAATTTATAAATCAAACATCTTCATTGTCGGCACTGATTGACCTTTTTGTTATAAGCATTATCTATTACTGTTCTTTTTTCCCATCGATTTCCTTCCCCGCGCCTGAATTACTTAGTTCTCGCATCTGATTCTAGTGTCTTCTGTGCAAGCAAACTTGGCCAGTCTCAATATTTCAGGGGATATAGATTTAATTTTATATAGCCTGTGTACTTCATCTCTTAATGATATAAGTTTATATTATCAAAAAGGCTTTTTATTGCATTTGATCTACTTATGCTGTTTGGATTAGCCTTGTGGAATCTTTTGCCAGTTTCTTATACAGTAGAATGTTTGATAAGCAAACTGTTCAGGTGTTGTTCAAGCTGTTCAATCTTTGGCAGAGCCACGTTCGCAAGCAGCCTGTTTCGACTAAAGGGAAGCCCTCGAAACTCCACAAGCGAAAGCATCAGATTGGCTCGATGTACTACTATATGAATCAGAAGGAAACAGAGCTTTCAGAAAGGCGTGCTAGAGGTTTCCTCACTAAGGCTCAAACCCAAGGCAAATATGGATGGTGATTGTTGGCTCAGCCCCCTCGCAATGTATCTGTTAGGTTGTCATATTTGTTCGTAGCTGCTTGCTTTTTGGTTTTTATCAGATCAGTGACTGCTTCACTTCCCTTATTATTTTTTTATAGAAATGCCTCTCACTTGTATTATTGCTGAAATGGAACTTTTTCAGCTGTTGGTAGGATGAGCCGAATCGCCATGAAGAGGCGTTGGGCGTCCTCGGGGTCATGTGACATGCGGAGTGCGTCCCAAACCTGGACTCTCCCAATTGTTTTAGCAAAGAACTGAAAACTGAAGGAAACAAAGACTGAAATTTGAGGATCAGGGTGCGATCTAATTAAACTCAAATTAGGCCGCGATCAGGGCTCATGAGTCCGATTACTCCAAAAATTGAAGATCTGGGTGCGATCTAACACGTGTCCACGTGATCTTTATCTTATTCCACCCACCCTCTTCCTCGCATCTTCCCATCGTCATCACTTAGCCCTGTTACCAGTAAGAACCTCCATAGTCGCAATAAGCAAAAACACCCTCAAAACCCCTTCGGAATCTCATATGGCAGTAAGAATGGTCTCCCAGACCTTACTCCGCCGCTCCACCATAGCTCCATGGGCTATCATATCGCCCAACCTAAGGCACAGATCCTCCCTATCGGGTAAGTTAATCGAGGTTGACCTCGAGTCGTCGCCATCCATTCCATCTTCATCAGACGGCGAGGTCGAGGTTCTCAAGATGCGGAAGCTCGAGGAGGCTATCCACGCGCTCTTTGTCGAGAAGTCAACCCCCGATTGGCTCCCGTTCATCCCTGGATCCTCCTTTTGGGTCCCGCCAAGAAAGCGTCCTGTGGACGTGGTAGATCTCGTTGAGAAGCTAATGAAACAGTCGATTGAGGAGGAGACGCTCAACTTCACGAGCTCCCGCGGATGGCCTGCCCTCGAGTTTTTATCCTCTAAAGGTTGTAATTCGGTGCTACTTTGAAAGAGAATTTTGATATTTCTCTGCTATTATGAGGTTGCATTAGGTGGAATCCAAATAGTGTTGTGCTGATCACTACTATGAAATTTCATGGTACTGGGAATTAACGAAAGCTCCAGAAGATTTTGAACTGGGATTAGTTTCCCAGTTAATGAACGCATTTTTCATGGAAATTTGCTGTAAGCTCCAAGTTATGATTTACAATGCCCGAAATTCTGCTGCGAACTTGTACTTTTTTTGTAAGCAATCCCTGGAGAAAATTCAATTGCATCTCATAAATGGTCTTTCTTTACTATCACATATCACATTTGATAGAAGGAAAGAATAGAATTAGGACATTCATGAGGCAGTGTTAGATGAGTCTTTAGATGGATATTCTTTTGACCTCTTTTCTTCGTTGTTATTTTTTCATAAGACTGTCCCTGGGCACACAAACTTTTTGTGAGATGTCCTTGATCTTTTCTTATATATGCTGCTGCTGAAAGAGTGAGATCAGTGTATACTTGGTCATGGCAATATTATGATGCCCTCTTCTGTTACCTTATCCCTTGAGATGTTAGAAGCTTTTACATGAGTGCATGTTTATAGTTGTGAAAAAATTGCTTTTATTTTTTTGCTATAGTATCTCCTCACTTAATAGTTTATATAAATCTCAGTATTCGTGATGCCAAATTATGGGCAGTTCTCCCATCTACTGGAAAACATCATATGATTTCTCAAGTTTAAATGCTCCACTCTCTCATATTCTAAAATGCTGGCGCCAGGTACTAATTATACTTCCAATTTTATCTGCTTCCTTCATAACAGCAGATGGTGCACCTGAAACTGTGCTAGAGTTGGAAGTGGAAGTTGAGGCTGACAAGGACGATATACAAGATAGGGAGCAAATTTGTGCCGACACCAACTCCGAGTCCAAAGATAGGGAAGGATGAATTATGGAGAAATCCATACATGAATGTGATGTACGGTCTCTATTGCCCTTCTTGTGACAAGCTTTTATTGGAAAATTGTAGGGCATCCTGGGAAGCATTACATAGGCACTTGGTTATTTATTCTAGATAACCTCGTAATCTTGACATGACCAAGTCCCTTCTCAAACGAGCTAACCATTTCATTCTCCGAATTTACAGGATCGCACATGTCTATGTATGGCATACCAAGATTCTGGAGAAGGGTTGAATAAGATGGCTTGTTCTCTACCTACTGGAACCAAGGCATTCCTATGGAAGGGAAATGAATGGTGTAGATAGACAAGTTACTTATTAGCATTTAGTGGCTTTAATTTATGTTGTAGGGCTATTTGAGATGTGGTAAGGCCCTTGATTAAATGTTGTAGGGCTATTTGAGATGTGGTAAGGCCCTTGATTAAATGTTGTAGGGCTATTTGAGATGTGGTAAGGCCCTTGATTAAATCTTAGACTACTGCGGAGATGGAATAGGTAGTATTTTTGCTTTTGTTCACATGGGGCATTCTGATACTTGGTGGAATGATATATGCATGTGTCACTGTTGTCACTCAGAGATTATCAACCTTTCTTTCCTTCTTGGGTTGGTAGAACAACATTAATGATTGATACATTAGATCATGTTAGGCTCTCCATACAGAAAGTTTCATAGCATAGTAAGAAATATATATCTTTAATGCATTGTGAAAGAATGGTGAAGTAGGGCCCTTCTACAAATGCTCTAAGTCATTCCAATTGGATTGGACTCGTAATAGTTAATATCATTATTTTTTTTATTAAAGCTGCAATATTATTAATATTTTAAAAATATTTTAATGACACAATTATTTTAAAATATATATCTAAAATTAAATATATCATTCATTAGTGTTGAACGATATCAGAAATTTATCTAGACCTGGTACAGTACAGGCCTCGGCCGTCAGCCGGACATTCAACATTTGTCTCCAGATGACGTGGCGTCATTCGATTGGGCCACCTCAGACGAACCGCGTTGGAGGGGAGGGAAATTTTAGGTAATGGAATAGAAGGGACGAAGAGAAAACACAGGCATAGGAGCCCGGAGGCTGATTCGATTCAACCGTGAACTCGTCAAGCTCGAGATCTCATCAATGGCGGAACAGCACGAGACAACGTCCGTTCCCACCTCCTCAAGTACGCCTTCTCCTCCTCCTCCTCCAGAGAAATCTTCCGAGGGCACCTTCAAGCCACAATATCAGGTTCGTTTCTTTGAAGATTGCCTGTTTATCTCTCTTTTTCATTTCCCTCTTTCTTTCAATTGTTAGAGATGTGTCCCTATCAATTTCAATTCGTTGGATTGTCAAATTTTGTGCTTCCGTTTCCAATTTTGGTCAGGAAATAGTGAATTTTTTGTACCCGGGATCTTTCGGTTCCCGACTTTCTCAAACCTAGAAGAAGTGCATTCTTTCGATGGAAAAGGGAGAGGACGTGCGGCTTCTTTGAGAATTATTTGTCGAAAGCTCTCCGTTCCATTTTCTCCATTCTTTTTGTTTATATCATATTTGTTTTTCGTCAAGGAGAGGGACCCCGAGATTTCAAATGCTGTTTTTTTCTTTCTTTTTGAGTTCTCAAATCGAGTTTATTGATCATGTTACGCAGTGCAGTGTAGTAATCTCTCATTTTTCTTTTTTTATGTGAATAGTGCCGTTTAAAAAAGAAAAATGAGAAAGATCAAGTCTCGGAGAAATAGGATGAATTTTTATAGCATATTGTTGACAAAGTTGACTCTACATCCGGGAGATTGTTAGTTACTCTTTATGGGTAAACTTTATATTTTTATGCCTAAATGTTTTTATATTTCTGGTATTGGATGCAAAGATCTTTTCTAGAGCAATGTTTTTTGGTCTCTCTTTATGCATCATCTACCAAATGTGCTATAGTCTGATGAAAGAAAGCTGTTATTTGGATTTTGCTTGTTCCTGCTCCTTTCAGTTGTCCGTTAACTATTATATTGGTTGAACATTTTCAGGGTCCTTTTATCCCTAGCTTCCCGGTTCTCAGTGGAAGTGATATGCAGATGCTTCCAGTAATGTATCCTGCGGTTATTCCTGGTATTAACTTAGAAAACCAGGATCAATCAAATCGGGGAGCTGGAATTTATGCAGTTCCTGTTGGTCCATACATGAGGCATGCAGTTGGGCTTCACTCTAATAGCCTTATTCCTCTTACATACAATATACCCACGTAAGTTATTATTTAAAGAAATTTCCTTTGTTTGGTTGAAACGATCGTGCTTGGACCCAAATATGACCAACACATCTTGTCTGCCAGAAACATACCTTATCTTGAGAAGTGAGATGGTACAGGAGAATTAGTTTTTTTCACACAGGAATCTGAAAAAAAATAAAAGAGATTGTTCACCTTGAAGCTCATATCTAATATATCTTTGTGAAAATGAGCAAGTCGGCAGAGTAATGAGGCTGGGGCTACTGGAGATGATCAAGCACAACAACAACAACAGCAAAATCCTCACCAGCAGCCTCCACATCAGAGGCAGGTTGTAGTAAGGAGATTTCAGATTGCTATTCAGCTAGACTTGCTGCTCATTCTAAAACTCGCGGCTGTGATATTTCTGTTCAATCAAGATGGGTCAAGGCAGAGACTTGTGGTACTCATATTCCTCGCATCACTCATTTATCTGTAAGGATCTTTTTTCTGCTCCTTTAACTCATTGCTTGTTTTTTATCATCATTTTTGTTCTTCACCCAACTCTGTGTTGAACTTTTTTTTCCTCCCAGAATTTAGTTTAAGTTTATTTTGTTCACTTTCTCATTTATGCTGATATTATCTCTCTATCACTGTGAGATAGAATTTTATCGATCTTTCAAAAAAGAGAGAATTTTTATTGAGTTCTTTTGTGACCACCAAACAGATATCAAACTGGAGCTCTTGCACCATTGATAAGATGGCTTTCTCAAGGAATGCAGAGGGCTGCTCCTCCTCCTCCTCGCCCACCCAGGGCCGCAGGGGCTGCAGCTGAAAATGTCCCTCTTGTTGCTGAAGGACGGGGAAATGAAAATGCTGGCTTGCCAGGTATTTTATGTCCTTCGGTGGCTAGTATAAACTTGAAATGAGATTCATGCTGCAACTATTTTTTGGATAAAATATGAAATTAATAGGGAAAGCTCAATATCTCATCTTCTGGTTGTTGTAAAAGTAAAACACGGATCTTGATTGACTGTATGCCAACAGTCTGTTGGCATGAAGTTTGGACTTTATTACCTTCATAATAAAGTTACCCACCTAGCTATTGAGGTGTATTTTTTTTTATATGATAAAGATTTTCAGGTTCATTTCTTTGTTTTTAGCCCCATTCTTGTACTTCTCTAATGGATATTTTTGGTTTTACAGTTGTGGAACAGGCTGGTGCTGAAAATGAGCATCAAGCTGCAGGTGATGGGAACCAGACAGCCGAGAATGCCGATGTGGCTGAACCTGTTGCAGACAATGGAGCTAACCACTTGTGGGGAATTGTGAGAGAGATCAAGATGATCGTCTTTGGGTTTATTTCTTCTCTGCTCCCAGGTTTTCATAATATCGACTAGGTAAAATAACATCAATACTCATCAGGCACAGATCAACTCAGGATCTCCGAAGCACAATGGTTGCACTACCATCACTTGATGGAGCATCATGGGACTGCTTGGAATTTCTCAATGTTAATGTTTTTCTCCCTAGCTTTAGTTGCTACTTATAGTGAAGTTTTATTATGCAATGTGTCATCTGTCTTGTCTCGTATTTCAGCCAAGCTATGTTTGTCGGCCAGTAATAGCAATATCTCCCAGAATTGGAATGCAGATCTAATGGCCCATTGTAATTATTTTACATGGGGCATTGCCGAACATGAACCAATAAATTTAAGCTACTTGAAGAAATGGGTATCATAAAACCTAAACTGTGTTTGAGCATATATTTGAGGATATTCTTGAGTTTGCCCGTCAAACTAGTTTCTTCAGATACCTTATGATGAAAGTTTCGTTCGGTGCACTTTTTGAGAAAATATAGTTTGCAGGATATGTGAAAATTCTCATAAAACTCTTTTAGGGTGCGGGAACATTGGATCATAACTTTGACGTCTTTACATAACTTTCCTGTAATTTAAGTTACACTTCCAACTCTTCTGACCTGAATAGCTCGAACAAAGAGTGATATTCTACATGAGAAATTGAACTATTCATATGGACGTATAGAACAGTCAATCAGTTGTTCACAGCATTCATTCTGCTAATGCTTTCATATTAGCAGAATGAACATAGTATTAGTAGGGGCATCGCATTAACTGTTAAATTAGTAAATGTAAAGCACAACATAACCTATGAAATAGAAAAAAGAAGCATATATGGATATATGCATCATATATTTAAGAAAGTCCCATACTACATCTCTTCATTGTGAAACAGCCCATGTCCATGTACGTAATGTAATCACCGTCTGGCTAGTCACATGCCCGCTGATTCCCTCCTAGGTGATCTTTTCCTGGCTGCTGCTGGTACAATCTTGCACTGGAGCCATCAAGATGAAATGAAGGTCGAGGCTGAGCCGAAGCTGGAATGGTCACAAAAAATGCGTTGCCCTATGGGATTCAGAAGTTGAGTAATTGCTGACATGAATGTCCTCTACTGCTGCTGGAGCTGTGCCATGTGGCTTTTTATCTCATCTAGCCCGTGGATGACCCTGGCTGCTCTACACATGCACTACAGCTCTGTCTGCTCTCTGTATTCTGGTCCTCCCATTCATCGAGCAGTTATTAGCCGACCAATACTGTTTCTGGAACTAGTTAGAGAAGTTTTCACCACCTTGGATCTGCTGAGCGGCTAGCTCTTGATTATCCTACACGAAAGAAGTACAAGGATTCCAGCTTCCCAACTAAAAGAATTCTGTATAGCTCCCTGCAATCTTGTATTGGCAAGTGCTTCCTCAGATTATTCAACAAGGGAGAGCTCCTCCAAATTTTTGAGCTGAACAGAATACTTCAACAAATTCTTGGTACAACTGAAGAGTATCATTTCATGCAATGTTTGCATATCATCATTTTGAGAACAATAGTAATATTCCGTAGTCTAGAGACTCTTCAAATTGGAGAAATCTGGAAATCTCATCTCTGTCGCAATATGAGCTCTAACTTCGAAAACATGCTGGGAAGTTGAGGGATGTATTTCAATGGAATTAGGCAGCATGTTTAATTTCAGTGTGAGGGAAAGATTCAAATCACGTAGTGATTTTAGTTCTCCAGTTGCATCTTGAAGCTCCTCTACCCTCGTCCAATACAGATACTCAAGTCTGCCTAGTTGTCCATCATAGTTAGGCAACGCTGTCACTTTTGTGCAGGACAGATCTAAATGAGTTTGTGATTCCAAATCACCAGATGTGTCTAGAAGATCCTCTATATTTTTTTAACCTAGATGCAACTGCTGAAGCTTAACAAGCCCATCAATATACCACAGTAATGCACTTATATTTATCTGCAGCAGGCTCAACTTAACTAATGCTTTCAGATCTCCAATTCTGCTAGGAAGCTCCTCTTGTCTTTGAATATCATAAATCTAACTTCTGAATCATAGCTAGACCACTGATAGATTCAGTCAATGAACATAACATCGTTTTGCTTTGCTTTACCTCAATCAAAGATCTCAATTCTCCTACTGTATATGGCAATTGGTTGACTCCACTCACCTCAATCTGATAACATATATGGAGGGTAAATTACCAATTGATTTGGGTAAGTAGAAACAATTGTGAATCCCTTCCACCAAAATGTCTTCCATATCGACAAGAGAATCCAATTCTTCAGGCAACCATCTGAGAGAATATCAGCCCTCAAGATCCAAATGCTTTAGTCTCTTCAGTAGGAGGATGGAGCTGGATATTTTAGCTAAATTGCTACAACCTTGAAGAATCAATCCCTCCAAATCCCAACTGTTGATCAAGTTTAAGTTAAAGCACATCGTGAGGTCCAGGACTCTCAAATTCTTTGCAATCTGGATATAGTAACATCACAAGTGTATGAATATACATTGTATCTACACGAATAGGAGTGCTAGAAAGAAAATCAATTTCCCCATATTTCCTAGTATTTCTTACCTGAAGAAAGTTCCAACCTAACTAGTTTTCATTGATAAAACTCAAGAGTGAGGACAAGGGTAACCAGGTTCTTCAATGATAAATTAGTCACAGCTAAATCTGCAGGACATTGATTCCCTGAGAACCACATTAACTTTGGAAGGAGACCTTCAACATCCCCAGCTAAATTTGTGTTAGATAATTTGAGTAATCTTAAATATCTAAAATTTGAGAAGTCTTCGTTTGTTAGATCACCATAACCAGTCTCTTCCAGGAGTCCTTCCACCTTTTTCCAGTGAGAAGAAATTTATGGAGATCAGCATGAAAGAATAATCTGACTGAGAAAACACGAAAAGATACAATTATAAAATTTACCTGCTTTATCTTCATACAGATTAGACACACATCACACCACTTACCTGAATTTTGGAGTACAATTATACTTATGGCTAATATTTTAGATATCGGTTCCAGTTCTAGTTAGGGAATTATAAGTAGATATATATACACATATTTGACGATTTCCATGCATTAGAAATTCCTCCTGCAGAAAAATGACAGCACGTTGCAGCTGTTTTTGACCTCTTAGCTTGGCAGTTAAAGAAACATTATTTTTTCAAGTGAAAAGGGCTTCAACAGTACAGAGTACCTTTTCAAGTCTTGGAATCAAGAGGGTCTCTCTCAGTCCTTGTTCCTAAGGCTTCTCCCCGCCTGTCTTTTTCTGGCACCTTCCTTCCCGACCCATAAATGTTCCATACAATGGGTAAGAAGGATTCATTTGGGCATACACTCAGTTCACAATAAATCCGGGAATTGACTGTGATGAGAAATCAAGGTCTCTCTTAATAACTAGTAAAAATAGCACGGCGCATGACTCAAATATAATTCACAAACAACCCAATTCAAGTTTCCGAGTAGACTTTTCATTTCCTCAAACTTGGAATTAGACAAGTCACCATTGGTGAATTTTTTTAATGTTCCTTCCACTTCTATAATGCTGTAACCAGGTTCCTTTTTTAACCCACTGATCTTCAACAATCTTCTCACCTCAAGAACACTATCCCATGCCTCATCCAAAGCATACAGACTGGACAATAACACATAGGGCGAGGTAGTGACAGGCTTGAGTTCTATAAGCTTTTGCGCAAGGAGTTCTCCAATAGAAATATCTCCATGAAGTCGACAAGCAGAAAGCAAACTTCCCAAAATGATGGGATCATTTCCAAAATCATACTCAGTAATGTAATCTTCTGCCTCTTTCAATCTTCCAGCTCGGCCCAACATGTCAATGAGGCAAGAGAAATGTTCTATGCCAGGAGAAATTCCATATTCCTCCTTCATACTATGAAAGTAACTTAGACCCTTATCCACAAGTCCGGCATGATTGCAAGCTACTAGGAGCCCAGAGAAGGTGACAACATCAGGTCTAAATCCAGATTCTAGCATCAGTTCAAATATCTCAAAGGCTCTCTCTCCAAGCCCATGATTTCCGAAGCCAGCAATAATTGTATTCCATGATACAAGATTCGGAGAGTGCATTGTACTGAATGAATTGGATGCATAATTTAGGCAACCACATTTAGAGTACATGCTAACAAGGGCATTGTAAACCCCGACATCTGACAAGAGGTTATTCCGAAGTAGATGGGCATGAACCTGTTTTCCTTGATGTATTGAGGCAAGCCCAGCACAGGCAGCAAGCACACTAGCAAAAGTAAAGCCATCTGGGTGAATATTAATTGTACTGTTCATCTCCCTGAAAACTCCCAGACCCTTTAGATGATCATTACACTGAGAATAGGCAGCAATAAGGGTGTTCCAGGAAATGACATCTCTATCCTTTATACAACCGAAAGCTATGTCCACGGAAGATATCAAGCTGAACTTTGAGTACATGGTCATCAGCAGATTGCCAACAAAGTGAGAGGAGTCCAGATTAAGTTTGATTGCCATGCAATGCAACAGGCTCGCAATAACAAAATTATCTGACTCGGGACAAACTCCAGATAACATGACAAAAGTGAACTTGTCTGGCACGATACCCTTGTGGAGTAACATCTTGAGTGCCTCGAAAGCTTTGTCAGGCAATTGGTTTTCGACAAAGCCGGATATCAGAGCGTTATAAGTCACGAGATTTGGCCCCGTCATACAGGCATGAACAGCAACTGCATCCCCAAACATACCCAACTTCATGTACATTGAAATGAGAGAGTTGGAAACGAAGACAACAGACGCATACCCAGATTTCACCGAATGACAATGGACTTGCTGCCCATATTGCATATATCGAAGTGAAGCACAAGAGCTAATTGAGCTAGCGTAGATATACTCATTTGGAACGAATGGTATCTTGGTAAAAAGTTGGAGGGCCAGTAAATGATGGGAAGAGTGGTTACAGCCAGATATAAGGGCGGACCAAGAGACGAGATTCCGCTGAAGCATTTCGTCGAACAGTTGGCACGCGTCATAAATTCTGCCGCATTTTGCGTACATATTGAGGACGTGGTTGGAGATAATGGTGTCGAAGAGCAAGCCAACTTTGACGGAAGCAGCGTGGAGTGAAGTCCCATGGCAATACGACCTGGTTCTGGCACAGTGGTGTAAAAGTGAGCCTATGCTATGTAAGCTCATAAGCTGGAAAACCAAAGGCGAAAATTATAAAAGGGAAGAAGACAAACAGAGAAAAAATAATTCCGCTGCCTGTACCACCATTCAGAATCAGGGGCGTTGAGATTATGAAATTATTACCATTTACTCCACAAAGTTTTCGAATTTTGATTTTGGTCCCCAATACTACTACTACTACAATACACTACTAACATGAGCATGATACTATCATCAGCTTTCTTGTGTGATACACATTTATCAAGATTTATTGCATGGAAAAATGTCCAGGATGCATATGAATTCAACAATTCTGAGAGGATTCCAGCTTGAATTTTAATTACTTCCAGATTTTTAGCTGTATTACGAGTAGTAACCCATCATTCTGTTCAAGTAGCCCAAAACAAAACAAAACAAAATACCCTTCAGAAACAATTAGTATTATGGGAACGATATAAAATCATCAAAAGGCCATAATTATCTTTGTTTGTTTCCCCGTATCAATATTTTTAGAATAAGCACTCACAGACGTGCCTTTGCTCCATCTAACCAAATGCATCACCCCCTTCACTAAAATAGGTAGGACAGCCCCGCACCAAACAGACTCTTTCCCATCCTATAAACTTCTCAGACAAAAATAATTCCTGCTCGACATGAGGGAGCACCCTAAAAAAGATAAGATGGAAAAGAAATATCAAATACTATTACAAGTGTGGATCATCCCATTATAGATACAGTTTACTCTCTACTGCTGCACGGATGATTCTGCCCACTTCCACACCCTCACTTGTCCAGTCCCATCGCCAGTGAAGAAGATACCTCCAGGGCCGGGCTGGATGGCTCTAACCTCTTGCTTAGCAAAAATTTTCCCCCTCTCAGAAAATCTAGAGACAGATTTAACATCAGAGTCATCATACAAACACAACCAAGGAAGCTTCCTAAATAACCAGAAAATCTCATTTGTTGCATAGTTGCACTATAGGCTAAGACATAAGAACTCACGATGGCAAATCATAAACACGAACAGAATTGTCATTGCAAGCACAAAGCAAGACTGGCTTCCCTGCTAAGTCATGCACTCCACATAGAAAAAGAACTCCCTGAAAAAGGTAGATTATAGGGGTCACTCAACAATGACAGACTTAAGAAAGAATTGCCCTTCATAAATAACAAAACTACATTTTACCAAGAAAGGGAGAACGCAATCATGATAGGGAGATTCTTATTTCTCCCAACATCCACATCAGGTTATAATAATTCATAATCAATTGCACTAGGTAAGAGTACACTAATATCCTAATGATCTTGTATATGACAGCATACTAGTAGTGTCACATGAATCAAAATAATGGAACTTACATGATCTTCAGTGTGTGTATATGTCACTTCAAGATTCCCACTTTCTGTTCCAGCCCATACCTTCATGAAAATAACTAGTGACAATTATTACACAATCACATCAGGAAGGAAACAAGCCAGTCCTCAGAAGAAATGAACCTTTATTGTCTTGTCCAGGGAACAAGATAGAAGAAATTGATCCCAACAGAGAACAGACATCACAATTGAAGTATGATCAGTCAGGATCTGCATACACTGTAAATTTTCAAGATTCCACACCTGGAAGAAATCAATAGTTGGCAAGAAAGTAAAGAAATGTCGTCAATATGATTCATGCCATGAAGTTCTGAAACAAATATATTGAAAAGGCACAACTTTCAAATGTCAAACATACGCGAATTGTATTGTCCATTGAACCAGAGTATAGTCTCTTAGCACCAACAACTAGAGAAATGACTGCTACACTGTGGCCTGTCAGTGAAGCAGCTGGATCGAAGTTATTAGTCGCTTCATTGTATTTCCAGGCCAATATAGATCCATCCTGCACAATGAAAAACATCAGAAAGTACAAAAAGCAATAGAATTATCGACGCGCAAACCAGGGATGATAAAAATCTAAATCACCCCAGATAAAGGGTCTCAAGTTCACATGGTTCTTAAATTATATACTGATAATCCATAAAGGATGGACAAAAACACCCCCACCAAAAAACACAACAGGGATGGAGAAGGATAGAAATATTGTAGCATCAGAAAACCAAAAGTTTAGGGTGTAGAATTGTTAACCTGTGTCCCTGCAAAGAGCATGCTATTGCCCACAACCAATGCATAAACTTGTCCAACAGGTCCACTGAGACTCAGATCAGCTGAGGTTTGTGTATTCCATGCCTGAGATATTAAAGGGTGATCCGATACTCTCAAAAGTAATCCAGATCACAAAATACCTTTGACAGACGTATATTAAAGAGATTAAATACATAGAAAGGAAAACCCGTATACCCCCTAGATACATACCTTCACGAGATTCGGTAGTCCAACAAAAAGCCATGGTCCTTCACTTATCATACAACCGACTTCGCCACCAAGATTGACTACACATGTACACTGCATATAAATACAAATCAATCTCAAAGAAATTAGTTCACAAACTGATACAATGTAGATATAAAAAGTAATGATTAAATTTTGACAAGGGTGACCTTCATGGGTCCAATGCAAAATAACTGAGGTAAAATGAATCCCATATCATGAAATCAATCAAAAGTCAGAGAAATCCTCTTCCATATCCCAAAATTCGACACCTTTAGTAGAATATATCCTCACAATTCCATAATTAACTTGAAGATGAGCAATGATATGGCCAAATATAATTGGCAGGTTGTAGAAACACAAATAGGTATAACAATCTCCAAACATAAATATTAGAGACTGGAACACAAACATTTTAATTGCTGTGTACATCCTTTTCCCCATCATACATACTATCCGAAGTATAAACCAAAGAAATTAGGATGAAGAAGTCTCAAATAAATAGTTTAATCAACTAATTAACTTCAAAAAACGGAAAAAATAACAACCTGGCCCGACTGACAATCCCACATTCTAACAGACTCATCCTTGCTTCCAGTATAAAGTTTGTCCGACCCTGATGGAAACGCAATCCCAGTAACAACCTGTCCATTAAACACAACAGATAGATGAAAAGTTAAAAGCCAAATCAACACATATAGAAAAGTGGCTTAACATAACACATATAATGACAAAATCATTATCCAATGAAACCTGGTTTAACCAAGACCCACTACAATTACTCAACAGAGAGCCGTCCACATAAAACATAGCAATCCAAATTCCATGGGAAACTAATGTAGGAGTGAGTGTGTGCCATGCTGTAAAAAAAGGGAAACCCCAAAATTCCAGAATATACAATACTAAGCACCTTTTGGTGGCTTTCAAGTTGGGTCAATAAGGAGAAGCTGTCGCCCACACTCCAGGAATGCAAAAATCGACAACCTTCCCCGTATGCGCACTTGCCTTGCAACCAGAAATTACACAATTTTTCTGACTTCTTAGCAGCAGGCATGTTATTGGTCCCGTGAACGCGGCCCCATGTGTTTGATCCTCCATTGAACTTGTTGGAGCCTTTCCGATAAAACTGAGATCCAGAATGTTCAGCGAAACGTTTTCCAGGCCCTTCATTTGATGTAGGAGGTGGCAATTCCCTATGCAAGAAAGGGCATTGATATCTGGTGCACTTTCCCGCCCTCCAATGGTAGCACACCTTCTGTTTGCTGGGATCACCAGGATTGGCTGTCGATGGAGCCCCAAGGCGCTGGAATACACGCTTGTTCCCGTCCACATCCATAGCAGTTAACTCACCACTGTAATTCACAAGAAGAGAGAGCAGGGCACTTGAGATTGAGAAGTTCCCTCAAAGGACTTCAAGCCCATTACCAATCAAGGCTGTCTTGTTAGAATCGCGGAAAAGGACAGAAAGAACTCGCCTTCCTGCTAGGAACACGAGACATCGATTGCAGGTCAATCCCAACGACCAATTATCCGAGAGATCAACAATAAAAAAAAAACTAAAACCCTAGAATGAAGATCAACAACTCTTTCACCAAATTAGCCAAACAGGAGCATCGCCGCACTTTGCCAGAAGGAGAATCCGTTAAGGATAAAAGAAAGGCCGGGGAAAGGGAGAAATAAGTCTCGGAAGGCCATCCGGGGATGAGCAGCCACCTAGCCGCAGCAAAGAGCATACCTTTTATCTCGTTGATCAATCAGAACAGAAGAGTCCCCCGGTGCCCCCACTAACGGAGAAGATAGCAGTAGGAGTGAAGGAGGTAAAGACTAAAGAGAAGAAAGACCGATAAAATGGGCTGGGCTTAAATTGCCTAATAATGGAAATTTCTCAATGTATATTATTGACAGGCCACATGTCTCGTAATTATCTATACAGACCTAACAGGTTGGGTTGCCCATTATATTTGACCGACCGACTTGTTTGTGGAAACTTAATAAACCTCGCATGACATCCACCAAATATAATTTTATTATGGGTCGAAAAGCCAATTATTCTGAAGTAATTTTCTTTTTCACGTGTGAATACTATTGATTATATAGAACATTAACAGACTTTATTATTCATGTGTAATAGTGGTAAATAAATTAAATGAAAGGGAATAAATCAAATTATATAATAAGTAATTATCACTACAATTGTACAAAATATTTTATTTATACTTATATACTACCTATATTATACATTTATTAGTACAAACAATTGTATAGTAAATAATATATGTAATTTATTTTATTTCAATAATTTTTGTAGTGTAATAATGGTATAAATTTACTGATATACATTTATACTTTTCTCATTTATTATAGTTCAATATTTTTTAAGAGAATCTCATTAATAGTTGCCAATAAAACCTTAAAGAAATTTCGACATTATTCACAAAATAAATAAGCAAAAAGGGAAAGATGATTTGGTTTTAAAAAAAATCAAAGGATTATTTTATGATTGGATTTTATTCATGGAATTATATTAGTTATCCACTTTTTAAATGAGAAAATGTATTATAATAAAATTATTGCGCCTTCATTGCCACCTCATGTTGGCGCTGCAATTTGGAGGGCGTGAATATGAATACTAGTTAGTCAAGCCAATAATCATGACCGTTTCCAACGATAAAAATAAAAATATTGGGCTATATTAATGCATTCTTACAGTATTTTTGCATGGACGGGTTTGAAGGGTAATGGTTTGGAATCTTTAATACTGTCTTAAAATAAAATAAAAATGGTTTGAAGGGATTTTATATTATATATATATATATATATATTTCAGGAGGTCCCTTATTAGGGTCATTATTGGATTTTCATCAATAATTATATTATTTATCCAAATTTTTTAACGGAGAAAAATTAAATTTTCTGTCTTCATCGAGAAATGTGGTCAGTGCATGAGGTTGGATGGCTGGTTGGGCTGCAATTTGGAAGGCATGAAGACTACCTAGTAAATAATCATCATTGTTCCCAACAACAAAAAAAATATTGGGTCATATTAAGCTGCTGCATCCATCACCCGACTCTTGGACGTTTTTAAGTGGTAGAACTAGAAGCATAAGAAACGTTTTTATCAGTTTTCACATTAATAATTCTCTTGATCATATTCCACAATATACTTTTACTCAATGTTTACTAATCACAAAGTACATTATAAATTCATTCAACATCGACCATATTCCACATACTACATCACATTCTTATTTTATCTTGGAAGCCCAGTATGGGAGGTAATAGATCACTGGCAAGAGCCATGCGGGAGGTGACCCTTAGCTCTGGCCACAAGATGCCGCTCATAGGATTTGGCACAGCGGCAACCGTTCTACTGCCTACCGATGCCTTAGCAGCTATCTTTGTTGAGGCCATCGAGGTGGGGTACCGCCACTTTGACACGGCCGCACTCTATGTATCCGAGGAATCGCTTGGGCGTGCTGTGGCGGAGGCTCTCAAGCGACAGCTCATCAAGAGCCGAGACGAGCTCTTCATCACCTCCAAGCTCTGGTGCTCCGACGCAGACCCAAGTCTCGTCCTCCCTGCGTTGAAGGAGAGTCTCGGGTGCGTGTGTTCTATCTTAATTGGTTTTCTCTTTGGGCTGTTAAAGGACTAATCATATCACATTATAGCTATATGCGTTTGAATCGATGATGTGGGAAAGTAATAAGTCATTAAATCAGTTGAGGCCTTCAATTTTATCATAGACTCAGAATCTGCAAAGCTTGTTTGTAATGGGTCGCTTCAGTTGTGAAGAAAGGAACTTACATTTACCCAATGTGTGGTAGTATGTGGCAGTGCTAATGTTAGATCGCACTGCACTATTGATCTTATGCAAATGTGGTGTGCGAAATCTAACAAAGATAATACGACGTTTTATTAGGAGGTTAGGACTAGAGTACTTGGACTTGTATCTAATTCACTGGCCTGTACGGATGAAAGAGGGGAATAGAGTACTCAGCGTGCCAAAAGAGTGCCTGCTCGAATTTGACGTGAAGGGTACATGGAAAGCCATGGAAGAGTGTTCGGAGTTGGGGTTGGCCAAGTCTATTGGCGTTAGTAACTTTGGACCCAAGAAACTCTCTCAAATCCTCCAATTTTGCACCATCCCTCCTGCTGTAAATCAGGTACGTGCACATGCTACTAAGACTTCTTTCGCCAACAGTGGGTGTGGGTATATGATATCTGTTTGAATCGATTTATAAGGTTGAGATGCATGTGGCCTGGAGGCAAGAGAAGCTAAGAGGATTTTGCAAGGAGAGGGGGATTCATGTAAGTGCTTGGTCCCCTTTGGCAGCTAATGGAGCCAAGTGGGGTTCCATGGCTGTTATGGACAGCCCCATCCTAAAGGAAATCGCACAAGCCAGAGGAATCACCGTGGCTCAGGTATTATTAAACAATCAAAGTTGTATCATTATTCGAGCAGAGGCTCTGTCTGTTTTGCTTGTCATAAAAAAGTTGCATCATTTTTCGAGCAGGTGGCACTGAGGTGGGTGCACGAGCAAGGCCCGTCCTTGATAGCGAAGAGCTTCAACAAGGAGAGGATGATCGAAAATCTCAGGATCCTCGAATGGGAAAGGAATCTGACAGAGGATGAGTTGGAGAAGATCAATGGGATCCCGCCAAACCAAGGAGGACCTGGTGATGAATTCGTAAATGAGAATGGTCCCGGCTACAAATCCGTCCATGAACTCTGGGAGTGAGTGACTTCTGTCTTGATAAATTTTGCAGGGCCGACATAGAACACGTGTCTGGCCTGCATTTGACTTATGTACTACTTTTCTGCAGTATGCAACTCCAAACGGAGCTATCAATAATATAAACTTCTTCCCATTACTATTATCCTTTAAATTATAAATTTATCAATCCAATACGAGAGTCATAGTTTAAGTCCCTTTATTGATCAAATATTAGTATATATCATTTATCAAAATTTTATGGTTTGTAAATTTTGTACAACTTATAATTTTATTAAAAAATTGTAAACGAGGTCAATAATTTTCCACAAACATCAAGAAGGGGAAAAATTGTTCACGCTTTCTTCATCGTTTGAGTGTTCTTTGAACTTGGCCTGCATCTCATCTCCATCTCTATTCCCAATTCCCAATTCAAGGGGGAGAATTTTCCAAACATAGGGATCCATATACATGCTTTAAAAAAAAACCACCGAAAAGATATCCTCCAATAAAATATAATCTCTTGTATAATGTTAAATTAATTTGTTTATTAGGTTTACATGGTTCAAAGAATGTTCCATTAGATTTAGTAGGACATTTTATATTTATATAGTATATTATATGGAAAAATGTAACGTATTTATTTTTAAATTTATATGTGGTTATCCGACCTACCCCCAATGTTGACTATTGGATAACTTGGATGGCAAGCTTGGACGCACCCACTGTTGAATTATCTAATATGGAGGCTTTGATAACTAAGAAGGATTTGGATATATAGGCTACTCTCTATTATCCCCCACGCACCTTCCCAATTTTAGGACCCCATAATCTTTAACCAGAGACTACAGAGAAGGACCTCAACATAAGACTAGAAAATAGTCATGGAGGTGGTAACACTCAGCTCCTCCCACAAGATGCCACTGATAGGGTTAGGTACGTCGGCATCCAACTTGCCACCTCCCGACGTCTTAGCTTCCGCCCTGGTTGAGGCCATAGTGGTGGGGTACCGTCACTTTGACACGGCGGTAATCTACGGCTCTGAGGAGTCCCTTGGCAGAGCTGTGGCGGAGGCCCTCAAGCGGCAGATCATCAAGAGCCGGGATGAGCTTTTCATCACCTCCAAGCTCTGGTGCTCCGATGCGGACCCCAGTCTCGTGCTTCCTGCCTTGAAGAAGACTCTCGGGTACGCATAATTTTAATTTTCATGGCAAGATGAATATTGGTTTCACGAGATACAAGAGAATCATAGCATATAGCTCTACCGCTATACATCTTTATAAAGCAATTCAACACCCAATTAATTAGATGCCATGCCATACAACAGGGTTCAGAATTAGGAAGTGAACTTTTTTTTGAAGAGTCAAACATTATTACCTTATTTGGAATTGTAGCCTTTATATTTCCGTGTAACTTGTAATTTCTCTTTGTTGTTGTACTAATTGATTGGTCTGTATAGTTGGTGGCATATAATCACTAGTTCTGGCATGCTTTTCTATAGGAGGCTGGGACTGGAGTACTTGGACTTGTATCTAATCCACTGGCCAGTAAGGATGAAAGAGGGGACCCATGGATATAACATGACAAAGGAGTGCTTGCTTGAGTTCGACATTAAGGGCACCTGGGAAGCCATGGAAGAGTGCTCCAAATTGGGGTTGGCCAAGTCCATCGGGGTTAGTAACTTTGGACCCAAGAAGCTCTCCCAAATCCTCCAATTCTGCGCCATCCCCCCTGCTGTGAACCAGGTATTTTAAAGTCATTAATTAGTGCCGGTATTCTCTCTCATATATGAGGTTGAATGTTGAGTATCGACGATCCTTTTTCATGTTTTTTAGGTAGAAATGCATGTTGCATGGAAGCAAGACAAGCTAAGAGGATTCTGCAAGGAGAAAGGGATTCATGTGAGTGCTTGGTCCCCCTTAGCATCTAATGGATCCGCCTGGGGGTCCATGGCTGTTATGGCCAGCCCCATCCTCAAGGAGATCGCCCAAGCCAGAGGAACCACCGTGGCCCAGGTACTACAATAATAATAATGATAATAATAATCAATGTTAACAATTGTATATCCTACTAGTAAGACTCGTCATAGGATATTGTTTTATATATATACATATGGGTGTGGGTTCGAGTAGGTGGCGCTGAGGTGGGTGTATGAACAAGGATCGAGTGTGATAGTCAAGAGCTTCAACAAGGAGAGGATGAAAGAGAACCTCAAGATCCTGGAATGGCAAAGAGATCTCACACAGGATGAGCTGCACAAGATCAATCAGATCCCTCCAAACCAAGGAGTATCGGGACATTACTTTGTTAACGAGAATGGGCCTGGCTACAAGTCAGTCCATGAGCTCTGGGAATAAAGTGGATGACATTAGATATAGCTTTCATTGCCTAAACAGCATTCATAGCAAACTATACTTAAATATCTTATTTAAATAAATAGAATAAACATCATGTATCATGAAACTGTTGTAGCACATGGACAAGTATTTTATTGATAAGTAAAAATAGCCCATCTTTGTATCTTTTTCCACAATCCCATAGAAGGTTGACTTTAATTTATTAAGAAAATAAAGAAAGAAATGTTGACCATAGAAGGGGATATAACACATTAATTTATTCTCCATGGCGTGAGCCATAAGTTTAACAACGATGATACTAATTTATGTTGTATAGAGCCATCTTCTCAACCGCAGCTTTGAAGGAGACCCACAGAAATAGCTAATAATTTACACCATAGGTAACAGTGATGGAGTCCTACAATTCATATTCTGAAATTACAAAAATCACATCAATCCCAACGGGCCAAAACTATGTAAGACAAACTCCTAGTGAGTGTGAATGGCTTCTGGGATTTGCGCGACAGATAAATGGTCCGGGCATTTTCCAAGCCTCTATGATGCATGCAGAAGGTATACACACAAGGTGTCCATGAATCGGTGAAAAGAATGCCAATCATAAGAGCCAAAAAGTATCTGAGCTCAGATTGTGGTGTAGTTTGAGAAGTGTTCCAAGAGGTTGTGCAGCGCTTCAGGGTAGAATTTCCTTGCGAATAAATAGCATGGTCGCTTCACTCCATTCCACAGGCAAGGCTTTATTTGCTCTTCATGCTGAAAAGGAATACTTCTTATTGATATGTCATAGGGTGAAAACAAGGAAAAGAAAGATATCTTCGATCAATGTATATAAGGCTGACCCACCTTGTCATCACTTGTTACATGTACACTTTCATCAATTGACTGCGGAAGAAAAGGCACAGAGATATTAATGGCTTCAGTTACTTAAGAAGTCTCTAAAAGAAGAAGCATACCGTTATATTCTTTAAAAGCTCGTAGGAAATATCCTGAGCTCTATACGACTTGGGGTGCCACTTTCTTTCTGACCAATCAACATGGGTTACAGACCAAGTTGCTATACCACCAGGATCAATCATCTGAACAAAATGCAAGAAAACTCATTTCAATCTGGCTTATCAATTGAACAGGAAAATATGCCCCACTAAAATAGGAAATTTCCAAGAGAAATGGAAATCATACTTACATTAAAGAAAGTTGGCAAGTAATGTTCATCAGCAATGCAGTTCTTGCCATCAAGACCTGGCTGTAATTTTAATAATTAAGCACCTACAAGTTAGATAGCCTCTTCAAAAACAAGGCTGCTCTTAGGAGAGATGATTAATTTAATTGATTAATTCATCTAATCTCTGAAGAAACAAGTAGTTAAAATCAAATGGGAGAAACAGCTGCACCAGTTGAAATGCATAAGTTGAGAGATAGAAGTGACCTTGCAATAGTTTCTAAATTTTGAGTAGTACAAATTATCAGCCATAACAATCAAAGCATGCTGCCTCTTCATAGTGAACCACTGCAAACAAGAATCACTACCGATGAAAATGCAATTCATGTGACAAAAAGAAACCGTTAAGAGGAGGAATGACTGATCTAACTGCATGTATTACAGACAATTACTCATCTAGGATGCATAAATGATTTTAGAGAGAAACCTGGGCACCCTTCCGGAAGTCTTTTTTCTCAACTTCAGGTAGCATATGTTCTGAATATCTGCCATTTCCATGTGGTCCAGGATCATAGAAACTGTCCAGAAGAGTATGACCACGGTAAGGGGGAAAATCTTGCACCGAGAGGGTACTCCAAAGGAAGATAATGTGGGAGAAAGACTTAAATACCATGCTCAGCTTTGCATATAAAGATAAGATAATTCCTTCTGCCTCAATATTATATCCCCGCAGATTAATCACACTTTATAATGTACCAAGGAAAACAGTGGAAGTCAATAATTGGACTGTCATATGGGAGATTGCATTTACCAGTCAATGTAGCTGATGTTTGTGTGCATCAGATAGTCATACACATAGTCAAAGTTATGCAATGGCACACAACTACAAAAGGGAGCATATATAGTTAGAATTCTGGATTGGTGAGTAGGAGAAGACTTGTGAGAGATATAAAATGATGTATAAAAGAGACTATGAAGGGGAGAGTCGTGACTAAATTTGTTTGAAATTACTAGAAATAGAAATATTACCTGTCTGAAAGTAAGACAAAATGTTGATTATCAGGATCTTGGAGAGCATTGGCCAATAACCGCTTCTCAGCATCAACCATGGAAATTTTCCCCCAAATGACCTGCATAAAAAATGTATCAACTTCACAAATAGTAACATTTCCTAGAAATTGCAATGCTTTGAGACATCCATCTTCAAATTGTAAGGACAGTCATTATCCAAAGCTTCTGTTTTTTCTATCGACACAAAAGATGTTGAAGTACATAAAAGCATTGAAAGTTCAATTGTGAACCTGTTCGCTACGTATATCACGGTTCATAAAGTAGTGGCTAACATGCAGTGGCTTTTCTTTCGAAGAATGCACATATACGGTAAACCTCCCTTCATGGCCCTGCCAAGATCAAAATAAAGTACTAATCTACCAGTAAAGAAAATGAGCCATAAATTGGTTTCAAAATCAAGGACACAAGAACCTCACATGAAAGAATCTGTCCCACAGACTCTCAAAAGGAAGAGTACCAGGGGTCAAGAACATGAAGGCAATCTTCGAATTTATTGTTTCAACCAGTGAGGTACTCAAAATTTCTTTTATAACAATACGAGATGCGATCTCTTCATCAGTATACTCTCTTGTGGGAACAGGTGGGAGCCAATCGGTTAGAACCTTACAGCCTCTAGAAGAGAATATATAACAAGCCGAGCTGCTTTGTGGAGGGTACACATATGCACAAATGAGGAATAAAATGAACAAAGAGATCAAGACTAAGATCCAAAGAGGCTTCCTTAATTGAGCTCGGGCATGGCGTTGCCCGGTGGAAAGCTGAACCCTGCACATGCCTAATCTCCAACCTTTGGCTGTCTTCATTCAGAAAACCTCAAACATAGATATTTTTCTGGAATGAATAAAAGGAAATGCCATGTTGAGTGATTTTTTATTGCACGTATTAATTCTGAATTGCACCTCTAAAGGCAGACAAATTTTAATTAAACAATAATCCATAAGAGGAGCAAACATAGATATTTTTCCAGCAAAAAAAAGGCTATTATTAGAGAAGAAAGATACCACTTTGATGGAAGTTACAAATGAATTGCATAGTGTGGTTGGGCTTCAGAGTAGAGAGAGAGTTATCAAGGGCAAAATAACAGGTTATGCTACATATTGGAGTAAGGTAATGTACTTAGCCTTAGAAATAGAATGATTAGACTAGAAAAGCTTACAGAAAACTGATATACATATTGACTCAATCTTCCTATAAGTTTAAAAGAATCCATTGAAGCATTGGAGGTGAGATGACTAAAAATAAAATGAAGAAACAGAAACTTCACCCCGAACGTCTGGAAATGCCCAGGACCCTATGGCTCACCAGCACAGAAAATGGCTAAAGTTGATAAAATGTAACTCATGAACATCAAAGAGTTTGTTTGCCCAAATGCACAGGACTCTATAGCACACCCACACAGGCAGTGTCTAAAGTTAACAATATAAAAATGAAGAATATCAAAGAGTTGGCCAACTACTTAAACCAACCCATAATTCAAAATCGAAAAACATGAAATCTAATAGATTTTAGTTTAAACTCAAATCAAACATCTTACACTTGCAAACAGCTCGACAGCAGTTTGGACACTACAATTTTCCAATCCAAATCCGAAATTAGGCTAGAGCATTGCTTAAAATAGAAAAACAACAATCGCTTGATCATACTCAAGCACCAAAAGACCGAGTTTGACCAAAGAATTGCACGCCACATAGAAATCCTACTGTCATTTCCATTCCCTGCTGTGAATCCGAGCAGAATAGTAGAAGCACGCACCTGACGAATTGCTGATCCTGTAGACGGAGTAACACAAATAAAGGTCCCTCCTAGGTTAACCCCACAAATCTTGATCCAAAGATATGATGACCCTTCAGTTTCCTAGCTATAGGTGCTAAAGATCTAGACACATGAATACAACCAAAAGCGGAGAGAGATGCAGAAAGAAATAGGGACCAATTAAATATAAGAATTACACATTCGGTAATTTTCTTGATTCCTGAGACTGATTCCTTGGTGCCTGTGTGGTCTGTGTAAGAGAGAGGGAGGGAGAGAGCTACTGTAAAGGCTGAGATGAAGGGGTGGTATGAGGGGGGTCCCACACAGGAAAGGGGAAGCCGTCATTTTTGCCTGTGTCAATCAAGAATTGGAGAGTATGAAATATTCAAGCCGGAGACTTCTGTCGGACCCTTTGTTTGCAACTCATTGACTCTTCCAAAATAAGGCAATGTTGTCTCTTCAAACATCCGACATGGTTAAACAGGCAATTTTTACCATACTTGTAACATTTCCTTTTTGAATCTGACCGCATGTCCGCCCATTCACTAGCATGAGCAATCCCAAACGAATCTTCAAACGTTTCATATATAAAGCAGCTGTTGTCCTCTGTTTAGATGGCCCAAGGATCGTCTTTTTTCCATGACTCTTTGTTATGTCAACTTGCTCTTTCCATCTTTTCTGGAATAAACCAAAAAGAAAAACCTTCCTTACACACCAATGGACTCTTAATGAAATGAAATTCATGAGATGACGCCTAATGCAGAAAAGCAAGTGAAGATAGGCTCGGTGTCATCAAAATCATGTATTTGCATTTTAAAAATCATCTTTCAAAGTTCAAACAAAATGAGCTACTCTGTTCCATTGTCCCCTTTCTCTGAGTTTTATCTTATGATACTGTGCACAGATCTACCCTTTCTTGCCTTTGCAAATCCCAATAAATACAATACAATACTCAGCAATAAAAATAATGATAAATGTGACAGCTTCCAGTGGACAACATGTATACTCGCGATCCATGACAGACATAGTGTATGGGTTGAGGTTACAATGTGCAAATCTATCCCCCATGCAATAATCATTTATATTTATTTTTTAAATCAAGTCATTCATAAAATAATTATTTATAAATTAAATTAAATACAAAATGTATACTTTAATTAAATGATTACACTTTATTCAACATGATTTAAATGATCACGGCGTAACCTGGGTAGATTCCATATCCTCTTTCATTGCCCCCATGCTCTCCCCCGGAAGCAGCTTCCTACAATACAGTAACCCTTGCCTCTCAAGAAATCATCTTTATTGTTTTTCATCTATATCCTACAGTAACTCTTTGTAAATTATTGTTGTTATTGTTATCTCCGTAGTGGGTACTCAGCATGGTTATGTGCTTAGTCATTCTTATAATTCCTTCAAGGGATAGTAGTTCTTCATCTGTATCTGTATGCAGTGTTGAAATTTATGTTTTTGGTATCAAAGGTCAGCTTCAGATTACTTACGTGCTCTTTCTTACTGTCCAATATCCAAAAGTCTGCACCGTTTTTTTCCCCAAAAGAGCATACAACAGCAGAGCAGATTTTGTAAGCGCTTTGGCCTTTTGATGAAATGACAAATTCACAAAGTAACCATCTATAACTGACATCTACACTTACAATTCACATTATGAAAGTACAAAAATCAGAATTCAACCAAAATGTTTCTATCCCTCTCGTAAATATCAATCTAAAATAATAGGCAAAGACAATGGCCTCATTTTACCCCATACCACTGGAAGCACCAAGAGATCACCAGCATCCATTAAAAATACAACATCCTTATGGCTCTGGGGTTTGCACTTAAGATGTACGATCCGAGGCAGGGAATAAACCCAGCCTCTGTGTGATTCGGAAGATGTACAACCCTCAAAGGTGTCAAATAATCAATGAAAAGAATACCTTCCCTATGAACCAAAAATAATTGAGCTCAGAATGTGGTGTAGTTTGAGAAGAGATCCAACAGATTGTCCTGTGCTTCGGGATAAAATTTCCTTGCAAATAGGTAGCACGGCCGCTTCACTCCATTCCAAAGGCAAGGCATGATTTGCTCTTCAGGCTGAAAGTTTGTAGACAGTCAAGTTATTTGATATGTCACAACACTTTCTATTGATAATCCAATGCACATTATAATAACAAAAGATATTTTGATCCATGGATACAGGGTTGTTGTACCTTCTCATTACTTGTAACATGTATACTTACATCAATTGACTGCAAAAGAAAAGGAACCACGATATCAATTGCTTTAGTTTATCAAATATGATCCTAACAAAATAAAACTCCAACCTTAAAGTGGCACAGCCCAATATAGAGTGAATTTCCACCCTGAAAACTAAATGAAATTTTCCACAAAAAGTTTGAATTTCAACCCACCATCAATATTTGTAGCACAGAAACAGAACGACATGAAAATGCCAGCAATTCATGCATAATCCTGAGACTGTTTGAGAACTATTTTTCCCATTTATTGGATATTTATCAGCTTATGAGAAGAATGATCCATCTGTAGCCACTTCTAATCAAACAATTCTCCATGGAAATGTAGCACAATGTCAACCCTTTTCACATAAGAAGTTTGGTATAGAAAACGAAAAGATGAAGCATACTGTTATATTCTTTAAAAGCTCGTAGGTAACATTCTCGGCTGTATATGACTTCGGGTGCCACTTTCTTTCTGACCAATCAACATGTGTTACTGACCAATTCGCTATCCCACCAGGATCAATCATCTGGACAAAATGCAAGAAAACCCATTTCAATCTGGCCTTCAAAAATTGGAAATTTCGTAGAGAGAAAAAAAATACCATACTTACATTAAAGAAAGTCGGAATGTAATGTTCATCAGCAATGCAGTTCTTGCCATCAAGTCCTGGCTGTAATTTTATAATTAAGCATCTATGTAAGTTGGATTTCTATTTCAAAAGTCAGGCAACTCTTCCTTGAAAATGATTGATGTTCCTCGAATTATTCTTCTAATCTCTCAAGAAACAAGGTTAATGGAAATAAAAGGAGAAGAAATGGTTGAAATATGAAATGCAAAAGTTAAGAGCAGAATTGACCTTGCAATAGTCTCGGAATTTTGAATAGTATAAGTTATCGGCCATAACAATCAATGCATGTTTTCTCTTCAAAGTGAACCACTGCATAAAGGCATTATGGTTAAATGCCCAAACGACAGGCTTAATAGAAACGGTCAAGTACAATGTTCATATGCTTGATCCAATTGCTCATACTACAAACAGTACTCATCTATGATGAATACAAGGTTTTAGAGAGATACCTGGGCACCCTTTCGGAAATCCTTTTTCTCAACTTCAGGTAGCATGTGCTCGGAATATCTGCCATTTCCATGTGGTCCGGGATCAATGAAGCTGAGTAGAAGAGTAAAGCCACCAATAAGAAGTAGATTTTTTTTATCAATTGCTACTACTCAGAAGCTAAGGAGTTGAAAAAAGAGAACAGGAGCTAATAACTGGATCATGTAATATCTAGTAGTCATTTTCATATTCAAGCTTTACATATTCTACCATAAAAATCAAGCCTTGGTTTTAATATTAGTAGAACATTAAAGCATTCTAATCATAAGAATAACATATGAAGAAAAACTGGAGCTAATAATTGGACTGTTATAGGAGGAGATTGTACTTGCCAGTCGACAAAGCTGATGTTTATGTGCATAAGATAGTCATAGACATAGTCAAAAGTATGCAATGGCACACAGCTACAAAAGAGAGCATGCACATATACAGTCAGAAATTTGTATAGTGAGAGGGCAGAATCTGAAGAGAGACAAAAGAATGTCAATGAAGGGGGTGGGGAACAGGAGTCAGATGAACTGATTATTATGAAATTACTGGAACCAGGTCAATTACCTATCAGAAAGTAAGACAAAGTGTTGGTTGTTAGGATCATGAAGAGCATTGGCTAGTAACCGCTTCTCAGCATCAACCATGGAAATTTTCCCCCAAATGACCTGCAAAAAATTGCATAAGCTTCACAAATACCAAACTGCTTCAAGACATTTTTGAACTTGTTGGGGGCATCCTTGTCTAAATTGCCTCTGGTTTTTTCTACATATATTAAATGATATTTAAGGATGAAAAAGCATTAAATAAAAGTTCAATTATGAACCTGCTCACTGCGTATATCACGATTGATAAAGTAGCGGCTGACATGCACTGGCTTTTCTTTTGAAGAGTGCACATACACTGTAAATCTTCCTTCATGGCCCTGCATGAAACAAATTATCTAAACAAAGATCGACCAAGGAAATGGTATGTCAATGGCATATTAAAACAAAAGGCACAGGAAATCTCACACGAAAGAATCTGTCCCACAGCCTCTCAAAAGGAAGAGAACCAGGACTCAGGAACATGAAGGCGATCTTCGGATTTCTTGTCTCAGGCGATGGAGTACTCAAAATTTCTTTTATAACAATACGAGATGCAATCTCTTCATCAGTATACTCTCTTGCGGGAATAGGTGGGAGCCAATCGGTCAGAACCTTACAGCCTCTAGAAGAGAATATATAACAAGCAGAGCTGCTTTGTGGCGGGTGAACGTATGCAGAGATAAGGAATAATATGAATACAAAAATTAAGACCATGATCCAAACAGGCTTCCTTAATTGAGTTCGGGCATGGCGCTGCTCAGCTAAAAGCTGAACCTTGCCCATACCTAATCTCCAAACTTTCGCCGTCTTCATTCAAAATAGCATATAATTATCTCCTCAGCGCATCCCTCGTTATCTACCAAATATTTCGATCATCAACCCAAGCTGATATCGAGAACAAAAACAAGGAAGCACTCTGTTCAGTGAAATGTATTTAACCTCAGAAACAGAATCACAAGATGCGAAAAAGCCTACTCAAGATTCATCTACGCATAGTCCATTGTACAGTGATTTAATATTCCTACAATTTCAAACTGAATCAATGGCAGCATTGGAGTGGAGGTGCTTCCAAAATTCAAGTGAAGAATCATCATCAAAACTACACCCCTGATTTATTGGATGAGCAGAACTTTATCGCAAGACAATAAGAAAAAACTCATGAACGGCAAAGAGTTGCTTAACTACTAAAACTAACCCATAATCCAAAACCAACAAACAAGAACTCTAATACTACACGCTAAAGTCAAACCAACCCATGCCTCAGGGGAACGGTTCAAATGCAGCTCAGAGGTTACAATTTCCAGTCCAAATCGAAAATCATGATTAAAAGTTGCTAAGAACGCTCGCATCAAATGGAAAGCTCACTCTTGTTTACAGTCACTAAGTCAAACCCCAACAGAGTAGGAGTTGCAGCACGCACACCTGACAGATTGCCTAACTGGGACGACGAAGTAAGTCGAACAAAGATCCCTCCTGTGGAGAATCCAACAAATCTTGGTCCAAAGTTCTGACGACCCTTTTCAGCTTCCAAATCCTAATGGTCTTCAAGATCTAGGGCGCAACAAGAATACGACCAATGCAGGGGGCAGAGAAACAGACAGACAGACAGATAGATAGATAGATATATACAGAGAGAGGGTGGGTGACCCAGATAGACCAATTAAATATAAGGACTTCTGGTTACAATCTTGGTGAATCATGAGACTGATTCCAGGCAAGGGAAGGGAAGGAGCTTCTAGGAAGGAAAGAGGAGTTGCGAGAGGAGAAAGGTCCACGAAGAAGAAGTAGCCATCGTTTTTGTTCGTGTCAAACAAGGAAATGTGGGGAAAAATTCATGGTGGGGCGGCAACTCCTAGTCCTAGTCCTCCATGCATATTCAATATTCATCCACCTATAGTTTTCATTGAATGCATTTCAGCTATGTGGTTGCTTATATTATATCAACACTAACAGTATCTTTTTTGGGTCTAAATATCACTCGGAATTACTTTCCTTAATCACTCTATCATTAATATTATTTTGAAAATCAACTATGCAATTCTTCTATGAGATTCTTGTTTACTTTTGCCATGCCACCATACCATTAATCTCATCTCTTTCAAATTTTGAACATGGCACATTGTATAAATGAAATGATGTTTATTCTTTGTAAGGATCACTTCAATCTTATATTAGTTATTGATGAATATACATGTATATATACATATATTGTATGATTTGGGCTACCGTAATTATTACAAGTCTGAAGAAAGAAGTGTTATTGGGTGCAAAATCAAAGTATAAAATTGCCATTCCCCTTGAGCCTAGTTCTGAATATTGTTTATATGGCGATTTATGATTTTTGTATTTTTTTGTTAGTATCACACTTAAATACAATTATATTTTTTTTTCATTCTACTCTAATCACTCTATCCAGAAATTCCATTAGACTATGATTAAACCGTATTATTTCAAATGTGTATTATTATTATTCACATTATTTGAACCCAATACATATGGTTAAGGGATGATTGTCCATCCACCACATTTGTATTAGTTTCATAAATTTTATTTAAACAATTTGTTTGGAAAATTATTGGTCTGACAAAATGAATTAATGGTAAAATTAATGTTTGAACGTACATACAATATAATACTATACAAATATAAAATATATTTCTAACAGGACAGCTCATTCATTATTTAAAAAAAATTACCGTAGTTGGTCGAATGCTTGTCTTCTTCATTAACTCCTCCATGCCAACTTGCTCTTCCTGGCATCCTCTTCCTCATCTACTCGGTTTTTTCTTATCAGAACATTATATAATGTAGATGAGAGAGAAGTAATTATAGTCATAAATACTCTTAAAATGGGTAAAATATAATGGGGCTGTTTTTGGATAATAATTGAAGAAGAAGAAGAAGGTGTCAGATATGAGCATATTGCCACCGCATCACAACGTGAGAAGGTTCCCACTCCCATGTTCTGCTTCTCTCCATCACTTCACCTCCCTTGAACAGCGGCCACAGTCTGTCTCTATTAGAAACTATCTTTATTCTTATCACTGTACACTCAATTATTAATCTAAACATTACTGTGTTCCCAGTCATTCTTTTTAAGTTCCTAAAAGAGTTACATGTTCAATAATTATGGGCAAGACTTTCTTGGGAGCTAGCTATATATAATTCTTGATGTGATGGGGTCGGGACCATACAAAACTAATAGTTACAACGACAGACCATCTTCTTCTGGATATGGGTCCGGTCCCGTGGGTAGTAGCTTTCGTGCTATGGGTTTATCGGGTCATAAATTCAGCCAGCTAGAGTGCCATTAAGAGACAGTAGGGCCACATGCCCCATGATAATTATGTACTTGTATGCAAATACCTACAAAATTTGGGTGGACAATACCAATATGATATAGGTAGGGGAGTATTAAATAGAATTCATATGAGATATCTATTGTTTTCTAGAATCTAATGGACCAACTCTAGCAAGTCACCTTGAATCTCTCCCTTATCAAAAGCAAACCTTGAGTCAATCTATTCTATGAAGTGAAGGGTAATTGCCATTCCTCTAAATCAAATCTAAACCAGATTATTTCGAGTCGACAGTCGACACATATGTCCTTTGACCAGCATCTTGCACATGACACCATGTCCCAGCACCTTCTTCAATATCTATCAGATATAGATAGCTTTCCATCACTTTTTTTTCTTTTATATTAGTGATGTCTGATGAGAATAAAGTATATTTCTCAACCCAAAAGCGAGCATATAGTTGAAGTACACATCCCCTAATCTTGATGGATGTTCCCTATGCATGTTTGACCGAGTTCATGCAGTGCAATCTTATCCAAAAGGGTCTACACGGTTGTGAAGAATATGGCATTTTATGGAAGAAAGCCCCTACTGCATGCAAATGGTCCATAGCTCCAACCTATATAAGGAATGACGACCGTCCAATGGCAAATACGAAGGCATATATTCCCATGGTTAGTGTTCTCCTTTCTAGGCTGGGTAGTGATGAAAGGATTATTCTTTTTTCTCCCCATGGCAGCAATATCACGCAGTCATATTGCCATATTGGACTACTAGCAGATGTACTTGTTCTCGCTTCAAATATAACTGCTGGAAAAGTCAAATTCATACACTCTAAACATCCCATTCATAATAAAATGATTATGACACGGACTTAACTACCTGCAACATGATTTGAACTGTTCAAAATGATGATGGTGCGAGGCTCCTCGGGGTCCAAGACTATCCCACTTCAAAGCCAATGCGCACAGAATCACACATTTATGGCCTGCATGCTCTCCAAATAATTGAGTCAATATATTCTAATATGTAATCAAGTTTTCTACTTTGGAAAGAATGCTAAAATGTGTTTTCCTTTTTTCTGACGGGTGGATGATTGAGAATATTAGTGCTAGGAGGATCTGTACTTCCCTAATGGCTTTAATAATATATACATATATACCATTGATAGAAAGAATATATACATAAACCCTATATGCTAAGGCCTAGTTATATATATATGTATAAGTAATTACCAAAAAAGAAGAGGAAAAGAAGTTGGCTTTCCCTATAAATTTCTCTACATCACTGCATGGTTATAGGGCAGAAGAACTTTTGGAAGAGATAGGGGGCAGGTTTGAGCCAAGAATGACTTGCCGGAGTCAAGTTCAAGCTATACCTTCATATCAGCACACAGATCTACGTGCGTACGATCATGTGACATTAGCTTGTTAAAGGATACTTCGGCAAGTCGTCTTGGTTCTAATCTGCCCTCTTTCTTCTCGTTAGTGGGCACGGGATGAGAAATTCAGCCCTGGACCAGTAAGCAATGTGTCATCTCAATCTTTCTCTGTGCTTCTTTCATCTTATGGTGATGTATATAGTGTTAGTGAGCTCGAATTTCACCAGCATTTTCGCATCGAGTTTTGAGCATGGAAGTCCAACTCGGAAGTAAAAGTTGCGTGGATTTTCAGAGTAAGAGTTTGTTCTAAATATTATATATGATATGAGGTTTGATACAAGAACTTGTTGATCTCCTTGTTGTCACCACAAATGGCAAGTTTCAAAGAATCAACCCTAGTTTAAATGAAACAAAAATAAATGATGATGTCTTTTTTAGCTACCACCACCAGAGGCAAAACAGGAAGATGATGATAAGGCAACCTGCAAGGCTACCGGGCAATCGCTATAATGATAGAAGCATACCCAAGAAACTAAATATCATCAAGCGTACTAAATGGGAGTTATTTCCGTCATCCTGGCTGAAGTGGAACATTGATTATCCTACTCGACGATTACTTCAGTCAAGCATCCTCCAAATCCATGATGTCCCAAGTGTTCACTACGTTCCTTGGCACGGCACGCCTTCCTGTAACTCTCACAACACCCACCAATCTCTCTATTCTCCGAACTGCAGCAAGCATGCGCGGCGGCTGCTATCTCCACTCCGTCCGGCGGCAATTCTAACGCTAAGTTACAGTCACGGACACTGCAGAGTTCACAGTTGTGCAGTCGGCACTCATCCATCTTCTCACCATCGCGTCTGTTCTGGCCATGGGTGTGAAGTTGCTCCTCCAGATCGTTGGCGGCACAGCAAGTCGTGGACTTTGCCTTCACGGAGTCGCAGCTTCCAGTACAGCAACGCTCCGCACCATCGCCTTTGCAGCAACTTGCAGTATGATCAAGATTGGCCTCCGGGGACTTTGAGTCCGTGGCGGTCCTGCCAGCTATAGCTCCACTTCTGGGGCAACAGCCTTGCTTGCACCTCAAGTTGGGTATCTCACTGCCAATTTTAGTGGCTCCAGACTGACATTGAGATCCGTCAGGTGAGGCACGGGAGCTGGAGCAACACTCCTTCTCGTCAAAGTTTTGTATCTCTACAATTTCATCAGAGCTTTCATTGAGCCGGTTCGAGTGGCACCTCTTGTGGCATCTCTTAGCGGAATTATGATTTCTTGATTCACAAGAAACGTTCCATGCTCTACAATTTTTCTTGGGTGTGCAGATGGTTGATTCGCAACAATTCTTCTGTGTCGTTCTTGTACCACAAGGATGTTGATGAGTTTGGGCCTGCAGTAGAGCTGAAGAATTGCAATTTTTCTTACTGCAGCATTGGTCGCGATCCTGGTTCTTGTCATTTCCAACGCATTCATCTTTTTTTGGAGCATGGGCGGACTTCCTGCAACACTTGTGTGCATGCTCATGTCTGTGGCCACCTCGCAATAAGAGCATGCTGTTCATTATCACAAGTAGGCACGTTCCAGTGTCTGAAAGAACTGCTGCCCAAACCAAAGGATGACCGGAAAATGCCAGTGCAAGAATCGCCACCCTTGTGAAGAAGGAGAGGAAGACATTCTCAATAACTTTCCTCTTTGCTCTCCTGGCAAGTTTTATTGCTTTTGGTATCATCCTAATGTCATTTGACATTAGAATCACATGCCCCGTTTCAGTTGCAAGTGCTGAACCTGATATCCCCATTGAGATGCCGATGTCGGATGTGGCCAATGCCGGCGCGTCATTAATACCATCTCCCACCATGGCAGTTGGTCCATTCTTTTTGAGCTGCTCGATGATTTTTGACTTGCCCTCCGGTAGAAGTTCGGCATAGACACGGTCCAGTACATTCCCTAGCTGCAAGCAATATCAGATAAAGAAAGCTTAGCAATCGCCTGTACCACCAATTGTTTACAATATTACAATTAATGAAACAACAATGAAGTTGTTCACCTGGTTTTGGGCATCCATTGCAGCTGCTATGCTATCTCCAGTGAGCATCACTGACTGAATATTCCATAACTTGAGCTCTTTGATTGCCTCAACAACCCCAGTTCTACACTTATCAGATAGACTGAAGACCCCTACAAGCTCTGCTCCTAGGAATATGTATGCTGCAGTTTTTCCTTCTGTATCAACGTCATTCTCGGAACGGAGAACTGCCAAGAGTAAACATGGCATGAACGCAATGCTAAAGAAACTAATGAAGTTTTCCATTTGGCCGTTCTAGTTGGATAAATTCACTTGGAAAACAGAGGATACGCATAGGATTCTTGAGGATGAAATGATCAAGCTTCAGTTGTTACCTATTTGAGAATCAGCTCTGGTGGCTATCTTCTTGCTACCAATGAAGAAGTCTTTTCCATCAATCCTCCCATAAATTCCTTCACCTGGAAAGTTTTCGAACTCTTCAACATCATCTGGCTTAGGAACGACCCCGGACGACCTCCCATACTGAACAACTGCAGCAGCCAGTGGATGGCTAGACTTGCTTTCGATGCTCGAAACCCTGCAAGTATCCATTTTGCAGGTAACTGTCAGCTTCTAGTGCCATCTTCTTGTTCCTTTCTAATGAATTAGCTTTACATCTACGCGTATTTTAAACACATTGCTTACCAATAAAGAAGGGTCTCGCGGCTTATCTCGTTGGAAAGTGACTTGAATTCTGCCACTGCGAACTCGCCTCTAGTAATAGTACCGGTCTTGTCCAAGGCCACAGTTTTGATCTTAGCAAGAGTTTCAAGATAGTCTCCACCTTTGATAAGAAGGCCGGATCTTGCCGCCTTTGTCAGGGCACAGAAAGTGGCCACCGGAGTTGACAACACCAGTGCACAGGGGCATCCGCTTACTAGGACTACTAGGGCTAAGTGAAACCAGTGGTCTCGATTGCGAACCCCTAAAGCAATGGGAATGATAAGGAAGCATATGGATGCAACCACGACGGCTGAAAATCAAGAAACAGGAGAAATTGTCGGTTCTGGTATTCCAATACAGACCACATTCTAAAAAATGCTTCAAGTACTGTAAATGGAAAATAAATGCCCACAAAACCACAATTCTGAATACTTTGAACATGAAAACTAAAGTAATTTTCTATGCCTGCAAAACTGAAATATACAGTGCCATGTTACTAGGAAACGTAGTTTTCATCTAGACAAGGATGCGATTTTGACCGACCTGGAGTGTAGTACTGTGCAAATTTGTCAATGAACATCTGAGTTTTCGATCTCTTGTCCTGTGCTTCCTCAACGAGCTCGGCCATTTTTGCCACAACACAATCTTCAGATAGGGCAGTTGTTTTCACGCTAATGTACCCTGCAAAGTTCATCTAATGAGCTCATCCAGCGGCAGCATATCTGTTTGTATTTACATATCACAGGGAGATAGACACCAAAACATAGCATCGCCACAAATCTGTGGGTCCCTTATGTCGATATATGAAGTTATTCAGGGATAGACGTGACATAGATTAGTACCATTGAGGCTAATGGTGCCAGCCCAAACAGAGGAATCCTTCTCCTTTGTGACTGGGAAAGACTCTCCTGTTAGAGTTTTCTCATCGACTTCAGACTTCCCGTCAACTACAATCCCGTCTATAGGAATCACATCACCGGCTTTAACAGCCAAAATGGTATTCAGTTTAACCTCATTAACATCAACTTCTTCTCCCGTCTCTGCGATCGTTGCCCTTTGAGGGGCTATGTTCATCAAAGATGACATGGCCGCTGTTGCCTGATAGAACAAAGAGGAACCCAGATTTATTGACAATGTTTTCAAGTATAAATATCCAATCGCCTTCATCATTCGCATTAATAAGCAGATTCCCATTAATAACGAAAAACCCTCTTTTCGAATATCCAAATATAAGTTCTAGAAACCCTTTGTTCATTGTTAATTTGCTAAGCATGGACTTAATTCACCCATTCCTAGATGGATTAGCACATTTTTTTCCAAAAATGATTTCGACCACCTCTTTAAGTTATATTGAAACTGACTTTAAAGAACAAGTTTCATAAAGCATTCTCACCAATCTGTATTTGAGACGCATGCTTTAAAATTTGTGTTTAAGAGCCGATCATGACAGGCCTCTAGGGTTCAACAAAGCATTGCATTGCATAGCATAGAAGAAATTCCTAACCTTGTGGCTGGCCAATGATTGGAGCCATTCAGCAATTGAAAACAGAAACACAATGGTTCCAGCTTCCATATAATCATGCATGCCTATTGTCCCACTCACTGTCAAATGCACTAAAGAGCTTCTTAGATATAACAATCAACCGGAAGAATTTGAATCAGACAGAAAATGCAAGTCCAACCGTTTTATTCATATGATCTGATTTTATAAAGGCTGTGGAGGCAAATCATTACATATTTCTAGAGAGTGCCAATGGACTACATACAGAACCAACCAACCAGTGCTTTTGATAAAAAAAATAAGGAATGACTGTGACCCTTTGGAGATGAAAGGATCAAGAAGATGCAAAATTAGAAGTAAAGTCATTTGTAAATGGGTGTCATGACCCATTAGCCAAATTAAATTAGTTGGAAGATAATCATGGCCATCCATCCATATTGCATATTTATAAAGTAAACAATTGGCATTAAGAAAGAGAAGTTTGATGAAGCTCTTTTGATCGAACCTTCTCCCTTCCTTATAATGGTGCAAGTCGAAACCCCACGAGTGAGCTATGACCCACATAAATATTAGTGGGTTGGAACCCAGGTCAAGTGCAAAGAAAGACGTGGACGACTTTACAGTGATATTCCATCACAGCAGCACTGCTATATGGAGTTGGTCACATATCAAAATAGATGCGATGCAGTGGAATCATATGATATATGCTATCACGATATAGACAGATGGGTCAAAAGGCACCAACCATATACATTATGTGACTTACCAGTGAAATATGGAATATGCTAGTAGTTGAAACACGTGCTTTGGTATGCTACAACAGAATTATATAGATGGAGTGTTTACCTGCGATGATGGCAAGGACGTTGATGTCCAGACGGAAGTTCCGAAGTGCTGCGATGGCTCTCAAGGCGATGGGGAAGATGCCGACCACGACCGCCCCTAGGGCAAGCCATCCCATCGGGCGGTAGACGTATTTCATGAAAGAGAGCACGAGCAATACACCGGATGCAATGGCGTACGGGCTCGGCCACTGCTTCTTACGGCCCGTTTCTCCTCTCATCTTGACGTTAGCCTCTAGCCTCGCATGGTTCAGGGCATTAACTGCGTGCGTGAGTCGTGAGTGCGGGGGATTCAATTAGATCATCATAGACGACATGTCAAGTGATGCCGCTAGCCAACATCAAGTGTGGGTACATGATATGATATTATTGAACTCCACCATTAATCTAATTTATTGTCTTATGATATAAAATATAAGAATGAAAACATTGACAATGGGGCATGTTCTTTCACATGAAAAAAAATAAGCATTACAGAAACGTACCAAACTAGATTTTTTTTTCTAAAATGCAAAGTATACTATCTTTATCAAAAGGGGTAATTTTTTTCCTTCAATTACATTTTTAGCACTCGCTGGCTGGTTTAAGATGCCGTTTTTTCTGTCTTTTTGGTTACTACTACGTCGACACCACCAATTGAATGTGACACATCAGCTCTATTATGACCCGTTTGATATAGAATAAAATGGGAATGAAATTTAATTAGTATTTTTATTCTATTAAATTACAAAAAATAGAGATATATGGTTTTATCTTAATAAATTATACTATTGGTGTATGTAATTGACATTGTGTTTATTTCATTGTAATAAGAAGAGGTCCTTACAATAGAATCAATTATCGGCCTGGAGAGGGAGTAGTGACTTTGGAAACACTTTAAGTCACAAAAGTTACAAGGACAAATCAAGTTTTGTGATGAGATGGCAAATCGGCGATGGGCCTTCACCGTATAATTACTCACTATGAAGAAATGAGAGATGCATTGGTTGATGGGTTCTTAGGTTTCACGTTGATGTGGATGTGAATGTAACTAAAAATTCAAACTTTGTTTCTTACTTACCTATCTGGATTTGCGAAATGAGAAGATTGTCGTGAACGACAATAACGGTTCTTGACGCAACGATGACGGAAACATCCTTGACCCCATCCAGTTGCTTGAGGATGCTCTCTATCAATGGGATCTCAGATGAGCAGCACAGTCCCAACACATCGAAATAGCTCTTCTGCAGCTTCTTGGGTGCTGCTGCTGATCCTCCATCTATGCCCGTCTTTGCATCCATTTCTCTTCCTTACCTATCTTGCTGGTCGATTCTGAGGAAGATTAGATATGGCAAAGGAAAATAATTATGGTTAGCGGAATTATTTACCCTGAAATTGCCTTGATGTTTTGAGCAGAAGTGGTTCATCTGAGAGGAGTTTAAAAGGGTTTCTTCATGAATCGGATGGCCGGTTGAGAAGTTTTTGCGGGATGATATCGCGATCGACTCCTGTTTTTGAGTGTGGTGCTGCTGCCATGAGAGTTTTTAGAAACGATATCAAAGAGTTTCTCGTATGGCTGATTTTATGGAGATGAAACCGAAAACATGCATGACTCATGTCTGTGAAGAAGGGAACGAAGGAGAGAGATACTGGGGGAGGAGGAAGAAGCACATGGAAAAAAGAAATACAGCACCACCTACCTACTTGAAGCCAAATAACATCATCAAGTATATACTAGAAATCTCCAAATATAAAACATATCATAACCTACCAAATGATTGAAGATGAAGGCTTGCTTCACCTTAAGAGGAGCACCAGGAGAGAAGAAGCAGGGGATGCGGAGAGTGCTGAGTGAGCTGAGCTGCTCAATAGATGGATGGAAGATGCAGAGGTGTGATTTAAAGAGTCGTGAAGGAGACCACCTTTCCCCCTCAAAGGGCTCGAAAAAGCAGAAAAAAAAGGAAATTTGAGGCAAAACAAAAAACATATCATATGACATCATTTTCTTCCACGATTTATATACATCTCTATATATAATTGGATGTTGGGTGAGGATGTGTAAAAAAAACTTCTTATTGGGGGATGAATTACGAAGAATGAATTAATTGTCCTTTAGGTTTGATATTTGGTGATATGAATATGGTATTCCTATTCTTATAAAACCTGGTTCACCATGCTAACATCCCATCATCTCATAAGATAATGAGTTAGAAAACCAGGTAAAGGTATACTTTCCAATTGTGTGATGTGACGAGGTAATAAGTATGCAGGAGAAAAGAAAAGAAAATGGTGAATCAGCGCTCTGAATGAATTGCATTGCGGAATGATGGAATCCACATGTGAATCCCATCCCTATCCCCATCCAGTCCATGCACTAAAGTATGTGTAGTTTTGTGGGCATCTGTGCTGCAGGCCTCTCCTCTCCTTTCCGATCCTAACCAAGTTTACACATTGCTTTATTTAGAAGGAGTAGTAGGAGGTGAGTGCCAATGCTTTATTTTTTTTTTTTTGGTAGGACTGGAGTGGAGGGGACTGTCATCACATCACTTTTCACCAGATTTTGCCCCCAGGCTTTGTTTGGATTGAAGTTTGATATTGTACCCCTGTTATTTTCCCCTTATATTAAAATAATAAAATCAAATAAGGTAAAAACTATAATTTTTTTATATTTGACAAATACTATCATTTAATATTTATATTTAATGAACATTCAAAGATTATATGTTGGGGGCAATGATATGACTTACACGACATTATTACCAAATCATAATTTAAATTTTATATAATTAAATACAATATTAATTTTATTAAAAAATATAACGGGCTCTTTAGGATATGAATGAGGGAGGGGAGGGGAGGGGAGGGGAAGGTGGATTAATTTTTCTTTTCTAGCCTACTTCATGCATTACAAATTGCAACGCAAACCAAGCCATCCAACCTCATGCATTGGCCACGTTTCCCGATGAAGACGCAATAATTTTATTATAATTTATTTTTCTCATTTAAAAAGTTAATAAATAATCTAATTCTAAGATGAAAATCCAATAATAAAAAAATATTTTATTTTTTACTAAAATTGTTGTATTTACATGAGTGCCGCCCTCCTCAAATCAAATAATGGTCGACCCAATTCATTTCAACATGTTAGGAAAGAAATCACATAGGTTAGCAGTAAAAAATGAATACGATTGCATTCATTTTATTATTACAATCTAAATAAATAATATTAAATATATGTTAAAAAATAAAATATATATAAGTCGTAGCACTATGACCATCACGTCACCCCATTCTAGACCTCAAACCGGACCCATTCTTGTGCATCTAACAATTCTAGTAGAATTGTTCTATCACTCCATCAAAACCAATTTTTATTTATTTAAAATATAAATAGTATAATATAAAAGTTGGTGTTAAAATAGTTATTTATTTATTTATAATATAAAAGTTGGCCATGTACTTTTTCGTTGCTCGTTTGACGGTAAATTTAAATATACATACAATGACATTTTATATCACAATATTTATACTTTAAATAACTTATTTTTATCTCATTTATTGGAGTAAAATTACTGTTATACTTAATTTAAATAACTAGTTGACATGTTTACTATACTTCCAAACCCAAACCCATGTTAAGTAAAGTGTCAAAGATATATATATATATATATATATATATTGATAGATATATGTTATTTGATAAAAAAATATGAGGTGAGTTCTAAATTTTGATTAGCGTGCACCTTTCCACACAAATAATAATGTATCTTTTTCTTTTCACAAAAGGATATATGTTTTAGATTCTGTGTTCTTGAGCACCATCAAACTTTCCACTATTGCTTTTGTAAAACCATTTAAATTGAACTTTTCATACTAAATATTTACTTCAATACTTCTGATCATTAATTGTAACTATCATTTAAAATGTACCTATAACAATACTTGTTCTTGTCTTTCTCTTGTATTAGGAGAGGACCTTCCAATTCAAATTCACTGTTTAATAATCTATATTTACTCATTTTATCAAATATATCCCATCACTTATTTTTTTGTCAACATTGATGTTATATTCTTCCAAGTTATTTTACATGCATCATTCTTCACAAGTCACCCATACAATTTTGATTAAAAATTGTGTTAATATTGTACCTATCTAAAGTACACAAAAAAATGTTAATTTTGAAAAAAAAACTTAAATTTGTTCTTAAATGGATTATTAATAATGTTGCTACTATATATATATATATATATATATATTAAATAACATCATATTTTAGCACCGTTTAGATTAGGTTTATTTTATGTAAATGTTTAGTATGATGATGTACCATTTAGATTGTACATGCACGTATAACCAACTGCCTTTTGGTGATAGGAGCCTAAACGGGAATAGGATGAACCCACAAGGAAAAGTAAAACATTATTTAACCAATAAAAATGCAGGAACCATACCATGTTTTAGATTTACGTGCATGCCCTAACTTCTACATAATCAAGAAGATACCGCTAACAAATGCCAACAAATGGCTAAAGGTCCCATCTCCCACCTCCCACATTTGTATAGTTGGGCTTGGATTTGGTATCGAAATGCACGAGGAAGACAAGAAATTCCAAAGAGCAACCCAACAAACTTTAATTACATCCAAACAATATGATCAAATCTGTATTTGGCTTCCTTCAATTCTAATTTTAGATAATTGGAATTGTCACATTCCACCCAATACCAATAATATAGATATTATATCTTCAATTCTTCCATGACAATTGACAAATCCTCCTATACAATTACTCTCTAGTCTATATCATTCTCTCTATACCTATTTATTTACATGACAATTGAACAATATCATACCCAATGAGATATATATATATAATTGGTGATTGATTGTAGTGCTCAATCGTGTCAAGCACTCTCAATCTCACTCCCCATTAAAGTGGTTACACATCTCAAAGTGGAAAAGTGGAGTAGTGTCACTTCAAATTTGTCCAACCCTCCTCTCCAACTTTCAAAGAGAGGTGGTTTTTCTATACAAGTGACCAAAGTCTTAAATAAGTTATAATATTTGTATGAAAATTTAATTTATGTACCTATGTATTATATAATTTATAGGTGTTTATTTTATTAATTAATAAACGGATTAAAAAAATATTTATATTATAAACAAGCTCTTCACTAATAACTCAATACAGTGATAAAAAGAGATTAATAAAAACAAGTTACTCCTAAAAGAATCAAGGTCATGTTCCAAGCTACAAACTACATGGTTAATGGGTATATATAAAAAAAATAAAAGATTGGTGAAGTGTTTTTACTTTTGTTATATATATTCATAATTTTTTCTCTCATATTCTTTAATTCAATCAGATTCTAATTTATCTTATCTGTAAATTAAAATATATTATCAGCATGACAAGGAATATATTCTTCAAAAAAGATAAAGCAAAGGTCATGCCTCCTACTAAGGCAATAAATGGAGATAACAATCTCGCCCACTATTCATTGTAATCAAAATAATAGATCTCCAAAAATTCTTATATATTTATACTAAGTAGATTTTAATCTAAAAATATTTTTTCCTTTTTTATAAATAATTGATGATGGTGAAATTGGTCAATTCTACAAACTTCCTATTGTAAAGATAATATTTCTTTCGAAATGCATGATGTTTCTGAAATGGCAACATCCAATAAAACCTTTGATTAAAAAATACTCTTATAAGTTTGTTTACGTTCATATTTGGTCCACTGCCTGGAAACAACCTTTTATAACCTTGCAAAAGGTTGTTCTTGCACTTTTCATAGTTTTTTTAATTATATAAAGTTTGCAAGGCTGTTCTTGCACTTTTCATAGTTTTTTTAATTATATAAAGTAATGATGATGGAGATCTATGCATCCTCTAAAAGTTAATGGGCTGACTCAATAATTGAATTTCTATTTTTTCTTAAAAATAACCAATATTAAATAATAACCTTTATGAAAGAGAATAGTAATAATGGTAAGCATTATAATTTTTCATGAAGTAGTTTTTGTAAGAAAAAAAATTGGGTAATTAAGTATGGAGTGAGAGGGGCTCACTACCTTAATGACAATTAATTACTTAAAAGTAATCTTGTAAATTTGAACATAATAATTATAATAGAGAAAATATATTAAATATATATTATTTAATGATTGTATTAAAATAATGAAATTGTCTTAAATTTATATTTACAAATATTAGGGATATATATTTTAATATAAATATATATTTTGGTATGTATTTATTTATTCATTTATTTTTTTAAATTCGAATAGAATCAAGTATTTTACTAAACTATGTTACTGAATTCGAGATAGTTTAATTTATATATCTCCTATTACTCCCTGCAAGAATAATAAGAGATCTCAAAAATTGAGATTGAAATCAAGTGTGTTAAATCGATATAAAAAGAGACCTTTAGTAAATATATATTTAATTTGGGGTTCTGTGCCGATAAAACGAACACGGAGTTCACTGCGATTTACTCATTAACAAACGAAATGATAGTCTATTCCAATGTGTTTAGTACGAGTATAAAAAACTGGATTATTACTAAGATAGATTGCTTACATATTATCATATCAAATAGTTGGCGGAAATGAAAAATGTAATTTGAGTTCTCGAAATAGTGATTAGATTCAAATGAGTTCAACAATTGCATTTTCGATACTTTTATATTCCACTTCAATACTGAAACGGGCAAATGTGCGCTGCTTCTTATCACTACACGAAATTAAGTTATTTCCAAGAAATACTAAAAACTCAAAACTCACTTATAGAACTTCGATCATCAGAGTTGCCAGCCCAATCGGCATTGGAGAAACAATGGGGATGTGGCTGAGAGTTTTTCTAGAAATATAATAAATGGTTGGACGTTCCTCAGAGATAACGTAAAATTCTTTTGGCTGCATCCCAATGAGTTGTAATGGGTTAATGTATAAATTGACATAACTGGTTGACAACATAGGAAATGTCTGATCGAGTCAATGTTAAATATTAAATAGAACCAATGACTTGCCTGTAGATTTGATAGTTATTTAATCGGTAATTGATGTTTTTGTAAAAATATCATAAGTATACTTCTGTTGAGTAAATATGAGACTTATAGAATGGAAATATACCTCAATACCAAGAAAATGATGAATGTACCCAAAATCCTTAATAGAAAATTCCTATTTGAAAGCAGACACAAAAGACGTCAGAGCAGCATTAGGTGAGCCGAATTATATCATCCACATACATTACGAGCAATATGACAGATTGTGGGGTATAGTAGATAAAAAGAGAGGTATCCACAACAGAAGCTTAAAAACCAAGTATTAACAAGAACGTACTCAGTTGGAGAAACCAGGTACGATGAGCTTGCTTCAATCCATATAATTAGCGATGAAGGAGACAAACGTGATCAGAATATGATGGATCTATGTAGCTCGGTGGTTGTTTCATATAAACTTTCTCATTGAGATGGCTGTGAAGAAATGCATTATCAATATCAAGTTGTCGAATGGGCCAATTATAAAAGATGACAAGTGACAAAATAACCCGAATGGTGACTGGTTTAATTACCGAACTGAAAGTATCATTATAGTCGAGTCCTTCGTGTTGAGAGAATCCTTATGCAACTAAACAAACTTTATAACGTGTAATACAACCGATAATATGTCTACGTTCGAATTAATAGTATCAACCCAACAGAGTTGTGTTTGATACAGACATATTATCGAACTGCAATAGATTCCCTTTCACTAAATCCCATGTGTGTTTCTTCAAAAAAGACGCATATTCAGAATTAATAATATCAACCCAACAAAGTTGTGTTTGAGCTTGTTTAAAAGTCTATTGGTCCTTAATAGAGTAAACAAGTAACACAGTAGGATCAATTTTAAAGCGTTGTGGAGGTAAGGTGTCATATTAAGACTGGGTAAGCATGTGACGGGATGGCGAGATAGAAGAAAACCCATCAATATCAGCGGTGATTATGAGATGAGGTGTAACAATAGGTGTTGAGGAGGATAACTTATCAAAAACTGTCAACATATTCAGGTAAATAAGGAAAATAATATGTAAATAAAGGTAGAGTGGGAATCTAGTCTAATCAAATTGAGCAGTTCGATAAATAAATATATGTTTTGTTTAAATATCGATACCATTATATCCTAAAAATTTAGTAGGATAACAAAAAAAAACACATATATTGGAATAAGGTTAAAGTTTATGATTTTAGTATGAAAAATAGAAATACTCGTAAAAAATTATAATTAGGCGATTTTTGATGAATAATGCGATATCGAGATTTAAAATTAAATGAGTGAGTAGTTGTTTAAAATACAAAATCCCAAAATTTTATATGAAGATAAAAATATAATAAACTGAAAATATCATAATTAATTAATTAAAGTAAATATAAATCTAATAATCTAATTTGAGTATAGGAGCCGATGCTCATGCGAGAAAAATTGAAGAATACTTCATTTGACTTGAAGTATTGTTGTAAGGTCCTAAATACCATCTCAGCAATTCAACCCAACGGAGAGATAATGATGCAACTCCAGTAAGTTTAAGGTTGGTAATATAAGCAAATGGAATGAGGGAACTCAACTAAGGCTTTTAAGAATAATAATGATAAGAATAAAAGCCATGGCTTACTATATTACAACCCTTCATCTAAAACTTTGAGAATATTCTAACGTGATTCTCTTTCATAACCCGCACTACAATGAAAGACGCAATGATTACGTCGCCCCAGCCAACAAATAATGGGAACATCCAGGATAGGCATATATACATAGTAGTGGGCTCACTATTTTCCCTTAGTGCTAAATGACAGGGCAATGCACTTGTACACATGAGCATTGATTGTTGTAGACAAAACATGTGGGGGTGGGGGGTGGGGGTGAATTTCAATGTCGTAAAAAGCAGGTTTGATGGCCTGTTTTCTTTCTTTATAGGCTTTACCGATTAGGGAATCCTCGTTGAGAAAAAATGGAGAGAAGATGCATTGCATTGATGTAGTGTCATAATATAATATTTGGATGAAAGAAGATTCGTGCCCATAATTCTTCTCTTATGCGACTCCCCTATAAGCCCAGTTCGTCATGAGACCGGTGCCGGTCCGGTAAATCTAGGCCCAGGCACCATCCCTTCTGGCCTGGCTCGTTATAAGGCCAGTATCATCTTGAATTGTAAGGGATTCGGCTTAGATTCTTAAACTGGCCCGACATAATCCAGAAGTGGAGCTGCCGTCGAACTGGTCCGGACCACCCACCAAACAGCCAAAATGTTGATAGGTAAGGTAATAGTGTCGTTTCCCATAAAGATGATCGAGAATTACAGCAGGTGATTCTTTCTGTGGAATGAGCCTGAGCCCCGCAAAGTAGGTGAACTTTGAATCGTTGAGGTGAGGTCCTTGTTCGGCCGGTTTACCATTTTCAGTACCCCAGACATTGAATAGCTGAAATTGACCTTATTGGATTCCCCATATCGGAAAAAGAGTCTCGTTATTCTAGGAGCTTGAGGCCGACGCATAGATCGATGCTTGGCGGAGCAAAGCCAATTGCCTTATTTCTTGATCACAAGTTGTCATTCATGGTGCCTTGAGTAATATAATTCGTACAATATCAGAACAATGGTGAACACCATCATTGAGTTGTATTTTTTTTCCAGATACCGGGTGCGACTACATTCACTATTAGTATAGTGAATATTATTATACTTATATATCTATTTAAAAAATATTAATTTAAAATAATAAAAATTTTCTAATCTTATAATAACAATAATTTTTATTACCATTACTTCTATTCAATGTGGGAATTAATTCTCAAATCTATGGATGATTCACTAACGTACCATAAGTAGAGAAGAAGGATACCGTACCCAACCCAACAGCTATTCTTAGCAAAAAAATTTATTACCTAATGACATTAAATACGCATTTTGGAAGATTTTTCTCAAAATTATTGGAGGATAGAATACCTATTCGCTTCAATCAATCTGTAAATAGTAGATAGAAATGTACCATATTAAAAAAATATATTTAAATCATAGCCTTTTGGATACAAGCTATTATAACATAACACACATTTGTGTGCGGTATTATTAGACTTACCCTGGCCCCGTGAAGGCGGTTTAGACACACATGGATCTGGACCACTTTAAGTTCGCCCCAAGTGCTGGGAAAATAAAACCCAACAGCTATAGCTATCAAGAAGCCACTGAGTACTGGCCTTTTTCTCTATCACCATGACTTACAGTAGTACCATTAAACAAAATTAGCAGCAAGAAGCTTAATATCCAGTGTATGCACTTTATGCCATGGCGCTGCTATTCACACCATCCGATCCGAATGATGAAATCCGTCAAAGTATGATGCACAAAATGCCAGCCACTTTATTTATTTATTTTGAAAGAGAATTTTTGCTGCTAAATTTCATCCTTCAAACAAAGCCTTTCCATCAGACTCCTATCTTTGGTATGATTATAATATCCTCATCGAACACGAACCATGAGCTGGAGTGTAGAACATAGAGCATTCCCCTATGATGACCGTAGAAACTAACTACCTTTGCTTTCATAAATTATGGAGATTAGTCATTAAAAAGAATATTCACTATCTACAATCAATCCAAATGGCTGTAATGATAATTGGAATCTAAGTTGATCGATATTAATATATATATATATATTATATATAAATGGATCTATTAAAAAAGAAGAAATTACAGAAAATAAGAAAATTGGGGGCAAGATTATAAAAAATTAATAATCAAATTACAACAAATACTTTAATAATAAATAAATTGGTAACAATTTCATTATCTATAATGTAATCTAAGATTATGAGGCTCAAAAGATATTAGACATTAGTTAGTAGCTGTCGGAGTAGGACTCATCCCTTCTCTCTCTCTGCTTTTTCACTTTTCCAAGTTTTTCTTCTCTCCGCTGGCAAATCGGGATTGTCTTCTCTTTCTTTCTCTACACCTGACATAGTCTACATCTCCCCCTTTCTCGCTCCGCTCTCTTTCAAGGGAAATTCGCCCTAGATTCGATTTTCTTCAGCTCAGCTCAATATTGGATCTTCATACTTTCAGTAAGCTGATTCCGATGCCGGCCCCTTTAGTTACACTGTGCATCGCCCTGTTGCTCCTTGCTTGCTTAATTATGCTTCTCTTTGTGGTCCACTGTTCTTCTTTGCTTGTTGACTGATCTGTTGAATTCGGTATTGTTTTTCGCTGTATCCAAGAAGACATGCCCCTTCGGGTATTTTTCTGTAATATCGGATCCGGTTCCTCTTTTATTACTTTTTGTCGAGAAGCGTGAAATTAGTGTTCTCTTACAGCTCCCTCTCGGTGTTCGCGAGCTGTCTTATTTGTCGATTGCGGAGATTAGTACTTGTTGTCTGATCATATTTTTCTTGTCAGGAAATCTGGATAAATCTGCCAGAATTTTTCAGAATTTGAGGTCCTCAGATCAGTTTTTATTTCTCTGTGTTTGATCTTATGCTATCTGTTAATTTTGTTATTTATCTGAACTAAAACCTTGCTGTCTGAAATACCTAACAATCAATATATCATAATTTTTTTACATATTCAGTCTATGCTTATGTTGGGTGATTGCAGTGCAACTTGTTCTACCGTGCAAAAATTGGAAAAATGAGAACATCCCAGATTGCTTTGGAAATAGTATTAGAGCTCTGTACTTCTCATTTCATGGGAAGATGAGTATTCATCAGATAGCTAATAGTTTTTTCCATTTGTTTGTCTTTTTTTTTGAACAATTTTATATAAAAGTTGAAATTATTGAAAAATAGCATGAATGCAGAATCTGCTCATATTTTCAGCATTTTTTATGGCTAAACATTCTGCTTCTCTTATAGTCATGTTTGCTGTGTATAAACTTACCTATATATAGTTTCAGAATAATGCACTTTAATTTACTAGTACCTCAAGTCCAGGATCTTTATTCCTTTTTTTTTCTGATAGCCTCGCCTTTTAGATTTCTGCTCATTGTTTCCATGGAAAATAATGGATCATATGGAACTTCTTGTCTTTAAAATGAGTTTTACTGCAAGGTGTACAATTGCTGGTGGCAGATTATTGATATATTTCCCACCTGGAAAAATATTCAATTTTCTCATGTTCGATATCACTTATATTTCTGAAGCAGGGTAATTTGAAATTCTGGGTTCTGCTGTTTTAGTAATTTCTTATAAGTCATGTCATAAATGGGAAAAATTACGTGAAACCGAATATAGGTTTCTGCTAGGACATTCTTCATTAGTAGTAACCGAGGTTTTGTCTTTAAAAAACTGAGGTTTAATTGTGCTTATTTCTGGGGGGATTCTCGCTACGATAGTCCTATCATGTTTATTGTTCCCTATGCCGTGAAACTTGAAAATGTTAAAGGTGATATTCCTTTTTACTTGAACGCAGAAAGGAAACTGTCTGAAATAAATTGGTATGGCAGTTTCCATGAGAGATTTGGATCCAGCTTTCCAAGGTGCTGGACAGAAGGCGTATCCTCTTTCTAATTTCTTCAGTATGTGTTTGAAATTTGAAAATTATTTGAAACATAGAGGATGTTCTTTTACTAATTTACCATGGAACATCTGGATATGTATTTGGTAAGCTGTGCCGCATATTATTGGAAAGTGGACATACTATTAGTGTGCTCTGCATAACATTAGCTAACAGGTTAAGTCATTCGGTATCATCTCCTTGACTCTTCCATAAGTGGAATTGAGATATGGCGCATTGAAAACTTCCAGCCAGTTCCAATCCCCAAGTCCTCTCATGGAAAATTTTTTACAGGCGATTCCTATGTTATCTTGGTGGTATGTCATGGATAACATTTGATTTCTGCTTCATTTATCTGCTTAATATTGTATTATGTTAAATATTACTGAAACAATAGTAGATGATTCATCTAAATTCTCAGTTGAACTGGTTATCATAATGGTCCTCCAGTATATACACATCGACATAATTTTCAAAAGTTATGAATTATAGATATCCGTTGCTCAAAAGAATGTCTTCTCCCATTTCATATTAGCTCTGCCTTAGGATGTTTCATACAGCAGAGCATAGATTCTCCTGGCCTTCCTATTGTTTACAATTTAAATACTTCCAATCTGTCTATGTCCAATAATCCATCACATCTTATGGAGAAACAACATTTGAAGATACATTCTGCTGTTTACTGGCATATATATTTTTGCCATGTGTACCTATATATTTTATATAATCATGTTTTTGTGTGTATAATGTTCTGGTGAGTAAAATACTGTACTTTCTCTTGCAGACAACTGCACTAAAGAATGGGGCCTTGCGTCATGATATTCACTATTGGCTTGGCAAGGCAACTTCACAGGTAAGCTTGTATAGACATTTATTTCTAATTTTATTAGGATTGACATTTCCAAACTGTTAAACCACCTGCTAGCTTATCTTAAAGTTAACCAGTAATTGTGCTGTTGTTAGTATTTATTCTACTGAGTTCATAAAAAAATATTTTTTCAACCAAGCATTTCCATATTTCCGAGCCAATAAGGTAGGCTACACCATCAATGGGACTTTAAATGCAATTGTGAGGCAAAGTAATGGACTGCGAGAATTTTCCTTAACTGATTTTGTGAGAATCTATTAGATCACATTCAAAGGATTACAAAAGTCTGAATGGCACTAGATTGAGGCACAATTTCATATGCTGCATCTTTAAACATGATGATAGAGGAAATCCTTGTTTGGATAGGATGAAGCGGGAACTGCAGCTATCAAGACAGTTGAACTAGATGCAGCCCTTGGAGGACGTGCGGTTCAGTACAGGGAAGTACAAGGTCATGAGACTGAGAGGTTCTTATCTTATTTTAAGCCTTGTATAATTCCACAAGAAGGTGGGGTTGCATCTGGTTTTAAACACGCAGAAGTTGAAGAGCACAAGATACGGCTGTTTGTTTGTCAGGGAAAGCACATTGTCCGTGTGAAAGAGGCTAGTCTCAAAAAATTCAACTGTTTTTTATGATTGTACATTGTAGAATATTTGTTTTCTGTTTGTTTAGTCTGTTATATTTGCATGACAGGTTCCTTTTGCACGGTCTTCTCTCAGTCATGATGACATATTTGTTTTGGACACTAAATCGAAGATTTTTCAATTCAATGGGTCAAATTCATCCATTCAAGAGAGAGCCAAAGCACTGGAAGTTGTTCAGTATATCAAAGATACTTACCATGATGGGAAATGTGACATAGCAGCAATTGGTGAGTGACTCCATATGTACATGTGCATATGCATATCTGGAAAACTACTCGCTGATTTGTGTAGAAATTTAAACTGGATAAGATATATTTATTCATGTTAAGCTTGTAAAATTTCAATTTGATAATCTAAACATGACAAGTTCAAGGAATTGAAATTAGTCCCTTATAAATATCATGGTAAAAACTTGTGATTTTTTTTCGATTTATAACTTTGAGCTGGTAAATGGACTCTATTTTTCCTCCTTATTTTGGATAAAAGTAGGATATGTCTAATCTTTTGGTTTCTAATACAGAGGATGGAAGACTAATGGCTGATGCTGAAACTGGGGAATTTTGGAGCTTTTTTGGCGGTTTTGCTCCTCTTCCAAGAAAAGCTGCCGGAGAAGACAATAAGGCTATTGGTTCTTATGCAACTAAGTTACTATGGTAAATTTGATATTGTTATGACATTTAAATTTCTATGAAATCCATGATCGAAATACTAGTTAAAGAGAGAGTTGAATTCAAAATTTCGAAGATCTAATGGAAACTCTATTTAAAGTGTCGAGAAGGGGAAAGCTGAGCCTGTTGAGGCTGAAGCCTTAACAAGAGAATTGCTAAACACTAGCAAATGCTATCTTCTCGATAGTGGATCTGAGATGTTTGTGTGGATGGGAAGAACTACTTCTCTTGATGACAGGAAGAGTGCAAGTGCTGCTGCAGAAGTAATTTAGTTTTAACCTGCTCTTGGACATGTAATTCTTATGCATTACCTTGCTTAATTTTTTATTTTCTCCTCTTCTTGTTCATGACCAACTAGGAATTAGCTAGTACTCCCGATCATCCACAATCACATATAATCCGTCTGATCGAAGGATTTGAGACCGTCGTCTTCCGATCAAAATTTGCCTCGTGGCCCCAAGCCACTGATGTGGCAGTTTCAGAGGATGGAAGAAGCAAGGTTGCAGGTTTGGAGAATTCTATACCTTTGATTCCTTAATTTTGACTCTAACTAATATAGTTGTTTCTGAACTGAGCATCCCTTCCATGCTATGTTGATAGCACTTCTAAAGCGTCAAGGAGTAAATGTTAAGGGCCTGATGAAAGCAGCTCCTGTTAAAGAAGAAATTCAACCATATATTGACTGCACTGGAAATCTTCAGGTGCTTCATTTTGATTATTTATGTTTGATTCATAATCTATATTCCAACAGTCATTGCTCTGTGCAATTGTAAGAAAGAGTGTAAGCATAAATTTCGTGTACCTTGCTTTTAGTTATGCCCAGCAAAATTCCCTTGAAGGGACATTGTGTTCTCTTTTATCAGATGACATGTAAAATATTACACTCATATTTTCAGGTGTGAAATAATGAGGTGAAACCCAATATGGAGGAAGATGTTACTATTTACTCATCTAATAGTTAAAAAGATATCAAATAAAAGTATTGGTCTTAAATAGGTTGTATGCAGTATAGTTCTGAGCTAATATTACTAAGAATGATACTATCCTTTTTAGGTTTGGCGAGTAAATGGACAGGAGAAGATTCTACTTTCATCTTCTGATCAGTCAAGGCTCTATAGTGGAGATTGCTACATCTTTCAATATTCTTATTCAGGAGAAGATAAGGAGGAATACCTCATTGGCACGTGGTTCGGGAAGAAGAGCATGGAAGTAAGAAATTCTAAACACTGCAGCTTACTTTTTTAATCATTTCCTTTCATATCTTACTGTGTTAGCCACTGTAAAAACAGGAAGAGAGAAATTCAGCTATTTTACAAGCTAACAAGATGATTGAGTCTTTGAAATTTCTTGCATCTCAGGTAGATGTGCTGTTCATTTAATTTTGTATCTACATGGAACCTTGTACTTCACTAAGTCAATAATACTTATTAACGGTACATTACTTTTGATTCATAGGCCCGGATATATGAAGGGAAAGAACCTATTCAGTTTTTTGCCATTTTTCAGAGCTTCATCATTTTGAAGGTCAGCTAATCCAATGAATTCATATTTAATTAATTCCTATTTTGTGGCATTTTAAGTTTCTGAGGATATGGGTTCTGATAACTTCCTTGATCATTAGGGAGGACTTGGTGATGGATATAAGAGTTATCTAGCAGAGAAAGAAATTCCTGATGATACATACAAGGAGGATGGCACTGCTTTATTTAGAATTCAGGGAACTGGTCCTGATAATATGCAAGCAATTCAAGTTGAAGCGGTATACCATACTTCCACCCTCTTTTTCTAAGATGGACTTGAAATCCAAATTTTGGTTATCAATGTAACCAGCATGATTTTCTCTGCCCTAATTCTTAGGTTTCTTCATCTCTGAATTCCTCATACGGTTACATACTTCATAGTGGACCCACCGTGTTCACATGGTATGGCAACCTTACAACTTCAGAGGACCAGGAACTCCTTCTGAGGCAGCTTGATTTCATAAAGGTCTGAATAATTCTTAGAAAAATAAGCCCCATATTATATGAGTAAAAATGCTTTTGGTTGATATTATTAGCACTTCTTGTGCTACATGTTTTGCCTGACCAGGCCTCCTTTTCATGCAGCCCAATGCACAGTGTAAAACACATAAGGAAGGAGCTGAATCAGATCAGTTCTGGGAGTTGCTAGGAGGAAAATCTGAATACCGATCTCAGAAGATTGCTCGGAATGCTGAGAGTGATCCTCACCTGTTTTCTTGTACTTTGTCAAAAGGTATCTCTTTCTTCTTATTGGTGAATCATCCTATACTTGATTTTCTACTTCAGTGAAAATCTAAATTTTATTAACACATCGGTCCATTTTTTTGTCTCTTTTGAGCAGGAGATCTGAAGGTACGTGCAATGTTTTGTGTTTTGCCAATCTTTGTCTGGGTGCTTATTGCCATTTGCTGTCTCTCTCATACTGAATCCTATCACACAGGTGATGGAAATATACAACTTCACACAAGATGATTTGATGACAGAAGACATATTTATCCTATATTGCCATTCTGAAGTATACATCTGGGTTGGTCAACAAGTTGACTCCAAGATGAGGGCTCATGCATTAACTATCGGGGAGGTAGAGATTCAACTTATTAATTTGGGATCTGATGACCTTAACAAGATTAATTACTGAGTTTACTATTCATTTGTACTTTTTTCCTTATTTGTTTCTTCAGAAATTTCTTGAGCACGACTTTCTACTGGAGAAACTTTCTCCTGATACTCCAATATATGTGATAGCTGAAGGAAGTGAGCCTCCTTTTTTTACACGCTTTTTCACATGGGACCCTGCAAAATCAGCAGTAAGTGCCTCCGTAATTTTTCTAGACTGAAGTATAAAAATATGAACTGTGAAACTCTTAGCATATCCTTGCTACTGTTTTAGTTTGAAGGATTTCCATTATACAAGACATTTCAATCGTGTATCCTGTGATATGAACCCCAAGTTATTTTCTTCTCTTCGAAGTTGGTACTGGTGTTCCTTTAAATGAGAGAGATGACTTTATGAAGAACTAATGAATTGTAAGCCTAATTGATCTACACTTTTTCCACAGCTGCATGGAAACTCATTCCAGAGGAAACTTACTATGGTGAAACATGGTGTTACACAAATAGTAGATGTAAGTCTTCTTTTATATCAGATTGGAGGTTTAGTAATAATGTTGTTGGTGAATTCTGTATTTCGCCTAATTTTATATAAAAAATTTTAGTGATCCCTTTTTCTCTTAATATACCTTGCTGAGATTCTTTTTTCCCTTAATATACCTTGCTGAGATTATGTTTATGATAATCAGAAACCTAAACGAAGAACACCTGTTTCATATGGAGGAAGGTCAAGTGTGCCTGATAAGTCTTCTCAGCGGTCAAGGAGTATGTCCTTCAGCCCTGAGCGAGTTCGTGTGAGGGGCAGATCACCAGCTTTCAATGCATTAGCTGCTAATTTTGAGAATCCAAGCACTAGAAATCAATCGACTCCTCCACCTTTGGTGAGGAAGCCCTATCCAAAATCTGGGACACCTGACTCGGGAAATGTAGCTGCCAAATCTTCAGCTATTTCTACTTTGGGTGCCACTTTTGAGAAATCACCTCCAGTGCGACAAGTTATAATCCCCCGATCCATTAAAGGTAACTGAGGATTAAAAGCTCCTAATGAAAATTTTCAATTGAAAAGTTCATTTAGAATGTCTCAAGCAAATACCTCGATTTATATCCTATAATCGAGCAACATGTATGCAGCAAGTCTGAAGAGTCCAGAGGTGACCAAAACTGCCTTGAACTCAAATTCCAAGGAGAATTCTATGAGCAATCGTATTGATGCCCCTTCTATTCAGGAGGATGTGAAGGAGGGTGAAGCTGAGGATGAGGCAGGGCTAACATTGTACCCATATGAACGCCTCAAAACAACCTCAACTGATCCAGTGACAGACATAGATGTCACCAAGCGAGAGGTGAATCTCCTATTCAGTTTTTGATTTATTCTGTTTCCTGCTACATCAAATTTGTCTCCTGAAATATGGATGGGCCTGATTCTGCTTCTGGCATGCAGACTTATCTTTCTTCGACAGAGTTCAAGGAGAAGTTTGGGATGACAAAGGAAGCTTTCTATAAGTTGCCTAAATGGAGGCAGAACAAACTTAAGATGGCACTTCTCTTGTTTTGAATATCCTTTGGTAGCTACAGCTTTTTCCACCTCCAGTTCTAATGCATGCTCGATGATTGTGCAAGGCAATTTGATGCAAATAGGTATCTATGATATATTATATCTTGCAAATCATGTTTATAAACCTCTTGGTTCTTTAGAACTCCAGTTTCCTTTGGTCTCCAGGAAATCTTGGCACACGAGAAAACATGCCCATGCAAACTGTTTCTATTTTCATTTGTTTCTTGTTAAGACTGAAAATGTGGATTTGCAAGTTTCCCTTTATTCTGGCTATTGAGATATGAAGAGCTGGCTGAAGAATTTACATAGGACAGAAACTAAAAGAACTGGCTGAAGAATTTCCTGAACCCATATTTTTTTGGCCGAACCTGAACACAACTGCAGTAGTAAAACTCTCTACATTTTAATGATTGATAATGCTCTGTATTCAGCCACTAATCATTTTGCTCCCTATGTTTCTGCAGTTGGGGAGTTTTACCTCCTGTGTCAAGGGGACAGTAGGCTTTGGTCTTTTAGATACCTCTGCCCTGAGGGAAAATATCAATCCCATGTAGTTGGTGAAGATATGTGGATTCTTGTCCAGTTCTGATAGAATTGGTTTTGGCATTTGTTTCTCTCTTCATTTGACGGGGTTTCTGGACTAGCTGCTGCTTGGTTGGGTTTATTCTTTTGTTCAGGGTTTGTTGTTGGAGTTTGCAGCTTTGATCTTATTTCGTCTCTCTCTTCTGCTTCAATAAATTTTGTTCCATTGTAAGTTTGTAACTCTTAGTTGGAAGCACGGGGCTACAACTTAGATTGTGCTTAGTTGTCTTGAAGATGAAGATGATGTGTACAAAATGGGGTTGAGTGAGTGAGCTCAAGACTATTTATGCCTGCTCTGGTAACAATAAGAAACTGTTTGATCTTCTTTTTTGTATATTATCATGTTGTGTCTTCATTGACATATAATGATAATCCACATGTACAACCAACCGGGTTATCCCATTTCTCTAAATCTATTTCCAGCAGGCGCTGCTTTTAAAATTTTCCTTCGCCTTAAATATTTTTCCTTGAATGGTGCTTCAGTCCATGAATAGTCAAATTTGTCATCGGCACTCTGCAGGTAATAGCTAGTCCGTTGGCTTTCATCCATGGAACCCACAAACAAGCAGGCACTTAGTTTGCATGGACAACTCTTTCATTGCATTCTCTGTATCAACCTGTTTATGAACATGGGGACTTGAATTTGAACGAAAGTTCCATCTATGAACTCTTTGAATAGGATTAATCTTTGAATCTGATCATATTTTGCCGAGGTAAATAATGTTCAGCATGATTGTAGTCAGCATCAAGCTGCCCATCCTCTCCATTAAAAGAAAAAAACCTCAAGGGTGCAAAAGCCAGTGTGACTGCTTGGAGACACTGTTTTCAGGAGTAGGACAGCTTCGATTGGACTCCAGCAAAAGGGACTGTACTAACTTCTCTTCCGCCTCCATCTTCGGCTTCGTCCTGCTCATTTTCCCTCCAAAACTTAAAGTGAGCTCCACTTCCTGCTCCTCCACGGAGCAAGAAGCCCGGTCAACTTCTCTTCCATTGATGGGCCTCCTCTGGAGGTCAAAACTTAAAGGGCATGGGACATCCTGATGGGGCATGGACATGTAGGTGGAGTTTTTGCTGAACATTGTAGAGGTTGTAGTTATTGGTGGGCTCTGTATTCCACTTTGTTCAATTTGTTTCTTGACCTCTCCCATCAGCGTCTTTTGGACTTGGTATAGTCTATGGAGTTCCCTAACCTGCAACACGATACCCATGTGGTACGGCTTAAAGAAAATTACACATTGTTATTAGTAATGAGCCGTGACGGGTAAACAGAAAATTTTGAGCCTATGCAGGCAGAATAGTCTCTTTTTCTTAGTGAAAGTATCATCGAAAATCCAAAAGGTTAACATTCAATTTGAAGCCAAAATAGGGTGGTTTGAATTAAAATATATATATATATATATATATATTCAATTTATGACTTTTGGGTTGCAAGTGAATTCTCCAGTTTATGGTTAGAAAAGTGGAAGCAATTTCCAGGAAAATAGGGAAAATCCTAACTGCACAAGCCTGTTTATATCGGCAATTTGAGAAAGTGTTGGTGACACACTAATCAAATGGGCTTTCCTTCACTGACCTGTAGCTTGAAGACATCCTCGTGCATCTGCATGGTCTTCCTGATGGTCTCCGTGTTCTGAATGGCTTCATTTTTCTCCATTTGGTAGCCTGCTTGATACTCTTTCCGTAACGTAAATGGCCCTCTCTTCTCTGTTCTTATCTCTGCAATCACCTCTTTCTTCTGAGATCTATCCCAATCATTGACACAGCTAAAGGACGCTGATGTCATTCTTTGGTTGCTGCTGCTCCTGCTTATGGGTGAATTCACCCGTCTATCCCTTGCATACTCAAATTTGGTTCCCATATCTGAAAGAGGAGGAGACAGTTGTTGGAACTAAGAAATCATTTTATGACACTGGTACTTGTTTAACTTAACAGAGAGCAAATTCTAAGAGAAATGTAAGCCAAAGCATTTGCCACTTGAACATTTTCCTGGTTTCCAAGATTGACATCATCCCTTTTATGGTTTTCTTGGAAAGAGAGTAAAAAGGAGAAATCCCAAACTGAAGAAAGATCTGGCTAGAATCAAGCTCGCCAAGTCTATGGAGGAAGTAAAGAGATGCAGAATTGCGGGCATTCCGGAAATTCTCCGCCCTCCAATTTTTAAGATATCCATAATAAATCTGTACACTTTCATGTAAGAGGAGATAAAGGTGAATAATATATGTGCACTTTGTTAACTTGAGATTTTATTACCTGTAGTAGAAGTAGAAATAGAAATAGAAGCAGAAGCAGAAGCTGAATTTGAAGCTGAGATGGGTTTGGTTGCATGGAATCTCAGAGGCCATCTTCTTTCTCCTTATTCATACCAATCTCACCAGCCTCCATAAGCAGAAACTTCTTCTGTTGTAGATTAGACCTAGGAAACCCGGAAACCATAAAAGCCGGGCAATAGAAGCGAAAACAATTCGCAGCTGTTGTAAGGTTGGACTTTGGAGAAGCCAAAGAGTAGTTCTGTTCTGTAATGGAGAACAGGAGAGCAGATGGTCGTCTGTGTGGCAGGCCCAAAGTGATATGGAAAAAGGTATTTGCTTGGGAAACTGCAGAGGAAATTTCAGATAGAATAATCTTCGGCCAACTATTTAATTGAATCGAGAGGTGGCCGTGTTCTATGCATTGGGGCCTGTGACAGGCTGTGATGGCGGAGGGAAGACATGGGAATTGGGAAAGCTGTTCAAATCAAAGATGTGGTAGCTTTCTCGGAGTCTTGTCATCTAAATAGTTCAAATGGTCCCCTGGTAAGGCCGGTTTACTAAGGATAGAACTAACTCTACTCAATGACTCCAGAGGGTTTGTTTATATTATATATATGTTCTATTCAAAACACAAAAGACAAAAAAAATGAAGTAAAACCTTCGATTGAAAATCTATAGTCAGTCCTAGTAGTAAAACTACACAAGGCATGTTGAAGGTTGCACTCTTTTTCAAGCTATGAAGCCTTGAATAACTTTTCATGGACAAAAGGGAATGATTTTGATAGCCCCAAGGCACTTAAAAGTTGATGGTCGCACGTTATCCATTGAAAACTCGGAACATAATGCCATCATGTCGCATACATATACCACCTACCTATATAGTAAGCACATCACCAAAAAGTAAAGTGGACCTTGGAGTGCATCTATCTATGCATACTATATACTATGGTGCGTGGGAGATGATGGTAGACGACCCTGGCTGGACCTGGACATCATGATTGAGGAGGATCAGTGAAGTGGAGGGGACACAAAGAAGTACTAATTAAATATCTCTCCCTTCCATCCAATTGAATAATCTCAATAATCTTACCTCCTTGTAATTTACCACACTTGTATGTTTTTTCCCATTTCTAGTCAGTATGTCTGGATTTGAAATTGAATTTCATCTTACCAACCAACGCGATAAGAAGTTAAATGGGTTTTGAAAAGAGGGATGTGATCCATAAAAGCAAAAAATCCACGTGTTCCCAATAAATATGTACACAAAACTGTGGAAAGTTTTTTTTTTGTTCTTCTTCTTCGTCTCATCAAGGAGATATGGTTAAAAGAGAAAAAAGCCAAACTCGTGGCTAGCTGGTGAACCCCATCTGGCACCCATCCACATGCCCCAAGGGTATTATTATAGGGTATGATTGCATTCTTGGATATTTTAATGCAGTATAATGTTGGCATGCCTTCTTGCCTTGACGACTTTTACTCGCTCTATTATTATCCAATAGAATAAAGCCTTGAACATATAATCATTCGACGGACATCCCAACCCTACCCTGCAGAATCCTTCGTTTTTAGAAAGGTATAAAAACAATATGAAAAATAATACTACTGTTTGTGAGAATCAAAATTGGGACAGACTTTTATCATATCCAATTTCTTTTTTCCGGAGAAATTCTCTATCCAAGTCCTCATAAACACAGCCAAGAATACAAATCCAGTTGACTGACTGATGACAAACGCAGGCTGTGTCTTGAAGCCTGGAATCATTCTAAGCCAATAATGTTTGTTTCTCTTCGGAAGCAACCTTTTCAGGCATGGAATCAAACAAAGTTGATCAGTGAGGACTTGACTTTCAAACGATAGAATCTATTGCAAGGGAGGGACCACCACGCTCCACGTTCATCAAGCATTGTAAAAAAATCTCGGTTTGTTTTTCCACATCACATCAGATTATGCTTCCCAGAGGAAATTCTATGGCGTATAAGATCAGCACAATTAGTTTGGGGGTTTGAAGGGGATTATTGTGGAATACGACATAAGGGAAATCAAGAACTAGACCATGTATCAGTTATGAGTGCGAATTAAAAACCCTGCAAAACGAAGAAAGAGGCTTTGATCCAATGCAAATCGTCTTGACCAAAAGTCTGAATCTTGACTGTGTTACTTCAGCTTTATTTTGCCCAATATATTATGTGTCCTGCAGCTTGCCAAGAAAATTGAGTGATCTTATTCAGTCAAAGTTTAGCACTTGAATTAAATGGTGGATCCGCCAAGAACAATCAAAAGGGTATTAGGTTCATCTCCCCTGCTGACAGGACCCCGCTTCTTTCGAAGCCAAGCATCCACTAGAGAAGTGGTATCATTGGATTTTTCTGAATTGGATGATCACATCCCGAGAATCTCGATAGGATAGACGTGGACCTAGGCAGAAAATGTGTAGCTGAAGTTTATAGTGCTATCTCACAAACACACACACATATATATATATATATATACAGTTAAAGTATATTGAAGTGCGGGACTTGATGAATGGCAAGATTATTTTTATGATTTGATACTCTTCATATGCTTTTACTCAAAGAATTAACCATATAAACTATATATGTCGATATGGAGAAGGCTTGCATACAACTGAGTTCCCACCTTGACATAACTAACTATTATATAGAAGCTATTTGAAGATTCATTTATGCATGCATGTACAATGGACCTGCAACACCCATATTCTCACTCCACAAAACAAAAATTGATCTCAGTTGACATTCACCAGTACATATTCCGATTTTGCTATATTATAGGCTTCTTCAAGTACTGTGCCGGCCGCTTAGTTGGGGTCCTGAGCCGATGACACTTGTATTTAATGGATACACTGATCTCCATTTTGATATTATATGATACAGAGTCCAAACAGGTTTTCCATATCCACGCGCAGGCAACATGCAGTTGTTTTTTTCCCTTAGTTTTTATAGTAACATCTGGGATATTTTATTTTTAAAAATACTTAGTTTAAATTATAGTACTAAACTACAAAACCACTAAAAAACTCAATTTCAATTTGAATTACTTATACTACCAGTGCATATATATATATACATAAATTGTAAAGAACAAACCTTGGGCAAGGTTTGAATCAAGCATAGATGCAGGCGGATTACGCGGTAAAAAGCGCGCAATAATTAATGGCATATATGCACAACTGAAGCTTGTGCTGAAGATATTTGGAGGATGGATCCCAATCCTACCCCCTAACATGAATCACATGATATATTAAGCTTATTTTTTTATACGAAAGAAGAACATAGATACATATATATATATATATAACTATCAGGAATTCTCTTGAGAATCACAAGATTGGAGTAATTCGAGGAACATACAGATCTATCTCTCCATCTCTTTAGACCAAAAAGGGGAGGTCTAGCTTATCTTTTCCTCCCTTATTCTTCTTCTTCTTCTCTGGATCCAATGCATTTAACAATGATATCCCTAACCCCCCACGTTATCCTAGTGCATCCATGTTAAACTGTGTGCTGCTTATTATTCGAGAAAAACAATCCGAATCCCTCAAAAGTAAGTACATAGCAGAGGTATACCCCATGTTAATACACGTCACGTGGATGGAAGTATCAGCTCATCAGCTTCTTTCATTAAGACCCTGATCGAGCGTAACATAACTTTGAGACATGAATAAACTGCAATAGCATAGATACAAGATATCTAAAGGAAAGATGGTCTGATATATATCCAATTGGTGATGGAGACTTGTAACCGCTAGTTCATAATCATGGAAAGGAGGAGGCAGCTGCAAAAATAAAAGTAGTCGATAGCTAGAAGATGCAGGGTACTACTTGTAAAGTGAAGAGAATAATTATTAAGTGTTGGGAACTTAGAGCATTGTAGTGCTGGGCATGTGCCCCCTCTTGCCTCTTTGTCGTTATCGACATATATAGTATCCGTCCATGATCATCTATCCAACCACATTCAATTGACCTTAGGAGGTATATGAACCTGGAATCTCAATGAGAGAGAGAGACTGATGGACCTTATCGAGTAGCCTCACATAACTTCTCTTCCCACTAGTAGCTTGAATTAATCTGTTGCTCTAATATAAAATATATATTACTTTGTGGCTAAGAGGATAGTATCGTTGCAGCTTCATCTTGTAAGGGAAATTAGTAACTTGTTTGGTGTTGGACCCAGCCAGGATAATAAAGTTAAGCCATTTGAGATTGCAACTCCACGATGCTCACCTTTCCATCTCTCCATATGATCCATCCATTGGCCTGAATGAATGATGACTGGTTCATTTGATCTATCTTTCCTGAGATTAATTCATCAACGTGTCTTCAAATATTAATGGCTTTGGGTTTCGGCACCGGTCTGGGCCGGACTAGTTCAGGCTCATGTGGGCCAGCAAAAGCCCTGACTAGTGTTTACAACACATGGAAAATCCCAAACATGTAATTGTGAAAGCAGCACAGAAGCCATCGATCTAATTATTTCGTATGATATCAAACTGGAAAAATGTGTGTCTAGAGAGACTACGGCCATGTTCTTACTGTGATCTTATATTGTTAAGGAAGACTGTTCCAGACATGTATGCCGTTACTTGGAAGCACACTCTGTGGCTCCTAACACATTTGAAGAAAAGGTATGGGCTTCAACTCTGAAACTATCACTATATATATCCCATAATTTATTATAATTTTAATTTGTTATTAATCATCAAAGTCGAAAACCTTTTATGAGTGATTTTAAATTAAAACTTTTCAATTTTTTTTCGATTTTTCCGGGCCAAATAACTTTTTTTTCTCCTAGCATTGTTTGGAAGTCATATCCGGCGGTCAAAGGGCAAGCGGCTAATTTTGATTGATAGCTATACGGAGAAAGACTTGTAGACTGAAGAGGCAACCCGCCATAATTTGTCGTAGACCTTCGTTCTAGTGAGAATAATTTGTCCTCTGTGCTTGTGCAGCATTCAACCATACCTTCTTTATGTTGCTTGGAAAAAAGTAGGCCACTATATTTGGAAAGTATTGTGCAAAAAAAAACTGTGTGTGGAAAGTTAATATTTTTATTAGTTTAATTTACTATCCTTAAATTTTCGTTATTGAATTATAAAGCTCTTATTACAATGCAAATTTTAAAGTAATATTAGTGTGAGTTGATTGGTGTGATTTGACACGTTTTTCTTTAATTGGATGTTTAGAGTTCAAATTCATAGGAATTGAAATAATTCACATTTGAGATAAAAGAAAGAAAAGGTTGAGTAAGACGAGCAAATAGGAAGGAGTATTATTCGATGAAATTTTAAAAAAATCTATCAACTAACAACTTATACTTGTAGATAAGATATTGTCCTCTTCTTAGCTAACATACTAGTAGAGAATAGTGCCGTATTGACATTTAGTTATGTGTTGATCATTACCTTTCTTTGAGAGAATCATTTGTCGGTCAAACAGTGTGTATGTTAGACCTTTAGTTAGTCATTCAATATAACACAAATGCTTGTATATGTATGAATGAAAATCTATACATACACATAGTTCAGCATAATCAACCATACACACTTCCAACACTCTCATAGATGAAGCTGACTTATTAAATTTGTTACTTTAATTCAGCCTATAAATTAAATTTGGCCATTTATATTATTTTATTTAGGGTAGAGTCCTTCGCAGTTCTTGGTCTCTTGGTCTCCCAATAGGAAGATTTGGTACAAGTATATTTATAAATGGTTGGGGGCACACCTAACTTTTTCTTCATTTGATCGATGTTGTATCTCTCCATAGTCTATGATAAATAGTTATTGGGTATTATCTAAATATATATATATATATTTGAAAAAATTATATAAATATTTGACAAGGTTGCACACATCTGCATATTATATGTTGCGCATGCTGCGTGGCATAAATATTTTGTCACCGTACTCTTTCTCCCTGCTTTAAAAGCCTCCTATCGAGGAAGAGAGGGAGCCACAGGTGCAGGGTCCCATTTCTCTCATCTAAGTTAGTTCTGACTGAGGAAGACATCCTTTTCTACTGGTTAGTACTACGGTTGCATTGATTGGACCACATCAAAAATGGTCATGCTTGGCTTCACTCTCCTCGCCCTGCTCCTAGCTTTGGCCGCCATACCTGTGATTGCCTTCTCAAAAACCACCGTCAAGACTCTGCCAGGCTACAATGGTGATCTTCCATTCACGTTGGAGACTGGGTGAGTGGAGAACGAGACCGCCTGTTCCTGCAACTGGGGATCTCAAAACTACTCTTTCTCCCACTCTCTTTTCACTTGTAGTCATCCCTTTTTGAGTAAATATTCAGCGAGTATGCGCCAAACTCACCGAATATCAACTCTACCTTTTTTCTGTCTAGTATCTTGAAAACTTTCAAAAAAGGTAGATCAGACAAGACGAACGAACCTCTTGTTGAGCTTCCTTCCTTCTGATCCTTTGTTCTTCTTTTTTCTTTTTGGTATATCAATGGGTCTCCTCTACTATCTTTAATCGAAAAGGTACATCGAAGTGGGGGAAACAGATGAAGTGCAACTATTCTACTACTTTGTGGAGTCGCAGAGGACGCCTTCTCAAGACCCACTGATGCTTTGGCTCACCGGCGGCCCCGGCTGCTCTACCCTCCTCGCCTTCTTTTATGAAAGCGGTATGCAAATTCCCAAGCGCAAACTTTTCCCTGGCTCACTTTTAAATACCATACCATATTTATCTTTTTTTTTTTCTTTTGTCATCAAATGTCATATTATTTATTGTACTTGTATCCCCATTATAATAGAAACATTAGGAAAAATATTTTATTATTATATAATTTATGTTTTTTTATACGAGCTCCATATATATTTTAAATTTATTTTTTCGTTTCTTATCAATTAAAAATACTTTATAGATTTAAAACATAATATATTTTATATCATCCGTTGTGATTTTTTAGAATTAAAACTGTATTTTTTATCAGATATAATTTTTTACTAGTTGAATGTATATGATTTAAAATAAATTTTCAAACCCATACAACTAAAAATTAGATAAATGAATAGCTGAAAATATTAATTTTAAATTATAAAATAGGAGTGTTAAAAATTATATATATGATAAACAATATCATTTTACTTGAAAATAAATTATTATAAGAAAATCCAAAAAAAGGAACACTTGAATGACTTTTTTTTTTCCTGTGTTGACGTTTACACATGACACAATCAATGTTCAATGGCTCAAGAGGGATTGACTTTTACAAGAGCTGGCTTATATTTTACGGGAAGATTATCGTGTTAATCTTGTATATATCTTATTAATAAACTCAAAATATATAATATTTTTATTCTATTATTAAATTTATTTAAATAAAAATATTAATTATAAATTCTTTTATTTAAATTTAGTAAATAAAATTTATATATAATACATTTTTAAATACATACCTAATTACAATTAAATAAAACATTTATATATAAATTAAAATATGAGTTGAAGGCAGAATATTATATTATTATTTACAATAACTTGAATTTATCAAGTAAATTAATAATTATAGTACGCATAAACAAATAATATAACCTACTACTAGGTGGATAAATTAGATTTTATGGTTAGAGTGAACAATTTTAATAGTGTTAGAGTAATAATAGGTATAAATGACGAATTCAACTATTTATTTACTATTTATGGATCAAAATGACGTTTTTTGGTTTATATAGGGCAAAAAATATGTGGTAAAACTGATATTTGCATTATAAATATTTATAATTATTTATTTGATATTTATGGACCTAAACATCACTTTCATTCTTTGGTACTTTGGTCGACAAAAAATTACTTATTCGACCAAGCAAATATCTATCGAAAATACTTTTTAAATGACAAAACAAGAATATTTGGTACGGTGAAAATTTTTGTTTTATTGGAAATAAAACACCTAATTTGGTCATAGTGGGACAAAAAATAGGTTCCTTCTGCTGGATTTGAGTCCTTTGCCATCCCAAATTGTATATTGGATAGAATCTTATATTATTAATTTTATTTAAAATTATTTTTAAATTGAGACTTAACTCATAACAAGCCAAAATGATCCCATAGCATAGGTGGCATATTTAAACTACTGATATTTTTAATTATATATATATATTTTAAAATTAATTCTTACATCATATATAAAATTTTAAAAAATAACAATTTTATTCATAAAATATTATAATAAATGAGATAAAAAATATTATTTTTATAATTATATAAATAAAAATACTTTAAATATGTAAAATAAAATATTTGAATTTATTGATACTTTGGTTTGAAAATTATAATTTGATATCACAGTGATTATAACTCCGTTTTCTTGTGTTAAAGTCAAATATCTTAATCGTTAGATTACAATAAATTAAGTTAGAAAAATATAATTAACAAAAATACAACTGAAATATAACGAAGAAGATTGTATAAAAATATTTATCATATAATTTGAGTTATTAATAAAAATACATATAATTTAAGTTAAATAAAATATTTAAATATAAAATATAATATGGTACAATTATATATTTTAAATTTGATATTTGAGTGATATTAAATTGTATAATTTACTTAATATTCTATGACTATGCCAAATTAGATATGTATTAGAGCAACATGTTTATTTAGTGTTTAAAATTATTTACAAAAAAATTAATTAGCGATAATTTTTTTATAAATCTTGTTTATTATATTTTATTTGTATTTTTATAACATATCTTACTTTACCTTGTAGTGCTTGTTGAAATTAATACCAATATTAGATTAACATTTAAATTAAATTAAATCTTACATCTAGTTGTTAGTATATTTATTTTTTTATTATTTTATTTATAATTATGTTTTAATTGTCATGTACAAGTTTATCATTTTATCAGTTGACACGTCAATAAAAATATATAATTTTGTAATGGATAAATAAATGAAACTGCAATTTAATAGAAGTTAAAGTTGTGATAAAATAGTTAATTTGATCAAATATTATATATAATGTGTGTAAAAGTTATATGCTGGAATGGGAGCTAATATTGTTGGGCATGATAAATTAATAGTTGAATATTCGTTGAGATTTAATGTGTTAGACATTTTCATGCAGGACCTGTTACCTTCGTCTACGATGGGTACAATGGAAGCTTACCCAACATTAGACTAAACCCATATACATGGACTAAGGTGTGTTCATGCAACTATCTTCAATTTGGCCCATCTTGGGAGTAACCTATGTTGAAGTTAATAAAAATGTGTTAATAATGGATGGATGTTGTTGTTGGACTTGGGTCCTCAAGTCCCTCAGCATCATATACGTGGACGCCCCTGTGGGGACAGGCTTCTCCTACTCTGAAACACAAGCGGGTTATCCCACCGGAGATGTTAGCTCAGCCAAACTCACCTACCAATTCTTGAGGAAGGTGGGTCAACCTCCAGAGACATATTATATATCATAAATCAATGCATAAATGACCCGTTGATTTCTCATTATATCAGTCCCCTTGTTGCCTTTCTGCCTGTCTGTCTCCATTATTATATCTTATTTGGATTCATTCAAATATGGAAGCAGTGGATGGTTAGCCACCCAGAGTATAGATATAACCAGCTGTACGTGGGCGGCGATTCCTACTCCGGCATCACCGTCCCGGTCGTAGTCCAACACATCCTTGACGGTACTACACCCTCAGCAACATCTTTTCTGTTCAATACTTTCAACGACACCTCCTTTGACCGACAGATGAATGTTATATCTAACTTTCTCGGCAGCACTTCAAATTATTTTAAAGCAAAAAGGAAAAAAAAAAGCATTAGCTTTATCTATTATATATATATATATATATAACAAATACATCCAATTCCTTTTGTTTTTGAAAAATGTAGTATCACTACAATGAAGGATAATACTAATAACAGTACTTACCTGTTTTTTTCCAGGTAACGCGGAAGGTCTATATCCTGTGATGAATATGAAGGTAATAACTTGGAATTTTAGTCGCAATTATGCACGATTAATTTCATGGGACAATTGGGTATATGACAGGGATATGTGCTTGGCAATCCCAAGTCCGACACATTTCTAGATGACAATTCAAGAGTTTCATTCGCCAACAGGCTGACCCTAATCCCGGATGAGCTCTATCTAGTGAGTCATCTATTTATTCTCTATATGTGGTTCAGCAGTAGTTAATAATCCGAGGAGCACTCGTGCGAATATTGGATTTTAAAGTAATAGTAAGTAATTTTGCCTGTTTTGGATGATCCAAGACGGCAAACAACAGTTGCAATGGAGATTTTGTGACGGAGCAAACAGACAACGAGAAGTGTGTTGCAGCTATGCAGACCATAGAAGAGGTCAGTCATTATAATGCAACGTTTTAATTTGCCTGTATAGTATAGTATAGTATAGTATATACGATGTTTAAGGACTAAGATGCATGTTTAATCAATTAACTCTGTTATTGAGTGTTGAGCTGTCCTGGTGGCTTGGCTTGCGTGCAGTTGATCAGAGACATCAATTTGCAGGAAGTCACGGAGCCCTACTGCTCCATGACATCTCCTGAGCCAATTGAAGCCATTGCAGAATGGGAGAGACGGAGATCCATGAGGGAGAGATCACGCGACCTTCTCCTCTCACACAAAATGGACGAATCCTACTGGTGCAGGGTGCATAACTCCGCCCTTATTCTCGACCTTTTTCATTTATAAGGTTTTCTTAATCCTTGTGGTCGAGTCGATTCCAACCGTCACCTGTTCTCTTTGTTCATCCAGAATTACAGACATGTGCTCGCCGGAATCTGGGCAAACGATAAAACCGTCCAAGCAGCTCTGAACGTTCGTGAGGTAATAATTAAGCACGCGAAATTGAAATTCCAAGTTTCTTCTAGAGACATACATGCACTCTTACCACAGGGAGGGACTTACTACGCATTTTGTCGGGTGTAATTAAAAACAATTTCAGGGGACAATAGGCCTGTGGAAGATGTGCAACGGAAGCCTGTCATACACCGAGAACTACCAAAGCGTCGTTAACTACCACACAAACTTCTCCCAGAGTTCGGAACTCAGAGCTCTCATTTACAGGTATAGAAATTCTTCCATCTCTTTACTTCGGTCAGTTCTCCGATTGACTGACTTTATACGTGTGACCGTCCGGTTTTTATTTATGGGTGCAGTGGTGACCACGACATGTCAATCCCGCACCTTGCCACGAGAACATGGATCCGATCGCTAAACATGACCTTGATGGATTCTTGGAGGGCATGGTTCGTCGACGCTCAAGTTGCCGGGTAGGGCTTCTCATAAGGACAACAAATGTTACGTAATATTTATGGCCGGCCAAATGGCTCTGTTCTTCGCGTCTCCTCTGCCAAAAAATCTCAAACTTGTCCATGAATAATTGAATTAGGTACACCGAAGAGTACACGTTGAATGACTACGAGCTGAATTTCGTCACCGTCAAGGTAAGTTCAAGCTCATTGAAATTGATTCTTATAGTCTGTGAATTATTTGAATTAAATACAGATTTTCATTTTTAACATTATCTACCCTGGAAATAATCTTCTTCTTCTTCCTTTATTTTTTTTTCTCGTGTGGGTGCAATTGTGAACGTGAACACGCAGGGCGGGGGGCACATAGCTGCAGAATATAAACAAGAGCAATGCGCTGCTATGATGGATAGATGGCTTGCATATTTCCCCATCTAAACAATTAAAGTACGATCTTATTTTTTGTAATTTCGCAATTCCAATAAAAAGATGAAAAGGGAAGGGGAGCGTTAAGAAACATCATCAAATGTATTAGCAGTTAATAATTTGACATTTTCAATCATCTCCTTTTAGAGGGTTATCAACGGTCTTACTCTTATGGTCACTGTCAATGTAATTTTGAGGTACAATCATTAATGGAAGTGGATTTAACCTATGACCTATTGCTGAGATTAAAAATATCTATCTCTAATGTTTCTATATCAGTGTATACTGTGCTCCTTTAAGATGCGCATGGCCCACACCACGTGCCTTGCCTCCCAATGGAGAAAAAGCAGGACATGGTACTGAGTGAAATATCAGATGCATCATTTTAAATTAATATCAATTGATTAAATAATAAACATGTGTTATTTGAACATGTGATATATAATATGGATTCACCCTTTTCTTTTTTCTTCTTGAGAATCACATTTGTTTTCTAATTACATGGAACAGTACCACATTTGGGTGAAATTGGACTCCTCATTTTCTAATATTTATTTCATTCTGATATTAGGTAAGATAAAGAGGAGAGTGCACGAGAAATGAACTTGAATTTTGCCGTATATCATTAATTTTTTTTCAAAAAACGAATTGTTATTTTAAATAAATAAATTTTTATAATTTTGTAAAAAATACGAATTTATTTTAAAGATAAAAATGAACTTTTTTATTTTATAAAAAAAAAGCAGTAAAAGAATGGGAACTTTCCCTATATATCATATGAGTGGAACGGATATATTTTGATCTTACGGTTCCCAACTAGTTGGATTGCATTGCACTATAAAATTGTTTTCCACCATGCCGATGCATGCGCCTAATTTAGGATGCCATTGTCAGGCCGGCCACTTTAATTTTAGCATTTAGCATTGCAAACTTGTTGAGGACTCCATATAAGAATATTTTATTTGGCTTCCACACAATCTAAGACCGTGCTATATTCATTTACCAATATTATAATACGGTTCTGTTCTGCTCTTCTCTTTGAAGTTTAGATGACATTGATCAATGGTTAGTCGATGATTGACTGAGAAGAGGTCCACTGGATTTGGAAGTCATTTCCAACTAAATCAGTGAGCTATTTATGAAGATGCCCACCATGTAAAAATTTGGGCATGGACTATAATAATTAATATACATACTTGTACAAGCTTGAACTTTGGAATTGTGGGGGACAATGGGATCATATCCAACTTCAAAGTAGAAAGACAAAAAACAATGAATTAAAGAAAGTCGGTTGCACCAAACTTGCGCACGTGATGTATCTCTATTTTCAAGATGTTCCTTCCCACTACTTATTTTTATCACTTATCAGTAGTGTCACGTGCCTTTTTCAAGTCCAGGCAGAAAATACAAAATTCAACCAACTCTTCACTATAAATTCCAACTCTCCTCTCGTCCATTGTAACAGCTTCCCGCTACAAGAAAAAATAATGGTCATGGCTCATGGGTTATGCGCTTCCAAGGGGTCATCAATCTAAGCCATACCAATACCTGGAGTAATTTGCCAAGGCCAGCTAACTTTCTTCATGGAGAGTATAAAATCAGTAGTAATTCCTTAAATGTCCTATAGGAAACTTTTTAAATTCCCAAACTCTCTGCGGAGGATTCATCCTCATTCTATCTCCTCCTCCAGCGTCCTTGCCCCATAATCTTCTTCCCCTCGCTACCACTCCTTCCTCCAATGGCGGGTTCAAGGGAACTGATCAGAAAATGCTGTCTGCTTGTTATCCTCGTCTTGGCGTCCTCTGGCATCCTCGTTTCGTCGATGAAAGTCGTGAAGGAGCTGCCAGGTTACGATGGGGAGCTCCCGTTCTATCTCGAAACAGGGTAAGGCTTTCACTCGAATTTTAATCATACATTCTTTGCTCAGTGCCCCCATGGCATCAAGCTCTAGGCTTCATTTAGGAGAAGGCTGTCGGCTGCTGGAAAAGAGAGTTTTATTCTTTTCGGATGATATGACATAATCATATATATGTATATATATAATATATATAATTATTATGTCAATCTTCTTAAAAAATAAAAATTTAATGAGTAAAGTATTGGACAAAATCACAATGTTTAAACTAAGTTGTTAAATTTGGATTCCCCTTTTTTTCTCCTTAGGGTCAAACTGAGATAGGTAGATGAAGAACAGCACCTAAGATGATGTTTTCGACAGGTACATCGGAGTCGGCGATCTGGATGAGTCACAGCTGTTTTACTACTTCGTGGAATCACAGAGAACCCCTTCCCAAGACCCGCTTATGCTCTGGCTCACGGGCGGCCCGGGTTGCTCCGTCCTCTCGGCTTTCTTTTACGAGAGTGGTATTACACGCATCTTCTCTGCACCACGCCTCCATATCTATCCACCGATTCAATATATCCTACCGAAGGTCTATCCGTTGATCAATCTCCCTTGTTTGTTGTGTAGGGCCGGTGGAGTTCACTTACGTAGGGTACAACGGTAGCATGCCATCCCTGCACCTCAATCCCTATACATGGACAGCGGTACAATGCCCTTGCTCTGCGGACACGAGTTTTCCAGTTTTTGGACTTAACACGAGTTTTCCAGTTTTTGGACTTAACACGAGTCTGCTGATTTCCTGTTGTGAAGGTTGCGAGCATTATATACGTAGATGCGCCAATTGGAACGGGATTCTCCTACTCCACAACAGCAGAAAACTACGCTGTCGATGACTATAAATCTTCAGAACAGTTACACGAGTTCCTAAGAAAGGTAACACCAGCTACAATAGAAAACGGAAAAGAAACAGTTAGTAAATGGATTCATTCCATTTACCTATGTTGTTGTTATGCATTGCATGCAGTGGTTGCTATTACATCCTCAGTACCTGAACAACATACTCTACCTCGGCGGTGACTCTTACTCGGGCATCCCCCTTCCGATAATCGTCCAAAAGATACTCGACGGTGAGTTGATCTTGCTAGGTGACTATAAGCCATACATCTTAATTATCCGGTGAAACGTACACGATTTCTGTGGCTGTCACAGGTAATAATGCTGAACTCAAGCCCTATCTGAATCTACAGGTATTATTAACTTGTGTTCCAGCAATTATTTGGAAGAATTTCAACATGAACTCTTTGTGAATCTGAAAGATATTGTACTTTTGAGATTGATGGATGTGTATGTTTTGCTGCAAAATCTATGTTAGGGATATGTGCTTGGAAACCCGAAGACGGACAATTACATCGATGATAATTCAAGAGTCCCGTTCGCGCATCGATTGACGCTCATTTCCGATGAACTGTACAAGGTTTACTTGTCTAAACTTGGTTTCTTTTTCGTTGCAACTCAGAGTGCCCTTCTCTGATACAACAATAAATTTTTTGCTTGCTTCCTTCCCTATTGCAGGAGGCTAAAGAAGCCTGCGATGGGAACTACATTTACTTGAATTCCACAGCGTGCGTGGAATATGTTGGCGAAATTGATGATGTAACTTCTGGAACCTACTGAGATTAGTGTCTTCAGAAGATGTCCATTAAATTTTCTTACATGCCGAGAGCATGGCATGGTTGACTAATTCACTGCTGGATCTGCCGCGTCCTCTTCTTGTATACAGATGATTCTTGAAATAAATCTGATGCACGTTCTGGAGCCAGTCTGCAAAACCGCATCATCGAGACCCGTGGAGTCCTTGAGGGGAAAACGAAGATCTCTCGAGGAGAACTACGAGGGATTTCTTGCTGCACAAGCTAATCCTGCCTTATGGTGCCGGGTAATGCTCAGACTCAGATAAAAGCGGTAACGAGCAATCTTCAACCCATCAGATAGGGTGGAGAGGATCGACAGTGGATCCATGACATGCAAAAGAGTTTGTTCCTTGGCACCTTAAGTTGCTTTACCCATTAATTAATTTCTGATTCCTCTGCTGTAGGATTACAACTATGTCCTCTCCGGCATCTGGGCTAACAAGAGGGAAGTAAGAGAAGCTCTCGGAGTTCGAGAGGTACGCTATGTCATATGTACCAAACAAGTTTTTAATATCACCAAAAATGAAAATGAACGATCGATCACTTCGAGCCGAGGTGAACCCTGAAGTGCATCGAGTACGTATAAAAGATAAGTTCATTCCAAAAATTCAAATGTTACGCGGTTTTCAGGGGACGAAAGCGATTTGGACGAGGTGCAACTCGAGCATAGCTTACACAAAGACGGTCGGCACCACTGTCGCATATCACGCAAATTTGACCAAATCTGCACTCAAAGCTCTCATCTACAGGTGGGAGGGGACATGAGTTTTTTTTGTAAACATTCACCTTCACTTAACATCTGAGTACCGTTATTCTATATTGGATGAATTGTCTTAGTAGTAGTAGTAGTAGTATTTCCTGTGCTCAGAGCTGACTTTTCCCGTGCAGTGGAGACCATGACTTGTCCGTGACCCACATCGGTACCCAAAACTGGATCTACTCTCTGAACTTGACCCTCTATTCCGATTGGAGGCCCTGGTTCGTGGACGGGCAAATTTCAGGGTACGCCTTTTATCTCTTATACCAAAGCCAAAATCAAAGAATTAAGCATTGAAAATCTGACCCTAACTCGAGCATGCAAACTTCCTGATTCTTCCTGCAGGTACACGATGGAGTACATCTCCGATTATGGCTTCACTCTCGACTACGTGACTGTAAAGGTCAGCTATGCCTATTCCGAGAAACTATGATCACAGTTGATCTCTTACATACTCTCTCCGAATCGAATCCCACAAGGGTGCTTGCCGTTTTTTGGTATGTCAAACAGAGCGCAGGACATGTTGCCCCAGAGTACAAGCCCAAGGAGTGCTACGAGATGCTTGATAGATGGTTTGCTTATTATCCTTTCTAAGTGTTGGTGATAAATTACATACTCGAAGAGCAAGATTTACTACCATCAAATTAATAAGTCCACTTCCTTGGGGGCCCATGAAAACTCATACGGAAGTTGAAGTTTTCGTATTATGTACTTGTCATTGTTCTGTATGTAGCTGAAGGGTCAGCAGAAAGAAACTCATCGTTCCGTGAACATTATTTTCTCCGGTGATAATTGTCCAATAGTCTCGTCCATTTCCACATCATTCCACCTGTTCCTCGTCTAAAGCATTTTCATCACATCAATTCATTGACTTCACCTAAAACTAGCAAACAATTCTTCTTGTTTTTTCTTCCCTTTCCACAGCAAACCAAACTGGGATTCCCCATCTGTATTGTTTATTATGCAGTTCGTTGTGCACTGTCATTTCATACGGCCTAGTTGCTCCACCTACTCGTCAAAGTGAAGTGGTTGTTGACGTGTTCAATAACTTCCACCGCACTTCATTTCTTTTTTATCACAAGCTGAAGTAAGTTAGAAGAAACCAGTCTGCTCCCATACAGTAGTTCCGTGTGCAGGAATACACCTAATGATCGGATCTCAGTGGCTGGTTTGGTCAGTTCATGAGTCACCAACAAGAGAAATTCTTTGGTAACGGTGGCCATACTCTTCACTAATGAATTTTCTTTAGTCATGTTAATCGAAGTTATTATACACTTTAATTAAAGCCATACCATATACTTGAATAGAATTTTTTAAGGTCGTGGATCATCATGGTGACAGCTGTTATGTTACGTGGAATCATCCATCATTAGTTAATAATTACACTAACGTGGGCTATGCAGAAACATTATGATTGACACCTAGTATGTCCCACCAGGCACAAACTGACGAAATCTAATCTGTGCATAGAAATTATCTTCAATTTTCAAAGGGAGGGCTGGGTTGGTTCTTCCTGGCCACTCGAAAACAGTGGACTCCTGATCCTCACGTCAAATTTTAGTTGTGCCGTCCGTGTCCCTAGTGACTCTGACTCAGTAGTTTATCAAGCTAAATCACAGCTGTGGTGGTATTTTCATTTCGCCTGCAGGTCCCACCATACATTGATGAACTTCTAAATAAAGAAAGAAAAAGGTGGCATCCAAAATTCCTTCATAATAATTGTCGTAGAAGACAAATTACATTGATCGATTGATTGTTGGTGTAGAAACTAGAAATACCGTACGTAACTTGCCATCTATTGACTCCTACTGGTTTCCTACCACCACAGTAGACAAAAACCCTTCTGCATCTTTAAGACCAGATCGTATACTTCATATATTTACTTGCATCTAATCGACTTTTGTAAGCTCATTTGATCTGTTTTGAAACGACGGTCCGGGTGACTACGGTTTTATTTCTTCAATTTTGACAACTCTCGATGGATGCCCAGTCCTCCTGAGAAATGGACGAGGAGAATGAGCTATCGCATTCGCATTCCAAGTCCTCCAAACCCCATAACTCATCTTGATCTTCTTCTTCTTCCTCCTCTGGCATCGACCACCTCTCCAAGTCTATTTTCTCTTCTTCCATTACCTCTAATACCTGCACAACAAAGGCAATGAATGGCATGGAAGCTACCATACATCAGAAATTGGTGAAATGCAGCCGGAATTATTATGTCAAGATGATCATTATTTGAGTCACGGCCTCTAACGTATCATCATTTGGGACGACATTTTTGGTATAGTTAGTGTCTGTCATTAATTAGTGAGGTAATGTTTTGTCGCTGCCTTATGCAAGTTGGGATATTTCGACACCTGCCAACAGTAAAGACAAACGATATCACGCAGCATGATCTTGGAGCAGAACTCTGTATTCCCCCATTTAGGTCTGCATAAATTAAAAAAAAAATGGAGCCGATGCCCCCATATTCTAGTCCAATTGCATTCAAGTCCTTCTACATATTCCTTCTATCAAATTGAGCCCTCTTGCTTGGTTTTTGTTAGTTATCCCATGGGATAGTGCCCGATTCTAATTAATCACGTGTGATTCAATATTTATTAACCTAATTTTTCGGGCATATAAGTTTTTTAGTTAGGTTGTATGGAACATGGATATCGACAAAGCGGTCTCACTAATTTGGTCGTTCTTAGTTTTAGCGTTGAATTATGTATGTCATGTTGGTTGAGTAGTGTAATTAGTACGTTAAATATACAAATAAGTTAGATGAAAAATATAAGATCTAGAGAAGTAGATAAATAATAATACCTCGTTCATGGTAGGCCGCCACCTGGCAGATGCCCGGATACAAAGAGACGCTGCGAAGGCAAGTGTTCTGAGCTGTACGACGTCGTAGGCGCCTTCCAACCTGGGATCCACCAGCCTCTCTATCCCACATTGTTGCAGTATTGGCTTGGCCTGGTCAGAGATGCATATATGTATTCAGTGACATATTATATTATGGGCACCACTTACTCTCTCCACCAATCCCAGTAAGCCCTCCCCAAAAAAAGAAAATAAAAAAGTGTAGTATATTCCATATACTAGACTAGATTAGGCAACCCGTGAAGAAATGATCGCCGGAGACATGCGGTTGTTGAGAAGGCAAGCAACGAAATTGGGTTAAAACAGAGAGAGAGAGAGAGAGCGGTTGAAGCTTACCCAGCTGTGTAAGCTTTGATGAGATCCATCAACGGGTTTCCTGCCGGAAATCATCTCCAATAAGAAGACACCGAAGGCAAACACGTCTGTCTTCTCGTCCACTATGCCGTGCATGAAGTATTCCGGTGCTAAATGTCTGTCAGGAATCCACATTAAAATTAAAAAAAAATCATTATATCCCCCCCGACATGATCGTTGTAAAGAAGCGACATGGACGGACAAAAAATTATTTTAAGATCAAATTATGACTAGTTCTTCACTGGAATCATTTATCGTTTATTGTTTCTTACTCACTCCCGTGAATGTTTGCTTGCAGATCCCTCTTAGTTTGGAGGCTAGCTAGCAGCAAGAAAAAGTCAAAATAGAGGGGACTATGAACATATAGACTTACCCAAAGGTGCCTTCGATTGGAGCTATTGAATGGTGGGTCCACTGGGATGGCAGCCATTTTGCCAATCCAAAATCTGAAATCTATCACACGCGCGCATGCAAGAGAACAAGGTTAAGAGGATGTTTGAGCAGTGGAAAATGAGCCATCTTTAGTGAAAAGTTTGCTCACTTGGGGTTCAAAATCGGAGGTTAAGAGGATGTTGGAGGATTTGATATCTCTGTGGATTATTCTCCTCTGACAACCTTTGTGCAAATAGTGAAGTCCGCTGGCTGTTCCCATCACAATCTTGTACCTTGTATTCCAATCCATTGTGGGCATTTTCTCGTCTAACCAGCAAAATTTCACCCCCAAAATACAAATGGAAAAAAGTATTAGAAAATGGACGGAATTGTACTAATATTACACTTACACCTCCAACCCCTATTGTCTTCATATACAGCACAGCACAGCTACAAAGAGTCAAGCATGGCTTCCTTTTGGACACCCACATGACTCTATCCCAATAATTTGGGTTAGAGCTGAGGCTTGGACAGCTTCTCTTATCATGATTTGTGAGAATGCAAAACATTTGCACATGAGGGTGAAATGTTAGACATAGGAAGAAAGGAGGATGCAAATTATAGGCTGTTTCAAAATGAATGTGATTATCAGTCCTTGATTTATCTTTCTTACCATGGAGAAGGGAGGCGACAGAGCCCCTTGAAGAAAACAGGAAGATGAGGTAGAGGCCATTGTCGATGCAGCAGCCCAGGAGGGAGAGAACGTTCGGGTGGCTGACGTGGCCGATCGTTCCGATCTCCGTCAAGAATTCCTTGACCTTCCTCTCTTCGTTTAAGGCTCTCGTCAGCCTCTTCACTGCGATCTCCTCCCCGTTCGGCAATACCCCCTTGTACACTTCAGCATAGCCTCCTTTGCCTACTAACCTCTCTAAATTATACGGCAAAAAAAAACTACATCATATCGGTACCAGAGGGATGATGATTATGCGCTATCTCTACTGTCCTTTTCAAGTATCCGAACCTGATCTGAACCCTTCGGTGGCAACGTAAATCTCCTCGTAAGAGAAGCACTTCCAGATGGGTCTCTTTTGGGGGTCTTCGGCTGCTACCACAGCGTCAATGGCGTTGTCAAAACGACCCTTCCTTCTCTCGGGGTTCTCCGAGACGGCGGCCTTCTGGCACTCGACGTCACCGTCCAAGCTTCGCCGTCGTCTCAGCCAGAAGAGGCGCTTGAGGCTGTTGGTTCTGATGTATCTCATTACCTCAGAAGCTGACGCTCTCTGTTTCATGTGCTCTGTTTTTTTTTCTTATCTCTTCCCTGCTCTGCTTGAAAGACTACACAGTGGAATCAAAGGAACAAAGACAGCACTGATATAAGAGAGATATAAGAGAGAGAGTATTTTAGAAATATATTTCAATAATCTTGAATAAAATAAACCGATATATATGTTCTTCTTCAAATTTAAATAAATTGAAAAAAATATGAATGATTACTTGAGTGTAATTATTTTATTTTAAAATTAATTTAAATATATACTTTTGTAAATAGTTCAATTAAAATTATTATTTTTAAAAAATTAATTTGTTAACAAAAAAATGTTTAAATCTAAAATAATATGTTATTAACAAGTTGTATTAGTTCAATTAAAATAAGGACTCAGGATATATGTATTAAGTAGTTTAGGAGTGCAAATCTCAAGTTGGGGCATGTGGCTTTACTATTAACTAGCAGTATTAAAATTAATTTATTATTATAATTATCATTATAAAATAATAACAAAGATCATATCTATATAAGGAAGGGCCAGCTCTCTCTCTCTCGGATCAGCTTTGATTATTCAGTACAACTATAATCAATAATTGAAGCTTGCACTATGATATAATATACGTCCACATTATTATCACTGTTATAGAAAGCTTTATTATTATTATTTTATAATATGAATGGACAGAGACACTCTTGGGAACCTTATTTCATAAATTTTATATTATTTTGAGGTACAAATTTTATCTTTTTATTAATTCGATTAGAAGTCAGAGTAATGATTATAATTTTTTCTATTATTTTTTATTTTTCTCGATTATAGTGGACGTATACTTTGATATTGAGATAACTTATTCATTTATTTATTATTGATGGATGGATTTTGAAGGGTGAGTGATGTAATATTAATGGTGAATGTGGTCTACTTAGCCCCTATGCATATAATTAAATGTGTGAAGAACCCAACATTACACATAATTAAGTCAAGGGATCAAGTGATCTTGAGTGGATGGATCTCTTCTCTTGCACTGTTTCCAAGTCATCCCTCAACCAGTCAACCTCCATGTGCATATAGGCGGGATGGATTTTGAAACAACAAACCCCTCAATGTTTTTTTTTTTTTGCTTTCTAAATTTTGATTTTGGTGGGGCAAATACTAATTGAATGAAGATGATGATGTTCATGTGTAGTCTTTTTTTTTTTAAATTAATGGGACAACTCCAAACCCCTCAACATGGGCGGAGGTTATATACTATACTACAAGTTACACGTCGTAATGACTATGTTAAACTCAATTGACTTAATTATCACTATATGTTTTTAGATAGGATTCCTCAAAGCATGCATGCTTTGACAGTTATAACTCAAGATCTCGAGCAAAAAGACAAACTAGCCATTATCGGTGTTATCGGGATAAGGGTGACAATTGTTGAAGACACCAAGGTGAATCTTTTACCGAAGGTGTTGCCCACACACAATCCAATTTTTGCAACTTGCCCTATCCTATGTTCATAAGAAGATTTCAAATTGAATTGAATGCAAGCGGTTGTTCCATTAACTATTTAAGCGGGTATGTGGAAGAAGGGTGATGCCACTGCCCGCTCATGCATTCATGATATTGGCTAATGAAATGGTAGTTCAAAATTTAAACTACCCATCCACCTCTCGATATCTATAAAGGATATATTCATGGGTGGGATTTTTCATTGATCAACATGTTAATCGGGTACCCGAGTAGATGTTGATCCAGCACGGTCACCTACCCTTTTTAGGGAGGGCATACATTGTCTTGGAATATTTGAGCCAAAAGTTGATCTTTTCTCACCAAGGTCAATAGAATAGCAGACCTAAACCAGTTCATTTCTCCTGTGACATGAGATGAGATCGGGGAGTCCGTGCACCTGCCACCCCCACCTCTCCCACGTGGCATCGACCCAGGACACAAGTACAGCGCATATATTAATATTAATTAATATATCATATCTACTTCCCACCAGAGGCTGTTCATTGATTTCTCAACATTGGATTGCTCCATGAAAGACGAAGAGCCCTTTGGTTCGGTCATCTTCACAGAAGCCACATTTGACTGTATTTCACGAGCCCATTGGCGTTACTTGTTACATTACTCTCTTTGAGCAAACATCTAGCTGTTGGATGGGAGCCATTCCGGATACCTTCATCTAGGGCAATTTATAAATGCTATAGTACATACACAGACACAAACAAACACTCGTCCAAATTAAATATCGGATGGGACAGAACACCATTGTAGATGGTGTTTCATGTTTCTGCCATTGGTGATTCTTCCAAGGTCCATGCTTTTACAGATATATGTAGAGAGAGAGAGAGAGAGAGAGTTAAATAGTGGTCACAGATAGCGATGTGTATGTTTGTGCAAAAAAAAAATATAGGACTGTGTATGTAAGAGTGGAAGGATACAAATATCTGTATCAATAAATGAATGTGTACATATGCATGAGATGCTTTGGAGATTTCTTTGTCTTCGATCGATGTAAGCATGCAGTAGACGAGGCCATTGAATATGCCATGGTTGACATAGTTTGGAACTGCTTTCTAATTGAGCAGGCCCTTTACTGAGGAAAAATGAAAAGAATCCTAGGAAAGCTTTGTAGTGAAGTTGACCGAGTTTGAGTCGAGCCAAGAAGACGGACGAAGTTGAGAAGAAGTTATGAAATAAAAGCCCTTTGTAAGCTTGTGGAGAGCCCTATTCAGGCATGGAAATCCGCCACGGATCCTGCATTAATTCGGCACTCCATTTCTGCTTGTCGACATACTTTTCATTGTATAATAGGCAGTTTGCATCTATGTATGTCCACGCATATGGTGCAAGCTATGCTATTTTGTTAGATGTCCTACGGTATCAGGAAAAGTCCAATCAATCTTTGCTGTGATGTTTAAGTGTCTATCTTTGCCGACTGCCAATCTCCTCATTCTTGGTCATACCAATGTAAACGCTGAAAAACAAAGCATGTGAACTTGTTTGAGAAAGGGGGGAATTTCTTCACTGGCTCACAGCTCAAATGGGGTTTTAGATCACAAATTGAAAAATAGCATTCCCAAGACCTGCAAGATTTTTATAAACTGCCACTGAAAATTAATGCTTGATCTTCCGTTATACTCTGAAATTTTCATGTAGCGGGTCTACAAAAAATTGTACAGACTGGCTTGAAAGGGACAACTGGCACTTGCAAATAAAGAGTTTGAAAGAAACTAAATCTAAATATGCTTAGGAAGAGAAGTGATTGTGGAAGTCATGGTATTTTCATTCATAATTGATCATAAAAAAATGCTTCAATAATTGAAATGAATAATATGAAATGTATGGATGAAACTGATATGTTAAAATATGACTCAAAAGCTATCATCCGAGTTGTTCAAAAGATGTGGATACAATAATACGCCACATTACATCATGATTTTGATGCGTTTGCAGGGAAAAGGACATTAAGGTCATCAAGTTCATACTTTCACATGAAAGAAGGAACAACATGCTAAACCGCCATTGCCCAGGTTCTCACCATTATTGCCATTGGATAGTGATTCCAAATATATGCTTGCAAAACTGTAACATATGTATATATTTTACAAAAGAAAATCGATTGACCCAGCAGATACAAAGAATATACGGCGCAATGAATTAAACAAACTGTGACTGACGAAATCTTCCCAAAAAAAATTATGGCAGACTCCATCAACAAGCCCGTACTGCTGCATGCTCCCCGACTCTTTCTGAAGAGAGCGAAAGACTAGAAACGCGTCGTGTCACGGAGATTTCATCGACTCGAAGCTGTTTCCTCTGCAGTACCGCAGCTCAAGGGAAATCTGTCTCTCCAGCTCAAGCTGTCGGTAGAAATTGGCGATGAAAATGTCGGCCTTCTTGTTGATATCATCGCAATCTTGGTCGCTGTAATTCGGGCTGCTTATCGTTCTCTGAAGCGACAGCTGCCTCGATGCCTGGCCAGAGCTAGTGGCCGCATCGTTCGATTCCATGTCTTCGGTACAGAGAGATAGCCCTGGTCTGTCGCCGAAGCTGAGCCGCCGGTGGCCAGGCGAGCCCCTTAAAGCGCCGGAGAAGAGCCATTTGTGGAGTCTAAAGTTGAGGAGGAACCGGACCTTGTTCACGGCTCTACGGAGGCGCCTCACGACTGTAGAGTAGCTGGTTTCCATGGAACTGCCTCGTCTTGAAAGCGAGCTGATGGATAATAATGAGCTTAAGCGAATGATTTATGATGATGGTGTTTGGTGGATCGGGTAGGATTAATACTATGAAATATAAAAGGTGGAGAAACAGAGGAAGGTCGGTGCCGGAGGCTGCTGTAAGTTGCGTGGAAACAACTCAATTTCCGTCATAATATAGTTTTCACATGTTTGACAATTGAATTGAATCCACTACCGGGTCAATCACATGACCGATGGACGCGCCTTTACGTCTGTTAATTTTTCTCCCATCATTGGATTGGAGAGGGAGGATAGAATGAGCAAATTAATTCTTTGTATGGTAACGGAGGGGATGATGACGATGAATCCTCGTTGTTTTTTATTCTTATCAATTAAATAATAAAAAATGATCGATATAATGATATCAATCAATATGCCTATAATTTATTTTTTCCTTATTAGACTTCTTACCTTATATTTTGTCCTCTTCTCATAGACTCGAAAAATATAAGGAAAATCAACTGCTCCATATTCCATCAATTTCTTAGCCACCTTGTTTAGCCTTAGATAGCATGCTTGGAAGCCAAGTCTTAGATTGTGTCTACCATATTATTATTATTCATTTTAGTGTATACGGGTGGATGATAAAGACCATAGAATTATTTAAAACAAAAAAAAACATATGCATATATGTTTTTGAATAAAAGGGAAGAAAGGTTTTGCCCTGTGGTACAGCTAAGGATACACAAACAAACGCGTATATATATCACCATGATTCTAACTTGTTAAAACTGGTTCATGTGGTTTGACAGATTTAAATCATAGTGTTCACTAATCCCCTCGTGGCTCCTAGTATTATAGATTGCATTAAGGGGTAGAAATTATCCATGCCCCAGTTATTGTTCACAATAACATATGTTTGATTATATATAAAATAACGAGAGGGAGCATATCTCTTATAACCCCTTTCCTTCATCCATATAACACATTGAATAGTGGAGGCCATATCATTGATATTCGTCGGGCTAAACTCACTCGAAGCCCATATCTTGGAATCCCGTTTCCCTCTTTTATTCACTCCACCTATAACTTGAACCATTTTATGCACAACTTACACCTTGACTTGATAAGGGAAATCTTACATGATTCTTCTCTATTGATGATCGAAAATCCTTTACTAAAATTTCTCTAAGGCTCAATTTATTTTTTCGAATTCCTTTGCAACAACTATTTAATATAAGACTTGGTAGAAAAAAATACAATCCAATATGACAGTAAATGAATAATTTTTCTATCACAGTGAAAATGAGCCAACCAAGTATATCAACCATAGCTTGATTGGAGATGATTTATTTCTAATATTTTGCAAATGTCTCTCAAATTTTATGCATAGTAACTATCGCCTACATAGAAAGATTTGATATTTTGGTCATAATTTTCACTTCAAGTACCTTCAACTAACATGATATTGATAGATCGGGCACACACACCTCTCTCTCTCTCTCTCTTTTTATCCTTCCCTTTTTATTTACTGAACGTGAAGACAGACATTAAGTATATTGTGGCCCCTCCAAGGTTGATGCAGCAATTCATCTCTATGCTTGCCCTTGCCATCGCACATGCCAATGCTAGCAGTATGGTCTGCAACTTTGATTCCGTCACATCACCCTCCATAAAATAAATTAATTAAATATGGCATCATCAAAATCCCATCTGGGTTTTTATAGTCAGCCGTGCAATAAAAATGAGGAGTAGAATGTCTCCTCGTTACCAAATGGTACCCAGATATTGATCGAAAAAAGTAGTCGGATTATTTCTTATTCGGCTTTATGCCTCCCTTTCACACGGTTATGTGGACGACCATGACAGTAATACAATTTACAGAGACGATCAAATTAAGGCAGTGGTCACTGGTTTTGCAAGGGATCACAGTATGCCCCTCTTGGCTTTCCTACATTATATCAAACAACACTCTGTGACAGTTTCTACCTGACTCTATTTGGTTTGTAACGCCGTCTTATTACGTAGATACACAGCGAGTGGAGTTATTTCTGCTTCAACTGCATGAATTTTGTGGGCGAATAGAGTCTGAAGAGATTGAAGGCTGAGATGCATGAAATCGCTACCAGGAGGAAGCAGGCTACGTAGCCACAGAAGAGCGACCCGCCGATCTGGAAGCAGAATCTTGTGAACCGGTTGCAGAGCTTCATCCACTGTAGAGCCTCAGAGCCAGTGACAGCCAGCAGCGCTGCTTGCACTGCTGCTGTATTAGCAGAAAATGCCACATATGCTACCACCTGCCATTATCAGTGTAAAAAAAAGATTGCTAGTGATGTATAAAAATGTCCTCACAAGAACAGATCAGAATATGGAAAAAAATGACACGACTGCTATGTAGTTTCTCCATGAGATTTACATAATAAGAGAGGGTCATAACCATGCTGTCCAGGGTATCATTAGTTAAAAAAGTTCTAGTTTCTTGGACAACTTCACTCTTTTTTTAATATAACACCGGAGTCATATAGTATATATAGTATGAGATTTGTCGTTAAACCTCTCGTACTAACTCAAGATATTGAATATGTAATCTATTGTACATCCTTACTAGTTTGTTGGCACATTAAATATTGCGGTGGTTGTGAAGTGGGCCATGGAAACACTGTTGAGCACTTAAATGTGGCAATGTTGTCATTGAAACAGTACACCTACCCAAGAAGCTGGCGTGGACTTGGAGGGTTGGTTCAAGGCATTTCAACCAACCTCCTTCACTAGTATTTATCATGAACATCGATGGAAGTGGAGAAGAAATCACGGGCGAACTTCCAAAAAAGAAAAAAAGGAATCACGTACAAAGTATACATATACTATTATGTATATGTAAAGTTTGTACGTGTTTGTGTTCTCTTTTTTTCCATAAAGATTCTATTAGCTTCATGTATTTAATCCGAGGAAGTCGATAGATTGAGAGATGGCAGGAAATTGTAATTGGTACCTGATCAAGCAAGAAACATGCCCAAGCCAAATTCTTTTGCTCATACGTGATTACGGTTTTGCAGAACCAGGACGAGATGGAGCATCGGCTCAGCTGGAGAAGACTATAAGCAGCAACGGCGACATCAATGTACACCAGATACCTAAACCAATATGCATCAATCCCAACGTCAATACATTAATCTTACTGAAAAACGAACTAACGTGTTACAGAATTGTAACCATTGTGAAATGCTATCACAAGAGATGAGATGAACTGTATAGGAAATTATTACGTACTCAAGAGCAGTGAGGTCTTTGTAAGTGGCTTTCTTGGTGAAGGTGTACATGATGACCTTCGTCTGGGCATTCGTCCATACCAAGCAAGCCGACAGCACCAGAATCACAACCACGCATGCCCTAAACAAAGCTTCAACCTTCCCAGTGGAAGCCCCCATGTCTCTTCTCTACTACTGATCTCTAGGCTGCTGGCGGCACCGGTACTGCTGATGAAGCAAGTTTCTTCTCTTCTGTCCTCTTGGAGCTCCCAGGGAAGGAAACCGCCCCCAGGCATTTATTTGTAGGAGGAACTAAAAAGCTATCCACTGACTGGAATTGTCCACGAGCAATTGAAAGTGTCCAATCGTTTTCAGCAATTTGTGTATCCGCCCGTCTCTCCAGGTTGGCTAGCTCTTGGTCAGCTTCTGCACTGACCGGGACCACCTCGAGTTATCCGATATTAAATGGCTCTAAATGGCTCGTTCTTCACTCTCCCTCGTCGGTCTCTGCCTTCATCCGTAATGATGACATCACCGCGCCTCCGTGCAATTTTCAAGTGAATTAGTTGCCTTATTATATTCAACTCCTCTTACAGGCAGATGAATTAATTGCTTCTTAGCTACTAATTAGGAATGAGAGAAAGACAAAAGTTTAGCAAACTTTCGTACTTTAATGTGGAAATTGATCGGTCAAGTAATCAACGACATGATGGGGTTGACTTGAGTAGTCCCATTCATCAGTAATGAATTTTTTTTGGTCAAAAAAATCAGTAATGAATACGATGTTGATATCTTTTGTTCTTTTTTACCAGGGTGAGGTTAGATTTTGGCAGACCTACTTTCCTCATTTGAAAAGATGATATCGGACCAATCCATCAAGCAAAATCAATTTCTCATGTACGATCTTTCAAATTAATCCAAGTATACCCAGGTGCGATCTGATGTTGGAAGACTTCATCGATAAAATCATCATCAAATTCTTGTTTTGGACTGTAAGATGAGCCCAGAGTAGTAGAGTATGCATGAATGTCATGTATAAAAATGGAGCATGGAATGTCTAGTGAATTGATCCTATTGGTAAGAAAAGGCCCCCATGAATTACCCTTCAACTATAAATGTCCTTTTCCTGGAGGCCATAGTAATTCCGTGAATTTCCATAAATAATTAGATAATACTGTCTAAATCGCTTTTAGTCGATCGTGATAGTTGTAGCTCAGCTGGTAACGGTGATCCATGGCGGATTCAATGAAAAGTTCACTGAACATAGAGATATAGAATAACGTTATACTATAGTTGTGGGCATAAAGTTTTTAAGCAGTTAGATATCTTAAAAACTTTTTATACTTGATAAAAAATTTTAAAATATTTAACATTTAAATGATATATGATAGTTTACCTTAAATTATTCACTTTCTAAATAGGAAATAACACAACTTAAACTTATATTGACATAAATATCATGAATGCTAAGTAATTAAATTATTTAAACATTATACAATTATAATATTTATTTTATTAAACAGGAGATTATTAATTTTGAATACAGAAACTAAACTTTAAAAGAATTCTATCATGAAATGAAATGGGGTGCAATGTGTACAAGATTAAACCAACTCAATTATATAAATTATTTTGAGCGGAAAAATCATATAAATTATAAATAGTCAAAAGTTTCCATTGGATTTTGTCCTCTCGTCTTCTTTCAAGCCATGGTGCAATCTGCGGGAAGTCCTTCCGGAAATCTATTTAGATCAGTGCAGTAATTGTATATCATGTAGTTTTCCTGCACCCACTTGAGCGCCCCCTGCTTGCTTGCGTCAAGTTCTGCATACATCCACCAAGCGTTCCCACCAGTGGAGCTATTTATTTCGCCGGTAGGAGAGCAAGAAGTGGCTAAGGTTGAAGAGGACCAGACGACGCAGGTGTTGTAGTCGCTGAAGTTCCTGTAAGAAGTCGTAAATGGGGAATTCGACCAGTCCGTCTTGGTGAGGCCTCCCCTCGTGGCCCAGTTATCTCCATTCCATAGGCTAGAATATAATCTCATCGGCTGGTTCTTGGGGAATGGTACTCCCATCGACTCCACATTCTTGAGCTCTCTGATCGGAATTCCATCTACTGAGAATCTGTTGACACGTTAGAACTTGTAATGGATCAATATCAAGTTGCTGCTCTAGTGGAATAAAAAGTTGTGAGCTGAAATATCAGACTGTTTTTCTCAGCTTACATGATACGCAGAGGGTTCCAGAGGATGGAGTACGTGTGGAAGTCAAAAGTGGGGTCAAACCAGAGGTAGAACTGCTGTTCCCTATCCCCTTTTCCCTGGCTGTAAACGTTGGTGTGGAGGATGTAGGGGTCGCCACTCAAGTTCCCCAAGAATTCGATGTCAATTTCATCCCATGCTGACCCTTTAGAGGATAGCTGCAAACACAAAAGGAGCAAATGGTGATTAATGGCAAACTAAGGAGAGGAGACTCACACGACCCTTTTATGTTGTTGCAACTTACATAGAATGCAGTTACAGTGCCAGCAGAGTTGCCGGGGACAAGCTTGAGCTGCATATCGATCTGTCCAAACAAGTACTCATTCTTGGACTGGAAGCCCGATCCTGAGGTATTGTCTAATGAGAGAGTCAGAAGTCCGCCATCCTCGAGTATCTTCGCCCGGTCATCTCCCCAAGTAATGTCGACATCCTGGTAGAAGTTTCCCCGGCAGTCCCATACGAGGAAGACGGCGACCAGAAAGGAGATGACTATGAGTTTAGAAGAAGGGGCCATGGATGGGGTAGGATCAATGTAAACAATATTTGCTTTTCAGGAGGAAATGGTTTGGTGTATGTATATAGCTTTTAGTAGAGAAGGTGAAGGGGAGACTGGAGAGGAATGTTGGTAAAAGGCGAGTGTGCGTGGGAGAGCCGAGACACGCTTTGGCACGTTTTAGGAGTGATGGAAAATGAAACTCAGGTGTAACTACCTCTCATCTACAGCCATGTGTTAGCCTGTTCGGTTCCCTAGCTATCACGGGAAACTAAAACTCTTCAACCTCCAATGAATGTCGCTAACCATCTTCGGGAACTTAAGATTTTCAGCCTCCAATGATTGACTCGTAAGTATCCAGAAAAATTCTGTCATTTGGACATTGTAATCACAATCCACCCAAGTAGATATAGAACCCATGGAAGTTTGTGATTATTAGTGAAAGAGAGGGAGAGGGAGAAGTTGGTCGACACCGAGATCCTCCCATAGAAATAGCCACGTGGTAGTGGACTCTGCCAGCTATAAAGTGATGTTGTACTATAAAATTAACGACCTTTTGCGTTAAATTGTTAGATAAGACAATATCCTCGCCTTGCTCTTTCAGATTACCTCCCTTATCATCCTTCTCATTGCAGTTATCTCGCGGTTGATGGTCGCTGCCTTTGCTGGCAATTTCTACCAAGACATCAACATCACGTGGGGTGACGACAGGGCCAAGATACTCAACAATTGTGAGCTGCTGACTCTCTCTCTAGAGGAGGCCTAGGTATCGGGTTTCCTGTCCAAGGACTAGTACTTGTCCGGTAAGATCGACATGCAGCTCAAGCTCGTCCCAGGCAACTCCGCGGGCACTGTCACTGCATATTATGTAAGTACATCACTTAGCAAAATTAAGTTGCATGCAGACATGTGATGCGAGTCTCTCTCTGGAGCCTTGCTGTTGTTGACCATTTGTAATGCCTTCTAAAGGGTCAACGTGGGATGAAATAGATTACTCTCGGCGCATCATATATAAGTCCCTATGAAAACCACACAGATTCTCAGCTTCAACCTTCAACTTGGAACTGAATTTTTTCATGATTTGATGCGTGATATGCAGATTCTCGCTAGATGGGACACCGATCAAAGAATGCCACGTCGATGGGAGTCCGGTTCCCCAAGAGCCAGCCAATGATGATATACTCGAGCCTGTGGAACGCCGACGACTGGGCAACGAAGGGGCGGCCTTATCAAGATCGATTGGTCTAATGCTCCCTTCACGTGTGGGAACTTCAATGCCGACAGCGCATGCATCTGGTCATCTTCAACCTCGTGCTCTTCTTGCTCTTGGGCCTCGGCAACGTCTGCTGCTAATCCATGGCTTTCTGTGGATCTCGATAAGACTAGTCAGGGGACGCTCAAATGGGTGCGTAACAACTACATGATCTACGACCAAGTCTCCAAACGTTTCCCACAAGACCTTCCCTAGAGTATGTATCCATCATATTGAAGTTGTTGAGAGGTCATTCAATCACGTGTATATATCCATCAATTCATTAAAGGGATTCTTTCGTTCTGTTTTACACATGCATGACTTTCTTCCATTTTTTGAATTGCAACATAATTACCCTCATATACAGTTAGTTGGCAATGGGCCTTCAATTACCAGTAGTACAAGTACCATTTGCATATTAAAAAAAGTGGCGCTAGGCCTTGAGCTCCATAGTCAAATGTTATGAAAGGTAGTAATGAAGAAACGCCAATTCCTTAAATGAATTGAAGTAGCCAAAACAAATAAGAGGACAAAGCCTACCACAACTGGGATTATGTGGGTTAAGCAGTATCTTAATTATTTTTCTATGTAATATTTTTCCACTTGAGTTTCTCTCCTCAATCTACAATATGGTATAGTATATGAACTTGAGCCAGCTTTGAATAATGTATGCTGAAGAATATTTTAGGCCCTTCGAGGGGACTTTTCTGTGCCTGTTATTGCCTAGTTCAGCTGCAGCACATTGTTGCAAGATGATGATTAAATGGCAGTCAGCATTCAGTTGAGGCAAATTGCTGTCAATTGCTAGTCTAGAGAAATGCAGGCGTCCTTGGGGAAGAGAAGAAATCATTTCAACCCACCCTAAGAAATACTAGTTTAGCTGCATATGTTCATCACTGCCAACTCCCCTTCTGGTTTTCTTCTCCTTCAATCACTTCATATGCAAGCCACAATGATTGATCTTCCTTTCCTTTGGATATGCCAGCTTACTCCATGGCCAATCAAAGATGGACTTGTGCAGCTTCTAGCCCAGAACTAGGACTAAAAAATTATAGCTAAAAAAAACTATGGCCATTTTTAGTTTGAAATCTTTCTGATACCTCATGGACAAGACAAGAAGAGACACTTCTTGAATTTCCACGGACCCTAATATGATTGTCAAACAACCGATCAGCCAAGTCAACAAGTAGTAGATAGGGGGGTGACCATAATTGCATCACCAATTCTCTTCTCAAGCAAATCCATCCAACCAAGTCAAATTCCATGATGCCTTCAATTCTTTCTCCCTTTTCATTTTCTACGTCCATCTAGAAACTCTTTGCTTCTCTCCGTACCTAACACATCATAAAAAATCTTTTCCCAAAGTCAATGACCACATCAAATCTTCACCAAAAAAATATGGCCATACTCGAAACTTTTAAGTGTAATATCAATTCAATACTTCAGTTTATGAGTCTTACTTACATGATGATGAAATTAAAATCAGCGCGTCAACGAAGAGATTCTTTTCTTTATAAAAAGACAAGGAGAAACATTGAAGAAAACAGACCCCTTGTCAGATTGATATATTAAACGATTTTATGATATTTAAATAAGAAATAATATAAAGAGGGAATGAGCACCTTTTGAAAATTTGATGGTTTCCCCTTGTAATTTCTTTGTGGGGTATATTCAGCAAAATCAAAATCTATAGTGTGCTATGGGTGTCAAGAAATCCATAGAAAAAGCATATATTAATTAACGAGGGACAATAATATTGGAATTTGACTTATCAGTGCTCCTTACAACTTAATAGACAACTACTGTCGGCAAATTAGACCATATCTATCAGAAATACAAGATATAATAATAATAGGTTTACAGAAATTTTGTGTGACAAATGTAAACAAGTTGGGATGTGTGAATACAATTGTGCCCATTTACATGAGATTCAAGTAATTTACAAAGTAATGTTATTGATCATGTTCTATTAATTGATAGATCGAGATAAATTAGTATTTGCCCTCAAAGGAGTTTGAAAATCAAAACAAAGATATTCTGCTTGTTTGCAGACTGTTTGTTGTACCTATTTATGAGGAAAGAACATGCAAAATCCATGTGATGATCTTCTAAAAGATTGATTTAGTAAATTTAGTGCCAGAGCGTGCATTGACAGAAATTGTCTAAATTTCAGGCATTCCATCTGTTCAGTTCATAGTAATCCAGAAAAATTCACACAGTTATAATAGAATCGACCTTAGTAGATAGAGTAGGGTGGCTCAATCAATCATTGAGATAGAACATTTCACAACAGTTAACGACAAACCAAGACACGGATGCTTCTTGTGATCAATTACCTGTATAATTGGCATCAAACATTAGTTTTATTATTACTGTCCCTTCAGGGGAAAAAGGTAGCGCTATGCCTATAAAATATGCAGAAAGGGAGAAATTTCTTATCCTATCTTGTCTCCTTGCTATCTCCAAGAGCACTGACCAGTTAACTAATCCTCATAGGTTGAGGGAGACGAGAATGAGAGTTCCATAATTAGAATTTGTTGTTGAATTTTGTTATTATTTACTATTTAAACCTGTTTATTTTACACCTTGTCACACAGTCTTTTTTTGCTTCTATCTGTTATTTCCTCTCCTCCAATATCACTCAACGAGCATTCAAAGAAATAGGCAAGCCCAGGTGGACAGAAGAGGGGTTTGAATTATATTGAGGGTCGATCGACTTGAAAGAGATATCATGGGGAGAGCTCCATGCTGTGACAAGGCCAACGTGAAGAAGGGACCTTGGGCTCCCGATGAGGATGCAAAGCTCAAGGCCTACATCGAGAAGCATGGAACCGGTGGCAATTGGATTGCCCTCCCTCGTAAAGTCGGTAAGCCTCTTCCCGACCTTCAACATCTGAACGTATTATGTGGATGTTAATTAGCTAGCCTACTGAATTAATATGATGTTCCTGGCGTGGTGTGGTGTTATAGGGCTGAAGAGATGCGGAAAGAGTTGCAGGTTGAGATGGCTGAATTATCTTCGACCCAATCTCAAGCACGGTGGCTTCACCCAAGAGGAAGACGACATCATTTGTAGCCTCTACATTAGTATTGGCAGCAGGTGTTTCCATCTCTTCCCTGATCTCGTAGAATACCATACTAAAATCTTAACGTTAGAAGTAGTTCACCCCCTAGATTTTGGATGAGAAAATATTTAAGATGATGAACAGTCCTTTGTAACTTGACCAATATATATCCCATCCCAACTTAGATGAAGTGAAGTTGTCATGCTAAGGCTCTCTGGAGGGTGGAGACAAATATTTTCGTGTGTATGATGCTAGTTCTGCGTCAACCTAGTCTACAGAAATTCATCCCTGATCCAAAGCGGTACTAATACCAAATTTTCTTCCAGGTGGTCGATAATAGCAGCACAGCTACCTGGAAGAACTGACAATGACATCAAGAACTACTGGAACACTCGGCTGAAGAAGAAGCTTCTGGGAAGGCGTAAGCAAAGTAATGCCAAAGGACGGATCGCCGTGGACTCAGAGGCTACCTGGCGACATGACGACCCTCCAAGGCAATCAGAATTGAGCAATGCCAATGCTGCAGTGGAAAGGCTCCATCTCCATATGCAACTCCAGTACCTTCAAAACCCCCTCTCCTATTTCAATGCTAATCCTGCCCTTTGGTCTAAGATGCACCCTCTACTTCAAGAAAATACGATCCAGAGCCTTCGATTCCTGCCACAACAAACTGAAGATCTCCACATTCCGTGCCTAGAATATGACAGCAGGCCACCTGCTGCGACTTCTTGTCCGCGAGCCTTTCAGCAACCCATCTCCGAGGAGATTGGCAATCTCGATTCCCAGGTTGAATTGGGAACATACTCCGATACAATCTATGATGACTCTAGGTCACTAACCCTGGGCGCTATAAATGGCATATCATCGTGCTCAGTTGGGTCGATTCCAATCAATTATACAAGTGACATGATCATGTCGAACATTGACCAGCTTTCAGACACCCGGAACACTGTGGCAGAACTCGAAAACATGGCAAATCGCAGAATTGGAGGGATTATGTCAAAGGAGGAACAGGATTTGGATTATTTCGAGTCATCCAATGGATCCGACGAATGCTTCAACTGGTGGTCCAAAGACATTTAGATGATATATCCAGTGAATCCACTTCGTGCTTCAGCTGTTCATCTCGAGGGGATATTTTAGACATCATATGAAGATATTAACAACAAATTTTTACACAGCCAAGGAGAGGGTAAGAGTAAAAGCAATGGAAGATATCAACACAACTCATCACAAAATAAGTGCTTGTAATTGTAACTTAACAGCCATGGTCTTGATCCTGTAGTGGATAAGTTAGAACATCTACATATCATCACCCCTTCCGATCCCATTTTGCTATCCGAAAGTTAATCTTCACCGCCATTGTTGCTTCAGCAGAACAATCTTGGGTTAGAGGATTTGGATCGTATAGTTCACATTCTTTTAGTACTGTTGTTCTTGTGTTGAAACACCTGAGTTTTCCTTCAGGAGTCCGGATAAGCCCTTGCAGAACTGTTCATGAATAGGCCAACTTAGCTAAAATATTCACCTTATCGGGATTGGTATCAGAAAATATCATGGAGTAGAGCGTCTATACACAAACAGATACCTTTTTATATGATGATAGGTCTCCGGAAGATTTGGATATTTCTATGACACAGTGCAAGGGTGCAACCTGGATCACCTGATGATGAGGAATAAACTCATTGATTTTCCTTCTTCAATCGGTAATTCTCATACAAACTTTCTATGGTTGCTGCTTAGATTAATTTATTCATTGTGGAACGATAAGCGTTTGTTTATACATGTCTACTAATTGTAATTAGTGTAACATAACATTTCAAATTTTATATTTATAAAACCAAATCACTTCAATGAAATATTGCCTCTGATGCCGCATGGAGAGCCGCATACCGTGGAGAGCATCTCTCCACGCTGTAAAAATCAGCCGCTTTTAGACAAACTTCAAATTGCAGATGGGTAAAAAAAATAACGAAATTGTTGACAAAGGTCAAGGTATTAGTTCCTTCCTCAGAGCGCTTAATCAGAAATCAGAAACTTTCAGATTTCCTCTGCTATCCATGAGCAAGTAAGTTCCGGGGCTGTTAAAAAAACCCAAAAGGGAAAAGTAAACCGGTGACTATTCATTTGGTCAAGGACTGGCCAGTGAAACAGACCCAAGAACGTTAGCTATAGGCAACAGCCTTACCTTCAGATCTCTCTGATAGACTCCTTTGTTGTGGCAATAGTCAAGTGCATCAATCTTCTTTGCCTTGGATTCATTCAATTTCTTCACACAAGACTGAACAGAAAAGCAAATGAGGATTAGACTATTCTCAAGTTGTAGCAGAAACAGAAGCCTATTGTCTTTAGCAGCTTGTCTGCGAGCTGCCTGCCCTCCTGAAGCATATTCCATCACCATGTAAATCTTTGTTTTTATTCCAATAATCTATGCAGCGTATCATGCAGTCCAACTTTAGGAAAGACACTATTGCTCAATTATATTATTCCATGTTCTGACAGCCACAAGCTGGCGTCTAACACTACCTCCGTTATAAGTTGTATGATAAATGCATTCGGTCGTGACTTGTGAGATGGGAGGGAGTTTCAACCAGCCGGCTATGTCGTGGACACCATGGTGTCATGTCGTGTTCGATATACCTGATGAAGCTAGAGCCTAGCCAATTGCATTGCATTTATTCGAGCCAACTTAAATGTTTGTTGGCTACGTTTGAAACAAACATTAATATTGTTTTCTGAAATTGGTGGCCATAGGTTTGACCTGACACGACAAATTATGATACTCTTGAGTTGGGCCGTTGGAGAAGCATAAACAGTCTTGTTGGGTTCAGCTCCAAGTACGACGAGCCAGCCTCTTCATGGGCTCTAATGATCAACAGAGGAGAGAGAGATCAAGTTTTACCCATTCAATTTTACGTAAAAAGTGTAAAATGTATGGGAGGGATATAACACTTTTTTTATCATATTTTAAGGTTAATTATATTAATTTATAGTATACTTAATATTTTTATAAAATAAAAAAAGATAATAATTTATAATTATTTATTAAACTATCATATGATATATTATTGAACAAAAGAATATTACATGATATATTCAATGCCATCAAAATAATAATGTCATTACTTTATGCAATGTTGGTCCAACATTTCTTTCGGTATTGCCAAGAAAAAAGGTCTCGCGGAAAGACAAGAATAGCCCTCTGGCCTCCATCCACACACCCTTCCCCGACAACACCTACCAACCACGATGTGATGTCCTTTTCGACTTCCGCACCGCCCCCCACCACGACCCTGATCGGCTTCAATGATACTCATCTTCACATTTATATATCTAATCATGGTGATTAATAAGCTAGTCATGTATAGCATTGCAAGGTCGCACAGTCCGGTACGGGTCTCAGGCACGTCCCGACCCATGAACGAGTACTAGAGGACCCATGAACACCACCTACCCAGGCACGGGTTCGGAGGAGAGGACCGGATCCCGATCCCGATCCAAGACAATTCTAGTGAGAGGAGGAGTGAGGTTTGATTTTTTTTTTTTGTAGTATCAACATAATTTATTATTTTTTCCTTGCAAAGTCAATGCATACAGTCTTGTATCATTTCATTCCTATTATTTTTTTGGTACTAGACAAAGTTATCTCATTACACGCGCATTATTTAGCACTTTTAGGAACTTCTTTAGTGGACTCTACATGTATACTCCACTGCGCAATTTAAGAAATCGACACTTCATTAAATAAGTTGGAATCCATCTTCCACCAAATGTAAATTCCTCCTCGCAGCAGTTCCACATAATCAATCCCCTACAGATAAGCCACTACTACTGCCTTTAGCATATAACCAGACCTCCTAGGACACAGTTCACCCACATTTCATCTTCCATAAAGAGACTAAATAACGTATTATCTACTAAGTGGGTCAACTTACCTTTTATAATGTATTACGTTTCCTCTTTTATCATCAATTTTCCACCCTCTTCCACTTCCACTTCCACTTGAGAGATCGCCCATCCTTCTCTGCCAGGAAAACTTTTATTGTCAATTGAAATTCATGTACGCGTGATGTGATGCACCAGAGAATCTCTGTCTTGGGTTGGGTTAATTAACTTTGACGGCTGGAATGCATTGCAATGCAATATCCTCTTCGAAATCGAAGGGGGGGAATCATTTTAGTGGCAGCAACAAGCATGCATTGACTCTTTATGAATGAATATACGAGCCACTAGACTACCACTAGGTCGGACTCGTGAGGGGGTATTTCTGTCCAGTTGGGTTTTACCTGTGCCTCAAGCCAAACCCACTTCCACTTACTTCATTGTCAAACTCAATGCAGTGAGTAGATCTCTCGGATCTAATTATTTTTGTCAAGTCAGCATCACGCGCCGAGCTTCTCACCCATCTTCTTCCGTTCAAACTCCCAAAAGAAACCAAAGTGAACAACTCTCCATGTTTCTGGAGACACTGACTATTTAGCTGTTCTCCGCATGGCTGATCCTGGGAAATTTGTTGACAGTACATATTGAGCACACAGTGGTAAGCGTAACCTCAATGACAGCTGCTTCATAGTCCACCGGGGTATTGGGTCGGACTGATTAGAGACTTGTAACCACCGGGGTATTGAGGCACAAACTCGTAACCAGCTAATCAGAAGAATAAATATTATTTAAAATTTGAATGCACCTCTTTTCATAGGGATAACCTCGCACGGGCTCTAAAAATCAGGGTATATAAATTAAATTTATAATAATTTAATTGTAAAAAAAAATTGTACAGAAATGAAATGAGTAGCGTTAGGAAGTGAATGGCTATCCTGACATAATATTAATATTGGGTGCGCCATAAAACTTGATGAATCAGTCCTGTCAGTCGATCACACTATCATTATCTTCCTCAGAGACATGACTGTTGTCATGTCACCCAAGTTTTTTTTTCCTTGCACTCGCACAGCCCCTCCAATAAATTGTTGAAGTGAACCAAATCTTTTAAGTGGCTGAGACGCGTCCATGTGTCGCTTTCTTGCCCTTCCTCACCCATGATTTTCTCTGCTGACTAGGATATGATATACCACTGTAACACACTCCAACCACCCGATCCGATTGACCCGTCTATCATTCTCATCTTCCTCATGGACGCAGACCTCATAATCTAGGCGGACAAACTTGAGTTCTTAGAGCAAGAATTATGTAATCCCAAACTAAGATAAAGTAGTGTCTTCTAGGTGGACAAACTTGAGTTCATGATCTATTCACATAATCTATTAGAAGTAAATCAGCCACTTGTCAATTAATTTTTTTCTTAGTGATACGTCAAATGTACATTTACTTCTCATTTTACTCTGTCATGTTACTACCTTACCTACTGGGGTTATATATATGATCATGTAGGCCCGACGGCTCTTTGGCCTTGAAAAAATCCAACCTCTGCATATAAGTTATAACCCACCAACTGGTCGAGTCGAGGAAGAAACTCGCAAACGCAGCAGATCCCCATCTCTCTCTGTTTGCCTCTCTTCTTACAAGAGATGACATTCGACAGTGGGTTGATGATGTCCCTGGATGCAAAGCCTTGCGACTGGTGCAAGTCGGCCGCGTCGGCGGTTTACTGCAGGGTGGAAGCGGCGGCGCTCTGCTTGAGCTGCGACACCGAGCTCCACTGCAGGCCACCCTCCACGCGCCCCCACGAGCGTGTTTGGATGTGCGAGGTCTGCGAGTATGCCCCCGCCGCCTTCACCTGCAAGGCCGACGCCGCCGCCCTCTGCGTCTCGTGCGACTCCGACATCCACTCCGCCAACCCACTCGCCCAGCGCCACGAACGCGTCCCCGTCCAGCCCTTCTACGACTCTGCCGAATCCGTGGTGAAGTCCACATCCTCTCTCAGCCTCCTCGCCTTTCCCGATGGCGACGGAGACGCTGTAGCGATCGCCGCAGGAGCGCCGGACCCCGATGAGGAGACCGACGATTGGCGTATTCCCGATATGCTGGGTATCTTGGGCGAGCTGGAGCTGGCATCATTTCTTGATTTTGAACACACAGATTCGGCGGACTTGTTTCCGGTGACCGGTTCGGATGTAATAGACCCGGTTCGACATGGGAAACACTGCCCGGGGAACCGGTTCGACATGGATTTTAGCCGGACGGACAACGGAGTTCCGTCGTTCAGCTACCTCACCCACTCCCTCAGCCACAGCGTAAGTGCATTAACTAATATGGGACAAAAATAGAATGGATTATTAGGTATTAATTAATGTAATAGTTTCTAAATATGGTTTCCTGTTATTCAACTTCAGATTTCATCTTCATCCCTAGATGGAGCGGTTCCCGATGGGAACTCCAATACGTCGGACATCTCGTACTCTATGCTCCAGCCGCCGGTCCAATCGAGTCTCACCAGCTTAGCATCTCCCACTCAGATGACTCACCTCAACAGGATGGACCGCGAGGCCAGGGTCCTGAGGTATCGAGAGAAGAGAAAGAACCGGAGGTTCGAGAAGACCATCCGGTACGCGTCGCGTAAGGCATATGCGGAGACCCGGCCCAGGGTCAAGGGCCGATTTACCAAGAGGGCGGAGCCCGAGGCCGAGGCCGAGGCAGAAGATTGCCTCTACGGCGATGTCCACCGTTACGGGGCGGTCCCGAGTTTTTGACAAGTCCGGTTAAGAGTAAGGTAGCAAGCTAATGTTCTAATAAAATTAAGGAGGTCAATGGGTGTCTATACTATTATACTATATATGCTCTTTTTTTTTTCTTTTCTTTTCTTTTCTAGATAACTAATGGCTATATGTTTTTGTTATTTGCTATTTAGATTAGATGTCAGCGGAGCCGGTCATACACATGCCACTCCATGTTTGTTGGTTAATGGCATCTAATATGCGTGTCATGTTCTTGTCTACTAATATTACACGTGCAGAATGTAATTGTGGGCAAAATAATGAAGAGAATTAAACATGCCCAAGAGGCTTATTTAGAATAATGATTATGATTATAATTCCACTTTTTTCCTTACTTTTAATATGAAATTACAATTACAAAATATTATCAGGATAGTAGTAATGTGTTGATACTTGATTTACTCCTTCTGCCGGAGCTTGAGTGCAGCAATGTATCCAGTAATTACCCCATTTAACATGTGCAATGTATGCATCTTTTATTGGCGAATTTTGCTTGTCTGTGTGTAGAAGATATTACCCATAGCTATAATAATTGAAGTTGAGGGGAGAAAGAGAAAAAGAAAGAGAATGGGAGACATTATATATGTTAGAAGAAGACACAACGGAGGAGAAGAGGTGAGGACCCTACACCACGTGAATGTCAAGCCAGTGCTCCAACATGAGAATAAGGGCTCTACCATGGTGTCCCATAAGTCCCCACCAACATAGCACAGAGGGCTCAATTAACGGCCCCCTCTGGTCCCTTGTACTCTCCCTATCCAATTAATGGCATAGCATAGTATAGTATGAGTATGACCCCAAGTAATTCATTAATAATAGCTATAATTTAGCTATTGCTTTTCTAAATTATTTCCTATTTAATTAAAAGTATTAATGTACAAGTGAGGTAATTATTTAAATATTATATATTAGCTATATTTATGTATTTTAATTATCTGAGAAATAACAATCCCACATTAATTAACTACACGATTAGTACGATTTTATTACTTATATATTATAGTTTTTAATTGAATATAGTATTAATCATTTATCTATACATAATACTTTATAACACAACACAGTATTATAGTTATTATAGTGGCCATTGTTTCACATTTATGGTATAAAAATCAGTTGCTGTTATATACAAGAAAAATATATAATTTATTGTAATTGAGCAAAAAATATCAAAAGATATTTCGTACAACACGTCCGTCCATCCATCCACCGACTGATTGAATGAACACTGATAGGCTTCTATTGGACACTAGAGTGCATTTCTATGGTAAGAAGGGGCTGCAAATGGGTCTATATATGCGTGTATATGCTCCCATACCTGTCAGTCCACCTTGAAATTTGAACCTAAACAGAGACCACCAAACAAATGCTAGCTAGCTAGGCCGAGCTTGCAGCTCTTGATGGCTGTGCATTACTACAAGCAGAGTGAGTATCGAGGCTGAACCAAATGGACACAGACTCTAGATCTTCAGACAAAAGGCATTGGAAAACTTGATAGTTTGGGCCTTTTAACATGTAAAGCATAACAAAAGGAGTGAGCAGATAGCTACTATATATCTATCTATCCATCTATCTGATGTATAAATCTGCATGAATGTGGGCCTAAGGATCATTTATACATGAAAATTAGCTTCCTGGCGTTCGTTCATTCAATTTCACCAGCTTTTCTGGACAGTTACCGGTGGGAATCATGGCCCAAGGCCGACTGAAAAAAAAAACATTTTCTAGCCTCCGCCATTAAATTCTCTCCCATTAGAACATCCAGGTCACAGTCACCTATAACCTGGATCTGGATCGTACTTTTTTATATCCTGCCTATTTATGGATGTAAACTGTAACTTGTATAGGCTGCGAGAAATTATAGGAGCATCTGCAGACGAAAAATCATGTTCTGAACATTCTGATTAATCAAGCAGTGAGATTTTTACACTGCTCCACTAAACTAACTTCTTTCTTCCTTTTTCTTGAAGTCTACCAACCAACAGCTTGCCCATTTCAGAGAAGAAAGTTGGACTTCATGTTCTGTAGCTATCAGAACTTTTTTCGGCAGCGGTGAGAGGAAAGTCTCGAAATTATTCTTCCAGTGTGTCTAATAGGCATGGTGAAGCTCTGTCTCAAAAGGCTCAATTATTGAAACCTCAATCGTTCCATCTGGTTCCACAGGAATTTTGTTCAACCCGGAAGAAGATTTAATGCCTACCACTCCAAGCCGAGGCTTGGTGGTCTTGAAATTTCCCATTCAATGTAAAAGTATCTAGGGTTGTGCATAATATACTTTTGCACATCAACTTGTTTTCACATATGTACATGTGAATTATTTCCTCAACGGGTCTTCTCAACTAGAGAATTTCTAGAAGCTGTATATTGATTATCTTAATTATTCCCTTAATGGCTCCACATAAAGCAGATGATATGAATGTATCATAGTCATCATCTCGTGGCATAATTTATGACCGTATCTAAATGAGGAACCTATCTATGAAAGGATTTGAGTTTTATCAAAATAGATAGAGAGCACATGCCTTAATTGAAGAAAAATGGAACATAGAGTTATACAATGACGAAAACCAAACTCTGGTTAGGTGCCACAATGCTCTAAGTGCGTAACAGATATTATTGAATTTGGTCATGTTTGATTGGAATGTTAAATTCTCACACGGTGGCTTTCTTTTTCATGGATTGATTGTTACGTAGCAATGATTGTCGATGAATCGATCGCATGAATTCAGAATACGAGCCACATATGAGTGGGGCAACAAAGTAGAGCATATATCACCCAAGTAGTGCTCAACTTCTCAACAGACATTATATGTGAAGAGTAGAAAAAGGAAAAAAAGGAGGTTTTGGTGATCCACGGTGATATATTCCTTTCCAATTAGTTCTTTAGTATCGCAGTTTCAAAACGCAACTGGAGCTTTGTTAAGAAAATTAAAAAAAAAAACAAGAGAGAGAGAGAGAGAGAGCCAGAGAATGAGAAGCTTGCTGCTGCTGCTGCTGCAGTTTTCAACCCGCCCCATGCATAGACTACAACCCTATGGCTATATGAGCCCCTCTTCCTTTTCCTGGTATCCAACACTTCAGCGCACCTATAGCCTAAATTTCCGCTTGGCCAATTGTTTTTCATTTTTCTCTTCACTCTTCTAATAGCATATTATCATATAATATAATACACCAAACAGTATATTACAAAGGTGAAAACTTGATATCAAATCCTAGATATTCCAAAATCTGTTAAAAGTTTAGATTTGAATGAGTAAGATTACCGGTCAATTTCTATCTAAAATATTGAGAATTCATTCTCATTGTTTACTGGTTTATTTCCATTTTTTGCTATTTTCTCCACCAATCGATCGGATCGACTGGTGTGCAATGGAAAAAATCTTAGATTTTAGGACTATAGGTTTAAAGGGTAAATGAAAAAGCAACATTTTATCATTGAAAACAGTCGGTGAAAAAAAGGATGATCACTTTCAGGTACATTCTTTGAATTTTCGTATGTGAAATCTAAAGAGTTGCAGTTGGATCCGTGAGGGTGAGGCCGACACCAACGAACCCGCGGAGAAATTAATCAAGACAACCTTAGTTTGCTGAACGAGGCTTTGGTGTCAAGACCAATTTAGGGTCATTGTTTCCTTCCCCGAGAGTTCTATTCACTCGTATTAAAGGGTAATTTTATTTTTTGTTGGGTCAATAAAAATGGGTAACTCAGAAGGGACTTTATCCAAATGTAGCCCATGGCCATGGATGGGTACTGGTGCACAGTCTTCTAGTTCTGATGATTGATTGTATACAAGTGATAATTGGTTGATCTTTAATGAATCTTTTTCTTCGGCTGGAAAATAACTGTGAACTTTATCCAGAAGAAAAAAAGGCAGTATGAACTTAGATCATGAACAGATGGGTTTAACAGCTCATATAATTCATTAATAAAAATATATATGGCCTTTACCATGCTAGCCTTAGAATCTAACTACTCCATAGAGTTGAGAAGGTAATCCTTCTCACCCATTAAATTTCAAAAACCCCTCCATATGTATTTACAGGTGTCCCCGCGGATCAAGTAAACAGGATGCAAGAAGAAGAAGAAACTTCTATCGGTGATTCAGTGGTTTCCCTGATGATCACTACTGTTATGTTCTTTGGCGGCCGCACCGTTCTCAAGCACCGCCTCAGATCTCTCTCCTGCCTTCTCCGCCCCACAGCCGCAAGTGTTACTTCCAGCTGCAATGGAGGACGACTGACATGACACCGGAGTAGCCAGGAAGGTGGGCTTCTCCTCCCCCGCCATGATCACTAGTATTTTCTCCTCGAACACTGGCTTTCCGCCGCCAGTTCCGGCCTCTATGTCGTCCCCTCCGGCCGAACCTCCGTCCTCCTGCTGGCCACCGTCCAGGTAGCCAGAGAGCTTCCAGTATGAGCAAGCGAGGACCAAGAGGGCAAAGGCTATGAGTCCCAACATGGCCGCTAGGCCACCAAAGAGGTACGGCACAGGAGAATGCCATTGCGAGTGCGGGGTGGTGATCATACCTGAGGGCGGCGCCGTTATAAGGTCCTGGCCTTGGTTAGCCTCCATTTTTTGTGGCCTTTTGAAGCGAGATGAATGTGGAGAATTATACGTGGGTTTTATAGATTTTCCTAGTGTTGGTCCTTAATCCCCGAGAGTGCTTTTAAGCTGAAAGAATGGAAAGTGAGAAGAGGGGATGAAGGTGGAGAAAGAGGATGGTGGTTGTGACAGTATATATAGAACATAAGTGGATGATTAATTAGAGAACAGCAATGGTGATCCAAAAAAAATAAACTAGACAGTGGCAATGGTGAATGATGATGACAACATTTATCATTTATTATTATTTTTTAATTCTCTCCATGTGTGTCATTTTTTGTTTGGTGCACTATATGTCCTCAATGTTGCTGTTTGTGCCTTTCTGGGATTCTGGTCCACTGCTGGCCATATAATACTTTGGGACAACAAAAGGAAATGACCCAATTCTATTCATGCTATGTTTGAATGAGATCCTCATCTCATCTGTGATGGAAAACAAAACAATGGGCGGAAGAAGGGCATCTCTCCCGGTGATTAAAGGCATTCATTATAGTCAATGAATGAAAGCCTATCCATGCAGAAAGAGAGATTGAAAGTCTCCTTAGGGTTTCAATTATCATCATTAACCCATTGGATGGTGCCCGCTCTAGATACCCATCCTTCACGTAACTTAGTTGCTCTTCTATACGTCATATGTTCCAAACATATTACACGCGTCTCAACAAATCATGCCATGCTTTCCATGAATTCAAAAATCTTAACAACTCATCATGTTCACGGTTTTGTGCATGAACATGTGTGTATATATACATATATATATTTAAATCATGGAAAATATTTGATTATGCAAACTACAAAAGGAAGAAAATATAGAGAGTGGGTGTGGTGAGCTTAATTGGATCTATCATACTGCCTTTTTTTCTTCCTTCTTCTCTATACCGTGAAAAGAAAAGAAACACAGGTTAGGCAATTTGGTACGCAGGCTTGATACTTTGTTCTTCAATATATATTTTCCTGTGCAAGTTTACCTTTTTTTTTTGTCATTTTCTTCTTGTAATTTTGGATTTCTTTTTTAGTGTTTCCTTCCGCATAATTTCTCATTAAATGAATAAATAACTTACCGAAACCTGCCAACCAATCTGTTCGGTCAGCCTTCAATTTGTGGTGTGCTGTTTACGCGATTTCCTCATATGGGCATTTCATTTAATTGACACAGGCAAACCCCCGTGAGCTCCTCCATCCCGTTTTCCATGGTAGGAGTTCTAGATGAAAATAAAGCACATAAAAGGTGCTCTATTCATAGTGTATATATATATATATATATTATTGGTGGGCAAGAAGGAGGGTGTATTTATGGGACTTCCCAATTACATGCAATGAAAGTAAATATGTCAAAAAACTCAGTGCTCCCACCGGTCACGACTTTGGTCAATCTGTGACATGCACCAGACTCGTCTTCTTAGATGTATCCGTGTGCATGGGATGCATGCATGAATTTCAGTTCATACCCACCTAGGATTAAGATGTACAATTAATATTAGAAATATCATAATTTGTAGGTTTCCTAACTTCACTCAATTATCATAAGTTATAGTTCAATTCACTCCAAAATATATTTTTTAACATTTTTTGTAGACCCCTAATTGAGATAGTTGAATATATTTCACCAAGTTCAAAATTTTTAGTTTTTATTCTCACAAAATTTTTAGTTCAATATTGTCTTCTATAGGCCTCACGGGTATATGTTACAAGAAAATGTCATAAATAAAAGTAATAAATTTTTGCCATAATAATTGAGATAGAAAGAAATAAATCATGATCACCCCCACCAAACCAAACCAAACCATGTACAGCACACTGTTTGCTTTTGAGCATCCAACCCACTCCAGCATTAATTTTCTAACCCTCTTGTCCATCCTCTTTTCCTCCCCAAATTGCAAAGTTCCCTATCACTTGTACTGGATTTGTGCTTCATGTGTCTACCAATGAAACCCTTTTTCTGCTTTCCCCGTTTATGATTTCTAACCGTCCAATACTCATGAGCTGTATGACTGATTGTTACCACTTCTGTATTCCACTATTTGATTTTGTGATCAGGAAGCTTTTTTTTTCCAGGAAAACGAAACGCCTTTAATTATTAACCAAAGTAAAAAGCATTATAGGTTGGAGTAGAGAAAGGACTACTTATCGTACATATAGATTATCCCGGTAAAAAATATTGGTTCTCAATTTGAATAGTGAAGTAAAGAAGCCCCCCACATGGAACACAACACTCTCTCATCGTCACCTTTCCACTACTCACCTCCTCCAACGTACACGCAAAGGACAATTGGATGGATATTCCCTCTTCCATTGAAAACCGACTTTTTTTTTTCATTTTGGTTACTCGAGAGACCTGCAATTTATAGGAGGGTTGATGAACATTGAATACATAAATCTCTTAGTTTTATAGCAATATCCATTTCATGATACACACATACATATGGCCCATTTGGAGAGCAATATCCCAATTATGAAGGATAAGACTAAGATGAAGACAATAATTAGGGTCAATTTTCCACTAATAAGAAGTGTATTCTCCACTAAAAGGAATCAGAACCATTTGGCAGATTTTAATATAAACAATGAATATCATCCTGTGGAAACAAAACATGATAGACTGCACTAGTGAATAATTCTATCCCAAAAAAAGGACTATCCAGTAATGCTGTAAACAGATCTGAAACCAAACATCACAATCTGTTTTATTTTATTAAATTTAGTTTAACTGATACTCTTATCCAAAAAAAAAAGATGGCAATGCCCCTTTATCCGTCATCATTTACTATTAACACAATTACAGGTCTACCATGGTCTCTCGAGGGAAGACTCAATCACCCAAACACACATGCACTATCTTGACTCCAAATAAGCTACATAAGTGTAATGGCCCCATCCCACCAGCTAAATATGACAGATGATGGAAGAACCGGGTGATGTGACTGAAAATGGTTAATTCAATGAAGTGGGTTTACCACTAACTTTTTTTGGGGTATCCAAAGAAGCTGCAGATGAATCGATACACAGAGTGATTGCGTCAGACAGCACCGAAATATTTTGCCTATAAAGCAGAGAAAAAAGAGAGCCGTGATTGATTATCATGAATCGGGTCTCTAACGGAATAAAAAAATATTTTATAGATAAATTATGGAGTTTTGGCAAAAGCATGATTAGACCATTTGTTAGCTAGCTTTAATGGAATATATCAAGTCACCCAATTTGAAAGAGATAGATATAAAGATGACATATGCACACACTTACACATAAGGTTGTGGTCAATAAGAAATCAACTCCACAAAGACCAGCCAGCTTGAGAACAAAGGATTTGTTCTTAGAAGTGTCTTAATTGTCTGAGATAGTCCCAATTGGATATTTAGTCATGATTTCTACTTGACATAATTGTTCTCGTATGGAATAATTGAGAATTAAAGTTTGCTAGAGATGACAATGATTGCAAAAATTGACTCTAATCTAATCTCTATTCATAGAATTAATTTGATAAAATCAGAGAGGAGGAAACAGTTATCCTGCGAGAATTTGTCTATTATTTATTAACTATGAATTTGCCATATCATTGAACATTGAACGGGCATGGTCATGCAATGCAACTGATGTATGTGCAAGATAATTGAAGACTCGGTAACAGAAGTGCCATGTTAAAAAACCCTCCGACACTTTCATTTTGCCTGGTGAGTTGTTATAAGGCTAAATCAAAGCTCGCCTACCTAGTGGTGATATAGAAGATGACAAATCTTGAGAGATGTATCAACAATCCACGTGAACTTGGATGATGACGAGATATCAGCTAACCCAACAGGCCAAAAAATAGGGGATTCTTCCAGCTAGAAATATTGCCGTTTTGTTGTTTGGTTATGCTTTATGCTTTGATGCGTACAGGCGGTTGTTTGGATCAACTTTTGCCATGTTAAAAGGAGAGCTTGAGGCCCCAGCATGAGCAGGTGACCATTATTATGTACTGGGAAGCGTACAAAAACCAGAATTTACGCTTTAGAGAGTTCAGGTATGTGTGCATGTAAATAAATTTTCCAGTAAATTCCAAGGTTGAGATGGAGTCCTCTGCTATAAAAGAAAGCATATTTATGCAGCTATGCTTGGAGGCCATTTGTCCCTAATTGTAATTTTTGCAATGGCGAAGACATTTTTGATAAAGAGATGATAAGTGTGTTCTCCAAGAACGTTTTGATTTCAGATATCACATTGTTAGCCCGTGGCAACAGGGACAAGTCGCGGATCATATGCTGAAAACTGCCATTAATTCAAATAGAACAGCTACTGTTCAGCCTTATGAAACCAGTCCCAGAGAGATCTTCCATCTTATCCAAGTTACCGGCCGTTCGGCATAGATATTTATGTACCTTTTCTCTCTGGGGAATGATCTCATGCACCCACCAAGTACGAGGGAAAACAGAATTTATGAAATCAAATGGGAACATTATCCTCATGGACCTGGGATATCAATGTCGCGTCCCTTTCCAGATGGAGGAGGTAACTATTGACTAGGACAAGGCGACCAAGATTCAAAGGACACTGGCACCTCGAGTACCGAACAAGCACGAAAAAAAACAGACTCCTTCATCCAGTCATTTGGTGGCCCAATTCATATAGAGGAGGAAGTGCTAGGTATTCTACCTCAAGCAACCACCACCAACCGCTGAGACTATCCTCCACATGTGGTGGGCTCACAAAGCAAAGTATTACAGCTCTTGTGTCCCGTGTATCTACTACACTTGCAATAATTCAAAAGCCAATGTTCTATGGAAGTTAAAATGGGTAAAATCTATTGCAGGTCACAAAATCACGTGAGGCAGAGGCAATTGAGAAAGTTATAGGGATGGCATTCCATCAGATTGGATCGAGTTTTTGCCTGTCCAGACCCGATCCGATTTCGGGTCTAATGGGTCCGCACCCGAGCGGACCCGATCTACTGTTCAAGTACGTGCAGCCCATGTTTCATTTTCACAATTGCCTCTATTTTCTTGATAGCCACTTTTGAAATATGCAACAATGTCAGCAGCTCTTATGTTTATGATCCATGGAAATTAATAGATCTTGCCACTGTCTTGACACTGTAATATGAGATTGTGTTGAACTCTTATGCCGATATATTATAAAAAATACAAAGCATGAAGCAAACAATCTTTCACAAAAAATAGGAATTCTTGTCTTTGCATATATAAATCCGCACCCGAATCAGAGCATATCCTACCATTCTCCTTCCTTCCGTGGAGTGCCAAGGTAAGTCTGGTCCCGTAGACACCACCGCCAGTTTTCGCCAGTTTTCCTACACCGTCTTGCTTGTCTATCAACATCATCTGACACACCAGAAGCAGACCCTTTTCATCCCTCGTTGCACTTTACTCCCAGCACAATAATCAAAAAGGGTAACCATGAGCCTCCTCTGTCTTGACAGCATCTTCCAAAATATCAGGATAAGTATATGCAGAAATGGATGTCAGTCTCATGATACTTTCAGAGAATGTAAGTCAGTCATATTTAAGAAGGCTAATGGGTACTCCCTTATGAAGACAAAGCATCACAATTTTGTCTGGATAATTCAGAGAATGTAGTTTCACTCTGGATTACACGCACCTTGTCAGTAGTTCTCTAAGAGGATGTAGTTTATATAGGGATAAGAAAACAATGGCGCCAGTACCCTATAACAATAATCACTTCATCTGCCTTACCCTTTCCCTTTCACATGGACACTCCCTTATGAAGACAGCATCACAAGCTGCTTTACTCTTTCCAAAGAATAGAGAAAGGTGTGACAGATAGATGGAGAATAGAAGCACCGCGTATTTTTCATAGAGATAGAGAAAAATGAATTATTGATCTAGTCGTCACCATGAATCATTACAGACTGGAAAGGGACCCTCTTGATCTCAATGAAAGTAGAGAAATCCTTGTTCAGTGGCTGCTTCCAAGGCTCCCCATCCATCTGCATGTATGCACGTTGCCACTCTCCACCCCTGAACTCGAATCTTATGGCCGCCGCCTGACAGAAATAATCAAAGGATCAGAAGATATTTCATATACCCCCAGTCTACATACAAGGTTAACATATATTGCCAGAGAATACGAAGTTATCACAGTCTGACCACATGAATTTTGGTTCTAGAATATATAAGTAACAAGTGGCGCATACTATCAACTGTCCAGTTTTGTCTTTCTTTTCTTGATGAGGGACCAACACAGCCAATAGTTGGCCGAGATTTATGAGAACAGAAAAGGATAATGGTCTCTATAAATTGAGAAAACATAGTAAAAGTCTAGATTAATACAAACAAGGACAGGAGCTTCATAATTTCTCCCCTGAAAGGATAGGGGAGATTGATTAAAATTGATATAAAACCATTACCTGAGCAATGTGCTTTGCAGAGATAAGTTCGACCATAACAAAGGAAGCATGCCAGCCTTCCTTTAGGCCAAATATTTCAAGTACACCATCATCTGGGTGGGCCTCTACAAAACCTCTCTGAACGGAAGACATCAAAAAGATTAAAGAAGTCAAGAAATATTCAAAAAGATATCTGCTAATGAATGGAAGATTTCGGAGCTCTCTTTACTAGCTCTCAAAATCAAGAGCCAAGATTAAAGAAAATTATACATGGTTACATATTGAAAGCAGGAGTAAAAAAGGTCAACTGAACCAGGAAATCCAAATACTAGGCAACCAACTTAGCAGTACCTTCTCCAAATATCCTGGCTTCAAGTTACCCCAGGGATTCCTCCCACTTGCATAACTCTGAAGATTAAGTGCAACTATGGCCCTAACACTGATTGAGGAGAAACCAAGACATAAAAGGGCACGTATAAACTATAAATAAAAAGGAGAAGAATCTGCTCACAGTCAGAGCTATCCGTCTTTTTAATATGAACAGAAACAATTGGCAGTATAAGGTTTACCTGGACGGTATACGAATCTGCTCCCACTCAGAACTATCCATCTTTTTAATATGAATCCTCAAAATGTTCTTCAGCCCCCTGCAATCACAGTTTTTTAATTGCATTAGACACCATAGAATTGATTAGTAATTCAAATATAATGGTGATGTGACAAGTAAATTCTGAGACAGTCATGGCAGCCCGTTGATAGAGATAGTTATGAAGACCTAAATTTAAGAATTCAAGAAGTCCTTGTAACTACCGGACAAATTAAATAAGTACATTCATAAAGAAAAAGTTGGATGGTTAAAAGTTAATGTGCCTGTTATCTGAAGAGTTTTGAAAACCAGGTAGGACTTTTTTAAAATATTTTTTAGCACAGATGAAGTTCATAAGAAACAATGGACAGAGACAGAAAATCCTTTTTTTTATTGTTAAAGGAACCACTAAAAATCAGGGATAATTACTCAACCAGCCTACTGACCAATCTTAGTCCAAGCTGAATTGGTAATGATATGGTTGCAGTTGTGTGAGACATAATTTGATGCACTTGTTCACTGTTGGGGGAAAGACATTTATTCCTAGGAATTTTCTTCATGGATGAAAGTGGTAAGGTTGATAAACAGATAAATCAGAAGCAGAGAATCACCTTAAACTAGGCTCACTGATGCAAGGAGTGAAAAACCAACCTTGAGTGCAAGTAAAACCAGAGTATAATATCTGCAGCAAGAAGAGCAGCCAGTTTTAGTAAAACTCGCCCATAAATGAAAAAAAAAAAAAGAAATTAAAACTAAAGATCATCCTTAACAGTAATTTCTCTAGGACAAACATATATATTTAACCCAAGCAACATAAATTAAGCACAAGATGAAGGAGTGATGTGGATAAGACAGAACCTTATTTGCAATTGGGCCATTAGCAAGGTACGGTTTGTCATTACGTAGATGATGAAAACCATATGCTACTTGAGCATCCATACCTACAGATATGGGTCAACGTAAGATGAGAGAAATTCTAAATGCCATCAGAATGAGCTATATAACTGGAAAACTAACTGTCATCTTTAAGAAAAGGCATGGAAATTATACATGAACTTCGAGAAATCGCAATGTAAGTTCCTAAGAGCCAATGAAACTTTGACTGGCTTACCTATGCTAAAATAATTATAGAATACTCCTCTGAAGCAACTTGTTTTGTCAGGCATTTCCCCTTTGATCTCTAAGCTCTGTGCATTGAAAGCAATTTCCAACGTTCAATGAAAAATGTGCAGAAGATTAAACACATTTAACTAGAGGAATGGGGCAGAGAGAAGTTGTGTATTTAAAAGTGCATCTCCTTTCTACACAAAAAATATAATAGTGCACAGACAGCTGATGGTAATCACACAATACAATTCCAAGATCAAATGTTATAGGATAAATTTCATCACAGGTCAGTAGAGAAATATGCTAACCTGGTCTAGACAACAATCTTCTGTCTGTTTAAGAGAATGAGGCGGTTCAATTGTTTCACCAAATGGCATAGACATTGATAAATCCCAACTGTATAATCAGAAGATGTTTAACGACTGTCCAAATGAATAAAATAATATGATTTAAGTTGCTGATAATAACAAGAACTTCTCCAGAAAGTAGAATCCTATTACACTTAATAATAAAGAAAAATACATAAAATCAATGGTTACAGATTGGAATATACAGAATGTGTAAACGACAGAAAATATGTTCAAATTAACATATTCTGTCTAATTTCAAAGAGAAAAAGGTTTCTTTCTATTACAGCAAAAATGTCCTCTTGCATCACAACACCAAGAAGACACATGAAGAATAACTCATGATCAGGAAAAACTCACCTATCCAATCGAACAACTCGACCACTAGTTGCTTTATCAAGAGACCTTTTGACTGCTGATTTCCAGGAAAAAGGAAATGAACCACCCTAAATGTAGAAAGATATAGAAATTAAATGCAACAGATTCGATAGAATACCCAAATTTCTAGGTGGGAGAAGCATACCCAGCCAAAACTCCGAGACAAGTCATTGCCAGTTCCAAGAGGAATGATACCCACGGGAGGCACAGGCTCTCTTCCCTGGCTATTAAGCTCTCCTAGACATCCCAGTACCCACCCAACAGTACCATCACCGCCAGCAACCTAAAAATCAAAGACTTTGCCAGTAAGATTTAAGAACAACTCTCACTTGCAGCTCTATTAAGCCTAGTGACAATAGTATACCATAACTCTCATCCTTTTCCGGGTTTCATCAGCACATTGGTCACCGGCACTGGCCAACTTCTCCAGGCAAGCCAATCCATACTGTACGAATTCGTGAGGTTTTACATCCTTCAGTTCAAAGACCTACCAATTAAAATAGCACTCATAGATCATCATTTTTATATAAAGTAAACGATAATATTATATTCGTTGAAAGAGAGAAGCATATCAATCCGAGCGTGGGATTTAATCCACGAAGTTTTTACTACGTTAAGGGCTTTATTTATTTTTATTGCTTTCTAGAAATGAGGTCATCCAAGCGGGCGTCGCACATACCAGTCCAGCCATTTTCACATTTAACATTAATGGGTGGGAAACAGGTTCAGAACAAATTTAATTCACCAATTCTGCGCCAGAATGACGAGTAGATAGTAAGCTCATGCGCATTTGGTGAACCTAGACAGAGAAGCAGGGACTAATGAAATCGTACGAACACGTTCTTGCACGTGCGTATGGGATTTATAGCCAGAATTCGAACCTGTTCATCGGCAATTAGCTGCTGGAGCCTAAGCTTGAGCTCAGAGCCATGGCGACCGCCACTGCGGGAATTAATGAAGACTACTAGAGGAGACTCCGGAGTCTGAGGCGTCTCGGCATCCTCCGCAACGGAGAGAGGGTCCTTCTCCAAGCCCCTGTCGGAATCCTGGAACCGGATCGAGTTCCTCATGGCGACGCGGAGGTACTTCGGCATGATAAGCCTCTGCCTTAGCTCCTCCTTGTCGATCTGCAAGCCCGTGAGGCCGCATCCCCTGATCGATTCTACCACCGACGATCGCGCCTCAACCCGCGTTGCATCACTCGGTATCGCCGTCGACTGAATCCCTCCACGCATGGCGTCTCTCGGAGAAGCCGGCGGTTCCATCCCCGGCCAAGGAAATCTAGCTCCCTCGCGGCACACCCCAACGTCAAACGGATGACAAATTCCCCAACCTCCCAACAGAACGATATGGGTTTAATGGACGATAATCCTTCTCCCCTTCTCAGTCTGGGACGGTGCAATCAACAAATTCGGACGCCATACGAAGCAGCACAATGATGAAGATGGCGAAGCATTAAACGGGATAAGGACGGAAGCTTTGATTTAGCAATGATGGCCATCGACCGTATGTATCATCCGAGAGAGAGAAAGAGAGAGATGAGGCGTTTTTTAGTTTGAAAAGTTTCCATCGGTTTGCAGAAGGTCTCTATAGTTTGCAGTAATTACTAGATTTGCCACTCGGAAAATGATAGCGCGTGCAGTTGGCATTGTGCGTAGGATTTTTATCTACAAATATATAATATACCATTCTTTTTATTAATTATTAGTTGCTTTATTTCCAAAATCATCTATTCAGTTTTTTCAGGTGTATATTCCATATTTGAAATAATATTAATTTCTTTTTCTTTTGTCTATACTTTTATATTTAACAAAGCATATAACACATTTTATATTTTTCAATTTCTATGTCCAAAAGTAAAATAGGAAAATTAAATATTATTACCCTTGGTTAATATTATATTATTTTATATCTTTAAAAATACTTTTTTTGGACAAATATTAAATAGGAGGGACCCAGCTGGATAAACATGGCATTACCTACTTCAAGCCCAAATTAATGCATGGAGTTTCAAGTGAGCGGGCCCCACTGGATGGGGGCATGTTGGTCATTGCCGCAAGGAAAGAAAGGAATGTGATGCGATGCCTGAGTCCAGCAAGACATTTTCTCATCATCCTCCTATGACATTTCAGACTATACTATTCGAAGCATGTTCACCAAGTCAAGTCATGGTCACTCCAGTCCAAGATCCTCAAGCAAGGTCTGGAAATTCGTCTCCCACACAATTTCAATTGTTGGCGACAACTAATAAATCGGTCTAAAATGCAGGCCCATTATATTAATTGCATGGTAAGTCACATCAAATTTAATACATATCTATTATTTTAGTTTATATTAAAAAAATAAAGTTAGGTAAGGAAGAACGAGTGAGAGAAAGAGGAAGAGGCCTAGAAGGTCTTGGGCCCCACACCCTACAAGGAGGGTGACGGGCGGCCCCACTCAGCCCGCCTGATCCAATTTCCTTCTATGGAACAATAATAAAATTATTTTATTTTTATAAAAATATGTTTTTCAGTTTTTTGAAAATAAAAAATATATTTTTTGATGACAAATCAAAAGATAACAAAAATAAATAAAATTAATTAATAATAAAATATTAAATATGTATTTTTTGGTCAATAATTTATTTTTTTCAAATCCACCCGAATAATAAGTCTCTCAAAATGATATTTAGAAAAAAAAATAGGAGTTATTGAAAAATGTGCATTTAAAAACATGTGCAAATGAAAATATGTGTCAGACAACTTACCCCTTTGTGAAATGAAAACTAAAAGGTTTAAATTTGATTCCCGGAAAAAAGTGATGTTTTTTATTATTTCACTATTTTCTTTCTTTCGTTTGGGACATCGAGAAGAACAGAGCGCACAGCTCAAGGAAAGCAATGTCTATGTTTCCGAGCTTCGACGCTCTGCAAGATCTGTTCTCCTCAGCTCTGCGATCGCGCCTCTGATTCCACGGCCTTACTGATCCTACCTTAACCCATGTGATCTTTCTCTCTCGCACTCTCTACTCTCTCTAGAGGTCAAGTACTCGTGTCTTGATTGAATCCCTGATTACGTTTTGATCAATCGATGCTGGATCCCATCATGGCTTACAGCGTTTTTCCTATTCTTACACCGCGGATCTGCTGCTCCCTTTCCTTTTCAGCATATTGGTGGTTTTGCTGAGAATTTTATCTCAACCAGGTCGAAACCTTTCTTGTCACTTTTATTCGTCGCAGGCCTTGATTGATGATATGTTCATCGAAATTATTCTATGTAGAATTGCTGCCTCAACGAGAGCTTTCTAATTTTTTTTTAGCCTAGAAATATGTCCATGAAAAATACCATATGTAGGATTCAAAACTTCTCAATTACCCAATAATTAGTAGAAAGTAAAAGTTTCCTTTGATACCTCCTAAAAGCTACTTCAAACCCGGCATTTGAGTCTTAGATGGAATATTAATCCTCTATACTTATCGTATTAATTTTGTGTGGACCAATATCTTAATTTTGTGTGGGGTTTCCATGATAGTCCGTTATCTTTGCCTCTGCATCCAGCTTGCCTGCTGGGGGTACTGTTATGAACGAAGAATATGCAGTGATATTATATATGCTATTTGTTAATCTAGTGACTGTGTGGTCTTCATTTAGCCATGTCTGTGTTCGAGTAAGCACCCAGCCATGTATTTGATTTGGCAAGCTATTTATTGATGGTCTCTTGCATTGATGCATTCACTACTCTGGCATTTAGCTTCAACTTTGAAGCCATTGAGGCGGATCCCATAAGCTATCATGGGAGGAGATTAACTCATGGGCATGTGCTGAATCAGGTTTGTCATTTTTCTAAAACTAAGTTGTTGACTGTTATATTTCTGCTTGGATATTATGCGGGAGAAATTTTAATCTATCATATTTGTACTATATTTTTACATGGAATAATTGAAAATTTGAAGATTAATGGATGGGTAAGTGTTTAAATATTATGATATATTGATAGAATAGTATTTTAATTAATTAGGATATTTGATATAATTTTAATTAGTTAATATTATATAATAGTATTATAATATTATTTATTTCTATATTTATGTTATTATTTACCGATAAATACGTAATTTTTATGTTAAAATATTATATTATATTATATTGTTATAATAGTATTTTATATAATTATAATATATGATATAATCTTATTAGTTAATATTATTTGTTTATTGTTTTGTGTAATTATGAGCATATGAATAAGTGTATTTCTTATGTAATTAATTGAGACACATCAATAAAATCACATTCTTGTGGTTTATACATATTTCTTATCACACCTACATTTCAACATTTTTTACTCCCCTAATTTTAATTTAACATGGTATAAGAGTAAGTTCAATCCAATTATTTTGTTATGTAATAAGTTATCCTGACTAGTTTACTATACAAATGATACAATTTAAGTTAGTAATTTGTTCGACGTGCTATTGGAATAGAAAATTGAATTTTGGTGTATGCTATGCCAGTGTTATATAAAACGTGTTTTGGTATTTTGTATAATAGCAGAATAGAAAATTACTTTTGGTATATGATATGCCATCGGAATAAAATACAAATTTTTGTATCTTTTGTTGTTCAATATGCTGGCAGCAGAATAGCAAACTACTTCTTGTTTATTTTGGTATCCACTATGACATTGAAATAGAATAGAACTTTTTGGTATACGTTATGTTATGCAAACGGAATATAAAATAACTTTATATGGCTTGATTTTGAGTTAGAATTTGATAGTTATTGCTTATGATTTTTTAAGTTTAATATTTTATTTAACTCTATCTTGTAAAATGGTGAAATACTATAATATATTATTAGAATATTTTTTATATAGTTATAATATGTGATATAATATTATTAGTTAATATTATATTATAATATTATTTATTTTTTATATTTGTACAATTATTAACCTATATATGCGAACTGAATAGAAAACGACTTATAATTCGTTGTGAGCGCTCTTTGGTTATGTGAATAAATGTTGGTATTGACTTAGTATTTGATAGTTGAGTATATAATTTTTCCAGCTTGTTATTGAATGATAGTGTTGAAATATTATATTGTTATAATAATATTTTAGATAATTATATTATATAATATAATTTTATTAATTAAAGATTATATTATGATATTATTTATTTCTAGTTTTGTGTTAGTTTGAGTGTATAAATAAATGTATTTTTCATTTAATTCATTTAGTAATTTATAAAAGTCATATTATCGTGTTTTATGCATATTGCTTACCATATTTATCTTTAAATATCTCATACACTTGTTTATTATTTTAAATTCAATAATTTATATAATAAATTGGATCATTTACAGTGTTTATCACATCTATTTTTCAACATCATTTCCCTTATTTTAAAATTAATTGAAAGACGGGATACTATTTTTTTGACATTTTTTGTAAGCTTATATTTTCTTCTACAGCATCTCTTAATTTTGTATATGCCGCTTTTCCCTTAATCATATTGTACACCTTTAACTTTGACTTGCCTTTTCGCTTTGGAATAACATTTTAATGCATTTTTCTAATATTGAGTGTAGTTGGCATTTGGCTGATGTTTTCCATTACTCATCTTTCTGTTCATTAGTGTCCCTTGTGAGTTTTTTCTGTGTTTTCATGCTCAATATTATTTCATGAAGTTTATCATTGTTGAACTGACACATACAATCATGTTTCCTCTTGGGATGATAGAATTTTAATTTGGTTTGTGATTTATGACTGCTTACTGCAGGTGCTTGAGTTCTATCCAGATGCAGTCACCTTCTGGAAAGACCAACCTTAAGCTTGTTCAGTTTAAAAAGAATGAAAATGAACCTGAGTCAATCTTGCCCAATAGCTTGGATAACCACAATCAGGAGCCAATAGATTCATCTGCTTCTATAATGGAAGGAGAGACCTGTGAGAAAAAAGAGGGTTGTGATGATTCAGATACTCCTTTGAAACAGTTAGTGGATGATCAATCTTGTAAGAAGACTTCAGAACCAACAGATCGTGAATCCGGTGACAAGACCTTGGAGCGATCAATAGATGATGAATCAGAAATAAAGAATCTGAAAAAGTCACTGAATGGTGAATCGGAAAAGAGGTCTTTGATACAGTCAGCTGATGAACCAAACTATGACCATTCAAAGCAAATGGTGATCTATGATCATTTAACAAATGGTGGAGGGCCAATAATGCCTGCTCTTGACTCAAGGGATTCCTTGCATTCTCCATTTGTTAGTCATTGTTTTGATCAACCTGCAAAGGTTTTACCCTCTGTTGGAGCTTTCACAGTCCAGTGTGCGGCCTGTTTTAAATGGAGGCTCATACCGTCAAAGGAGAAATATGAAGAAATACGGGAAAAAATCCTTGAAATTCCATTTTTCTGTGAGACAGCCCGTCAATGGCGCCCTGATATATCATGTGATGAGCCTGAGGATATATCCCCAGATGATAGCAGACTCTGGGCGATTGACAAGCCTAATATTCCCCAGCCTCCTACTGGATGGCAGCGTCTTCTACGAATTAGAGGGAAAGGAGGGACTAAATTTGCTGATGTGTATGTTAGCTTCCGGTCCTTCCACATACTTACTCTGTTTGTGTTATATTTTCTAGAGGTTCTTTTCAGTTCTAAACTTTCAAATGGAATGTTTTTCAGATACTATGTGGCTCCATCAGGCAAGAGGCTCCGTTCAATGGTAGAGATACAAAAGTACATCTTATAACCTTTCATGCCCCCTTCTTTCTCACTGGAATCAAGTCTCTACTTGTTTCTCTTTTATGTGAAAGGAATTTAGCTTCTCACAGGACCTTCAATTGGCAGATACATGGTGGAGCATCCGGAGTATATCCCAGCTGGAGTAACTATGTCACACTTTTCCTTTCAAATTCCTCGGCCTCTGCAAGAAAATTATGTGAGAAAGCGCCCTCGTGTTCCAGGCTCTTATGATGACGGCAGACCTTTTGATGCTGGTGAAGGTAGTTACCTCATTTCTTTAACTGTTTAAGATACTGTTGATAAATTTAACAAAAACACATAACACTTGAGATGTGTTTTGCTACATAGAAGTGATAACCGTGCATTGTTTATTCCCTGCAAAACGAAAAAAAAAAGGATGTGCTTAAAAATGATCCACTTCAGCCTTGTTTTGCGAATAAAATATAGGATCGCGTTCATTTTTATGGGCTCTGGCTTCACTCAGGTAGATTCATTTATGGCAGACAGAAGTATGTAGCTCATATGAATAAGATGTTGCTCATTTGCTTCCTCTACATTCAGATATTTTAGTTTCTTCTGTTTTAGGCTGACCTACTCGGATAAGATTTTCACCCTTGATCTACCTGCTCATTAGTTCACTAATCCGTTTATCTTTCGAAAAAATTACATTGCAATTTTTCTTGCTTTAGTTTTGTTTTACAAGCCGTACAAACACTGTTAGCAACCTGACCCGGTAAATTAAAGAAACAAAAGAACTCTTGCATGTTCCTCGAGGGAAACTTGAGTATATATTTGGTTTTATATGCTTGCAGCGAGACCACTAGCATGGGTTTCACCAGAGGACAGTGCCAAAGTTGAACTGCAACTTGGCATGCCAAGCCTTTCAAGTTCATCCTTAGGGAGATCATCTCCTAACGAGTTTATGCCCAAGTAGTCATCCTCTGAGTCTGTGTACACTAGCATCCCTTGGGCTGGATGAAACGTCCCACTTCATTTGGGGGTTTCAAGTACGAGAAGAAACCTTGGGGATTTCATTTTTGTTGAGTGGTTGTTTGCCTTATTCTTTCTTTGGCGATTATTGTTGTAATCCATATATTGAAGTTGCAGATATATGCAACATAATAGTTCTGCATTGTAGTAGCATGTCTACTGAACGTTTACCTGAGAAAAGAAGCCTTCTATCCTAGAAGCATGCACGTTAACATTTGCTTTGGGGATTGATCATTTGCTCTCTTCCTTTTCAGTTCAGATGCTAATCGGCTTTGTCGTGATGGTGGAATATGTAGGAAGATCCATTAGGTAACGCCTTACTTCTGCTATGTATTGTTCTTAGATAGCAAGATGTGCAGCAGATAGTGATAAGGCCACTGATTCAGAGGAAGCAATCTCAGCTGAGTATACAAAAGAATAGGCGCACCACCACCTTGGCTAGCTAGGAGGAGCCACCTTACAATCAATTTTATTACCACTCTTTGGTACTTATACTTCTTTGCTACATGTCCCAAGAGCGAGATGAAAGAAACAGAGAGGGAGAAGGAGACCGCCAAGCCAAGCCAAACCAATGATTGGAGCAAAATGCATGATCTATGCCTTGGTCAGCGGCTCAAACACGACGGTCGAATGCTTGGCAATGTGCAGGCTGAACTGCCCTCCCTTCTCGCTCACATCGATCCTATCGGTCCCAGGTGGAGTCTTCATCTCGAAGTCGGTCACCAGCTTAGCGACAATGAGCCCTAGGATCGGAAGAGCCAGGATGATCCCGGGGCAGCTACGCCTCCCCATCCCGAAGGGCAGGTACCTGAAATCGACCTTACCGCCAGCCACTGCATCAGTAGCAGTCTCCTCCTCTAGGAACCTCTCGGGCCTAAACTCCTCAGGGTTCTTCCACCACTCGGGGTTGTTGGCTAGCCACCAAGCGTTAACCACAACCTTGGACTCCTTAGGGATGGTGTAGCCCCCGAGCTTCTGCTCCTCGAGGTTCATGTGCGGCACCAGAAGCGGTATTGGCGTGTGAAGCCTCAGAGTCTCCTTCACCACGGCCTGCAGGTACGGTAGCTCATTGAGGTTCGACTCGGTTATGGGTTTCCCCTTGAGCACGGTCCTGATCTCCTCTCGGATCTTTCGCTGGACTTCCGGGTGGTTAACCACCTCAGCTATGGCCCACTCAATGGACCACAGTGTGGTCTCTATCGCCGCCACGTTGATGTTCTCGACGATGTATATCACGTTGGCCTCGGTGATCTCTCCCCTCCTCTGTGCGTCCAGGATATGGTCCATTGCACAGGTTATCTTGTGGTTGTCTCCATTGGCAGCCATCAGGCTCCTGATCGTGGTCATTTTAATTAAGAATCGAATCGACTCATCAAGTCATAAAATGGGATGGAGAAATTTGAGTTAGAGATATACACCTTCTCTTCTGAACGTAGTTGTCGTTGAAGAAGGCGAGCCTCTTGCTCTGCAAGTCCTTGCACTTGTTGAGGTAGCCTCTCAGGAAGGGGCGTAGGAGAGGGATGAAGTCGCCGTAGTTGTACTCGAAACTCTGGGCGAGGCGGCTCCTCTCGGAGTTGAATTTGGTGGCCAAGATGAAGAGCGGGTCCTCCACGGACTGAAACTTTGCGTCAAACATCATGCGGTACATGATGTTGTATAGCATGAGCTGGAGCCGGCGACGGACGACGATCCCCTGGCTCCTCACCAGCCTGTCCTTCTTCAGGTCGGAGACGACCAGGTCCATCTCCTGCTCCCACATGTCGCTGTAGGTGTGCACCACTTTGTTCGTGAAGAAGGGCAGCGTCATTATCCGCCGCATCTTCCTCCAGTGGTCGCCGTACACGGTGAACACCATGTCCTGGCCGTTTCCGGTGAAGATGTCGAAGACTACGTTCCTCGGCCGGGATCCGAACTCCACGCCCTGCGTGTGGAGGACCTTTGTGGTCAGCTCCGGATCCGACACCACCACCAGGTTCCTCACCCCGAGCCTCAGGAGGAAGACGGAGCCGTACTTCCTCGCCATGGAGGCCAGGAACCGGTGGTTCAGGTCGTTTCCAACCTGCAGCCAGTTCCCGAACACCGGGATGGCCAGCGGGCCGGGGGGCAGGTTGGTGAGGCGGCGGATCAGGGTGGAGTAGACGATGTACAGTACCAGAGGAACCAACAAAGGGAGGACCGTGTTCCAGGACAAGGGGAGGACGACTCCGGTCTTGGAAGACAGGAACTGCTCAAGCAGCTGCGCCGACGACGACAGCTTCCCGACGGCGATTGGTACCGCCGATGCGAGGGAGATGCCCACTAAGAGCTTGGTGAATCGGGCCATGATTGGTGGCTTCTCTTCTCTTCACAGATGGCAACCTGAGAGACAAAGAGGGTTGTTGGATATATTTATAAGGGGAGAACGGTGAGGTTGAGGTTGGTGAGAAGGGAAAACCAATGGGCTGCGCTATGAAACAGGGTAGGAGTCTAAGAAGCACAATCCTACGTCTGCCATTGTTGAAGTCAAAAAGATGGGATTGGTGAGTACAACTGACTGACTAAAATAATATCACACCTTACCAATCTCCGATGTTAACAATTCTATATTGAATATCTCATTATTTTATGGAGAAGGAATAGGCTATTTTATTTTAAATGGAAGCCATCTTGGTTTGTTGTAGTTTGGTTGTGTGAGGTGAAGATTAGGTTACAAGTCCCATGTGAGTGATTTGTTTTGTTGGGCTTTCTCTCATGGGTGATGACTAGCCCACTCCAAGTCTCACATAGAAGTAGGATTATGCCCAAATTTTTAGGTTAATGGGTCGAGTTGTCAGGTATGATGAATGATGCAAGTGCTCTCTCTTTGAGTTTTCGAGGTTGAGTTAGTGTACCCAATATGATGAATGATGAATAATGATTCTTGGAAAAGTGGGATTTTGATTCATTGTTTTTTTGCACCACTCGATCAACACCTTTACCTAACTGAGTTCGGCACCCAATCAGACCAAACCTATTGGGTCCAGTTGTTCTGTACCCATCACCTCATCAATAGACTTCAGGACTTGGGAGCTCGAAATGGAATCTCCACAAGATGAGGAAGACCATGAACGAGATCCACAGCTCCCTGGTGTTGGTTTCCGTCCTATTTGCCAACAACCTAGGAGGACCGGCTGACCTGGAGTACTTGGACCTGCGGTTCAATGAGTTCCAGGACACAGAATATAAGGCAAACGACTTATGCCATACTAAGATGCAGAAAGTTCAATGAAGGTAGGTAGCATTTATCGAAGAAGTTCCAAGAAACATAACATCTTGTTCTTATCAAACGCTGTCATTCGAATAAAAATCAATATAACCCCCCCGCCCCCCTTCAGGTCGAGATGAAGTAGCAGTCAAGTGACTCAGAATAAAAAAGAGAACTCCAAGTTGAGCTTTTGAACAGAGGGGGCGGACAAGGCTCCCCTTCTTACTACCGGTCCTTGAGCTCTTCCTCAAACTGTGACAGCTTTTCACGTACAGGCTTCAAGAACTGCTTCAAATCCTGCTTTATCATAAGCTTATCCTGTTGTAGGAGATCCTTCTCTTCACTCAATCTCACTTCCACCTGCAGATTATCAAGGATGATTGTTTAAATTCCAACAACGCAATGGTACTACTGCTGCTGAAATTTGCGTGGTGTACTAAGAATCAAAAGAGTCAAGCTTGTTAAGACAACAAGGCTATGATTGTTAAGTGTTATTAAGAAGACATAAAAAAGGCAGTGTAAGGTGAATAAAAGGCACCTGGAAGAACGTACTTCTTGAGAGGAGTATAACTATGGAAGATTAGGTTAATTTACTATTTGAAGCTAAAAGGAATGAGCACATTTTTTAGGCCAGAATGAAATAACTGAGTCAGCTTGTCAAGACCAGACAGTTGTTAGAATATTCGTTCATGATTTTATCAGGTACTTCCTCACTTGTACCATTGCTCAAGAATGCATACTTGAAATGAGACATTCACAGGGATTTCATAAAAATGTTAGGTACTATAGAAATACCTGCAGGTCATCCAACTCGCCGTAGGAGAACTCTGGAATATCAACATGTCCTTTGACAGTCTTCATCTCCTCTCTGATAGTCCACTCCCCTGACCCATTCCATGATTCAGTTATAGTGATTGTTACGGACACTTCTACAAGGTTTCATATAGAAAGACAGAGGGTCCCCAAGCTGAGAAAACAGACCTTTGATTTTCAGTGCTATTTCATAAGTGTAACCCACACGTTTCTTGTTGCGTACAGTGACCAAGAATGCCTGCATTGAGCAGATGCATTTTCAATGCCAACTAAACCATGAAAATAACACTGGCGTTAAACATAATGTAATCTAGTGTATATTTCTCAAAGACACAAGAAGTTTGCACATCGCTTGAAAAACCACAAGAGGAGGCTTAAATTTGCCAACCCGAGATGATACTGTGATCAAGTGTTACACATTTGCCAACAGTATAATCATACGGTGCCCTAGTACTTTCTGGGCAAAACACATTCCTCCAGATTCAAGCTATTACAATTTAACTTTGATGAGGCAATATATTTCACTTGAGTAGTCACATGGTTAACACTAATGGAAAGAAAAAAAATGATGTTCAAACAGTTGCCATAAATTTGAAATATTGCTTAGTAAGATGCTCAACTTCTTCAGGCTGCAGGAGAGAGTGGCAGTATTTGTCTTTCCTTCAGACCTAAGTGAAATTGATTCAGTATAGGACAAGTCCAGCTTGAAAAGAGACACTAACAACATGTTCAAATAGAAAGAACAACATGATACGACCCAGAAAAGATTTTACTTCAATACTGTTTATTAATAAGATCAAACAATTTTCACTGAAAAAAGAATTAAGGAGAGTCGCACTCACATCTCCAGAACATTTAGTCACTTCAGCTATTTGAGCTTTTCCAGCTGGGAATTCCACGGATCCGATAGACCCAAGCAATTCCTGTGAATAGAACGGAAAGATTACAACCAAAAATGATGCTGAACAAATGTGATAGCCAGCAATCCAGACCCGCGAAGAAAGAAGTCTTGATAAGATAACCGCGCTCACCTTGATTCTATCGGCTGACCATTTATTAAGGTTCTTCTCCTCCCAAGTTCCAGCCTGTAGGAACAACAAATTTCAGCTCATTAGGCATTTCAATACTTACACCAAATCGTTCAAAATTTTGGCATTTCCACAGGTTTAAAAACCTATCTGAAATTGTTCCATTAACCCGCACTCAAATCAGACGACCCACAATCTCTCAATCAAGAAATAGCCTGAGGTTAGGGGAGATAATGGGACCTTATTCCAAACGGAACCGAGGGTGGGAGGCCGAGAGTCCGGAGGAGCAATTTCATCCGCGGAGAGCTTGCGGGGGACAGGGAGAGGAGCCGCGTCCTGGGAGGCCTCCCTGACCCAGTACCTGTACGACGTAGTCACGCTGCTGCTCTGATTCTCCTCTCCTCCGTTCTCCATCTCCAAATGGAATCTACCCGTTTTATTTTCTCTTGTATTCGCAATAGGGAAGGAGACGGTGACCCCCTGTAAGGTAACAAGACGAGATCTTCCGTGGAGAGAAGGAGCGCAAATCAACGATGGGGGCAGTCCAAGCAGAGATGGTCGGAAAAAGGAGATGAAGGTTTCACCCGGTCGTTTAAGGTTTGGTGTCTAGAAGCTTCGAGCATATTGGAGGAGAGAAACGAGCCTATTCCTGTTCTTGTTCTCTTCCGTTCTGCTTGGAATTGGATGGGACAATGACAATCCTTTTGATTGCCTACAACTTATTTTGCCGAATGATTTTTTCCCTCCCCCACCTTCTTTTCCAATTAATTATTCTTTTCTTACATAGCCGCGCCCACATGGGAAAAGCCTACCTGCTTTGGATTTCTTTTGGCAATTAGTCAACTAAAACTAAAATGGGAATGAGAATCGCGTATAAAAGATCGATCTCGATCGCCCCCCATTACATGATCGATCATAAGTCAAGGTTTAAAATGTTAAATAAGTAATAACTTTTAACTTATGCCATTGATTTGAACCGTGAGGAATTTGCAGTATTTATGGCTGAGCTGCTCTTTTATAGTATAAAAGAGACTCATGAAGGTGGCCAATTTAGCATATCAGTGCCTCAGCTCCAACCCCAAGGATGGGCCAGTGATGGGAGACATCGGCATCGCTCTTGGAAGCCGCCTCCCTGTGAACTGTGATGATTCTCCTAAAAGCAAGGAAACAGGAAGATGAAGATTGGCCAGGTACGGGTCCAAGAACCAGCCTGCAACAAAGCCAAGTAAACTCCAATACCAAATAGAGGCATTGATGTTGACATTGTATCAAAGCCAAAAGCTGACCAACTTAGATTAATGTCAGCAAGGCAGAGCTGAGAGCTGAATATGAATATCTGCATGACTTCCACAGCCAGCACCACCAATCTTCTTATCATCAAAAGGCAATGCCGAATTCAGCTGTTTGTCATCTCACTACAGTCTTGGTTCGTAATGAGAGTAGAGAACAAAACCCAAAAAAAATATAACATGCACGGACAGACAGTAAGCTCAAATCAAATGTTGTAATTTCTGGGCATTAAAGAGCCTTCCCCCCAAACCATCTCCAACTATTCCGATTGTCTGCAGTTGCATAATAAAACCTGAATTCCCTGAGGTAATCAAAAAGAGGGTAGGGTTCTCCAGAACTTATCTCTTCAGCTGTCTGTCTTTAACTGATGAAAAGCGGAAAGTACCTGCATAGGAGACCAGAATGAATTAACATAGACACAATTTTAGGATAAAGCATCACCAGGGATCAAAGTTATCTTCAACAAACCTTTGTGTTGATATCACGGTCTTGGTTTCTTCTCTGCTGGCTTGAGAATCTGGAAGGAGCATATCAAGTTCTCATCCACACTCATCAGTGCACCCGCATTATCAAATTCACCACAGTAGTTGGGTGCAGAAAATATAGTCACAAGTTGCCTCTCTCCAAAGAATTCATATCCATCTTCTACAACCTACAAAATGTATAATTTTCAACTACATAGATTGGTCATGCAGAAACTCAAGAATTCAGCAGTATAGGCATTGTATATTTTAGCTCCACTCATTAACAAATAACCAAGAGGAAAACCTGATGAGCACGACAAACTAGGTCTAGGTCATGCTTCCCTAAGAACTCTGTGACCTTGTCAGCACCAAAAGTGTAGGACACCCCTCTATCATTCATGCCCCATCCCTTCATATCTTTGCCTGGGTCTGACCAGAGCAGATCACACAGCAGGCCACTCTCAGGCACAACAGTAGGGCGAGGAAGATTTCTGATCTGGTCCAAGTTATTGAGATCTGGAGAGAGCCCACCATGCATGCACAAGATCTTGTCTTCAACAAGAGCCGCTACTGGAAGACAATTGAAACAGTCAGTAAAGGCTTTCCAAAGACGCACATTGAACCGACGCTTACACTCGTCATAGAACCCATATATCCGATTAATGGAAGCACATTCATGATTTCCTCTGAGAAGGAAGAAGTTCTCTGGATATTTAATCTTATAGGCAAGCAAGAGGCATATGGTCTCAAGATTCTGCTTGCCACGATCCACATAGTCTCCTAAGAACAAGTAGTTGGCATTAGGTGGAAAGCCTCCATATTCAAAAAGTCTCAACAAGTCACTGTACTGGCCATGGATATCACCTGAAATCACATACCATAGGTCATCAAGGCAGAAAAAAATCCTGAACTGGGATATCAAAAGACCACTAAAAATAATAACACAGTAGTTCCACAATAAAAACTGTCTACAAGAGGAATAAAAATCCCCCAGGAGAAAAAGAAAAACCACTCCTTTCGATTCCCAAACGCAAGGAAGATAAGATTTGAGAAAGAAACATCAGCAGTTTCCACAAAATTAAGGGAAAAGTCTTAACATCAGCACTCCTTCATACAACAAGCACTAGCCCGTCACTGTTCCATGGAAAAATGCTTGCTACCAGTTCCCTAGATAATCTGAAACTCCAAAGCAACTAAAAGGCGAACTTTTTAGGACATCTTCACTTTAGAGAGCAGTTTAGAGTCGTCGCACCAGTATTCCAAAATACAACTCCCCAGAAGACAGCAGATTCTCCATAGCAGCAAAATCAAATAACATCTTAACTCCACCAGTAGGCCCAATAGAAGAACGAACGCCTTACCGCAAATTTTAATCGGAGCTTGCAATTCAAGCAGATTGGGCTGCTGAAGGAAGATGTCCTTGGAGGCGACGCAGAGCTGCTTGATCTCCGATTCGAAGAGCTGGACCTGCTTCCCCGGCCTCGCCGACCGGACCTCCATGAGCCGTCCGATGATGTCATCCAGGGCAGCAGGGTCCATCGTGAACCCCTGCGCAGGCACTGCCATTACTCAGAGTAGACCTAAGGTCGGCGATCAGTGGGGTAAGGGCTCGAATCCGACAAGGAAGGCGCCTAAAGCTTTATGTCGAGGAGGAGGAGGATCAGCTTTCCAGTTGATCATCGGTCAGCAGTCTCGAGCACCGGGGACCCATTTTTGTTCTTCCGTCTATATCTCCCTATGCCGGAGGCTCCTTTTATTATCTGAGCGCACCGTGCTGTAACATTCGAAGCAACGCGAGGAATCAAAAATATTTTTTTAACAAAAAAAAGTCCGTCAAAAATGAAAAAATTATAAAATCTAGAATTTAAGTGATATTATTTAATTCCTATTTTTTTTTTTGGATTTGCTGAGGAATATTTATAAGAAAAAAATTGAACACTAAATTAGAAAAAAATTCCAAATACAAAAATTTTAATTCGATTTAAATAAGGAAGCTGGGAAATGTTGGGTGAGGTTGTCCCTCGACAGCTCCACAGGCTGATTACAGTGGTCACCTCTGAATGGTGCTTGTTAGGGAAAAGCCTCCAAGGGTGCTTGAGTTTGGTCATCGAAGGACCTGCTTCGGTCGGAGAAGATGGTAGCTAGTGAGCCTAAGTGAGTTATAATGAAGTAGGTGAGTGTGGAGTGGGAAATTGGGATGAGACGTAGTATGGCGGCATGTGAGGTGTATGTAGCCAAGATGAGCATGCAATGAATGCAATGCAACCGAATAAATGATGATGGCCTAAAATGGGTGGTTAGTTGACATCATCCAATAACTCAACCTCGTGTATGGGCATATGACCAAGCAACCTCCAACATGCTTTAATGCTACACCCCCACATTGTCAATAAGAGTTTTCCCATAATAAAATGGAACTGAATCCCTTCACCACTTATCCGTGCGACATCAAAGACCCAATCACACCGGCGATCAGGGCGGTGGGGTCGCCAAGCACCGCTGATATAACGAACTGCAGGGCCAACCCAGCCATCTCGCAGCATTTCTTCACTTTGCCCCTGCTCTTGCTGTGAGGAGTCTGTAGCGTATTCTTCAGGCTTGGAATTCGCGTCTCCAGCGGCCTCCTCGTGCTGCCCCCGCCGATCGTCCCCACTTTACCACGGCCGCCGCCGTACACGTCGGACCAGCTCTCGGCCAGCATCTCCCGGACGCACGCCACGTGGAGGTTGTACCTCTTGCAGGTCGAACGGTAGCTCCAGCTCCTCCCTTTCCTCCCACACCGGTGGCAGGAAGAACTCACCTTCCTGTACAGATGAAGCTTCACCTGCAAAAATATTAAATTTACACATCTTGAAACGACTATTATTTAATTGTCTGGTCGAGTTTCACTTTCACCACCTCGCCGTCGTCTAGAACCATGGGAAGCTTAGCGCAGCAGGGGTGGAGGTCGAAGCCACAGGAGCGGCAGTGGTAGAGGAAGCCGGAGACGTCCTTCTCGCAGGCATTGCAGTAACGGGGGACGTGGCCGGGTGGCCTCGAGAGGAACTGGAAGGAGCACTTTGTGTAGAACGGGTGGCAGATTGTCGGAGAAGGGACGGCGCAGTGGACGTGGAGGTCGAAGTCGCAGGACGAGCACCTGTAGTGCGAGCCGATTCCCACTTCCTTGCAGCCATCGCACTTGAAAGGAAACTCCGTGTACTCGAGCCTCAACCGGTGGTGGGGGTGGCTGAAGTGACATATCTCTGTGTATTTCATGGTCTGGCCTGGCTCTAATGATAAGGGCACTCCGGCACACTCACTCTCTCTCAAAGTTGTCGTCTGTAGTACATATATAGATGGCCATTTGAAAGTTTTTTTTCTTCTATTTGATATGCCATAAAGATGAACATGAATCAATTCCCTAGCAAGCCATTGAGGGTCTTGGGTTACTAATTTGAGATTCTGCATAACATCATATAAAGTTAAGCTATCTCTTTGCTGCAAGTGCCAAAATTCTCCATGTTCCTCAACACTCATTTGTGCCATCAATCCATTACTTCAAATTTCTGATATGGGTGCGATATGATTCTTCCAGATAACCCTTTTTATTTCGTATTTGATCAATTCTGTTCCCAACATCCCTCAGGACATGATGCAAAAGGGCTGAAGCGGGAGACATAAGGCATATTTGTGCTGTGGCTGTGTCATTGTCCAACATCCCAATGCTTTCAGCCTTTGGTCTTTTTACTGTTTCTATGCCATTCAATCTAAAGCTAAGATTAAACTGCATGAGTAGTGCCATTCACTAACCAGAGGAGGCTCGCCAAAACTTGTATAATCTGTGTAATTATTCAGCTCCTACTTCACACAGAGGTTAGAGGATGACGGTGCTCTAGTAACAAGTTATAGAGGAAGGAGACTGACAGAGGTTACACGATGAAGTATGCATGCAAAAGGGCATATTACCATGAAAAAAGAAAGCACTTACATTTTAGTAAGAAAGAATGAGAATGCTTGCTCAAGAAACCATGAGAAGGGAGAAAGAAGAGATGCTGTTCCCCTAGCGTCATTGCACTATGGATCAAGTTGGCATATATTCCAATCATTCTCTTTTTTCACTTGGTGGATGGATGGATGAGATACTTCCCATAATATTGAATTACCACTTATCAACTTAAATTGCGGAGATTATCACACTAGTAAGTACGGGCTCCAACCAGAAAAAAAAAACTAAGATTCTCAATAAATGATTGAATTCAAATAAGTTGAAAAATGGCGGATTTATTTAAACTTATACTCATTTGTATGATTAATGGTATGAATATGTAGAGCAATTTGAATTTTTCTGCATATCATACCACTGCTGGATATAAGTGTTGTATATACACTTTGTTAAAGAGAAAGTGACAAATAATATATATATAGGTGGAGGGAGCTATGTTATTCTGCAGTGAGTTGGAGTTGGCGACTAGGGAATCACCCTAGGCCGCCACTATCAGCTAGAGTGAGGTAGGCGGGGGACCACAGGCATCAACAAGAGAGGACCACACATAACCTGGAGCAATTCTGCTATTAATATGTACACGCATCTGCTAACCTTAGTACATGGATGTCATGTCTTCTTTTACATGGACAAATCTATCTTCCCTCTTGGGAAATTGATAGCTAGTAAAGTAAAGTAAAGTAAATCAATGTTCTTTAGAAGACAAGGGAGCTTCAGTTAATGCAGAATTGAACATTGGCAGAATGATCAAAAGTAATGATAGCATACATGGGGAAACTGTGGGAGAAGGTTTGTTCTGAATTAAATTGTTTGAATATCCTTATAATCTGTTTCTTGCAATTGTAATATAATATTTTTGTATATTATATACTTTATCTACAGAGAAAAACAAAGCTTTTCTGTGCCATGTTGTCAGTGCATATTCCCCCCAGATGCTCTGATGGAGAGGAAGGTGCTCAGAACAGAACAACCCTGAAAGAATGCTCGCTGTAAGATGCTTTTAGTAGGCCCTGAACAACACTTCAACCCAGAATATTTCTTAGAAAGCAAGAGTTTAGCCCTCAGTATCTGACCTAAATACTTGGGTCTCATTGTTGGAATTTGCATACAGAAGAACCCTTGTAGATCGGAGCGTAAATTGTGCCAAGGGACGCCCATTTTACTTCTTGAAATCATAAACTACGGAATTTTTAGTTTTTTTTTTGTTTCAACCCGGTGGTTCTGCCATGTGTCAAGTGTCACTAGTGATCTTTGTGGTTAGATTGTTTGGGTGCTAGAATCTCAGAGTGGACGAATTGTAACAGCCGATCGAGTGAAAGTAAGATCACTTTATGGAATTCATATGAAGATACATATATTGCTTTAGGAGGGAAGGGGGCTTTGAATATTTACAATGGACTTGAGTGAGAACTACAGAGATTTATAGGAAAGAGGTTCACCCAAACAAATCTAAGGGCTGAAACACTCCACAAGCATAGCCAAGGAGGACTCGGAGTAGAACGCCGCCGCAGTTACCGGCACGGCTTTGTGGAAAGCTGGCGACAGCCACCCTGGTGATCCATCGGCCGCGGCTGTGTCCGCTGCCGCTCCACCCTTTGCCGCGGATAGAAGAGACTGGCTCTTCTCACGGAGCTTCCGGGTCCACCTGTCCAGGGCCCCTGATGCAGAAGACATGCTTAACTTCTTGACAAGTTGATTCCGATCGCCTCTGTTTGAAGCTTGGAGTGGAAGTGCGAGAAGGCTGTGTAAGGGCTTATATATAAAAGAGAAGGCAGCTGCTGGTTTTCTGGGAAGCCTTGGGCATGGTGGGTCTGATTTTTTTCTTATGTCACCGTCATTACCTCTTTCCTTTTCAAAATACGGTGGGCTCACTCCAACAGATAAGGCTGATCTATAGTGGCTTATGTGCTTCGTCATCAATTGCTGCTGGGTATGGATATAGATGAAGTGGACAAAAGGAAAACAGCCCTCAAAGCCGCAGCTGTTTTCGAGTTTTCCGCTGTGGTTTTAGATTCAACTGACGTACAAACGTTCCAACTTGCAAATTCACGAGGTTGACGATCCAACAACCCACCTAAATCATCTCATCTATCGAGTACAGATGTACATAGGTACTGCTACTATTGTCCAAAAACTCGTGGTTTTGAACGACCCACCTAACTCTCTATAGTGGTTTTGAAGGTTTCAGTGGCCAAAAACTCGTACACCCTTCCCTTTGGTCTTAGCAAGAGCTTTCTGTGCAGAACACAGGCTGGATGCTGTTGAAGAAGATGGTGGCTGCCAGGTTGTGACCGAGTTTGGATGTTGCTGAGATGACTTCTCCTGTCTTTGTGAATATCTCCAGAAACTCCTTTGTGGTGGTGAGGATCACTAACACAGGAACGCTGTATAGTAATAGCACATAACGAGTCATCCATGGAGAAGACAAATGCGGTACCAGAGCTCCAAGCGTGCACGATTACCGGCCGAGTAAGAGAAAATGTGAAATAGCAAAAGAAAAATTCCGTTGCCGGGAATCGAACCCAGGTCTCCTGGGTGAAAGCCAGATATCCTAACCGCTGGACGACAACGGAATTGATGCAAACTTATATTTAAAATAATAATTTGTAAATTTATACAACTTCGATTTTCAGTTAAAAGAACCATTTCGATTAGAAAGGTGGAGGAACACCAGCTCAAGAAATTCATGGGGAAAATTCTCTCTTTTCATGTCCTTGCAATATTCGTAGAGTGTGGTTTCTCTTGTAAGGCTCATTGAGAAGTCCACATACTGAAGGGTACATTATAGTTGCCCAAACAGGCACTCTGTTTCATTCCCAAGGAAGGTCATATGCTTTCACCCTGTGTTTTCAATGGGTTCAACACCTCAGTTGGGGAAACTCTTGCTTGAGCTGATCGACATAAGCAATTAGTAGGCAGGTTTCAAGCCCAATTTTCTTTTTTTAGTCTTTCCTCGCTATTTTTAATCTGCAAATGCTATTATGATAAGATGGCACAGATGTAATGCTACCTTACTAATTGCAGTAAATTCTGCCTACACCTGGTAGATTCATTTGGCTGAAAAGATAGGAATAAGCTTTATAACATACAAAAGGACCAAATTGTATGTACATATCTCAAGATACTGCAGTAAGTGGCTATCCTGTGTAGTTTCACTTTGCTATAATTCTTCTGAAGAGTATCCAAGATCAGCCGATGAGGGCCTAGATCCATCCTCAGTCTCTGAGTATTCATCAGTTGCTTGAGGGGTTTCGAGACCATTTAATAAAATGCCAGACTCGAACCTCTGTCGCCTTTCAATGGCAGCCATGACTTTCTGATCGAACTCATCGTCAGTGGGTGTTAGCATGTACCTGAGCTTGAAGTTGACTCGATTCTCAACCATGGCCTTATGCCTAGGAATTATACGGCCCTCAAGGGAATAGCTGAAAAACCTGCATATAACCAATAAGTTTAACACACTAATAAACCATCATTTGATAAAGAAGATATCTGAACCCATTCCACCAACATAAACAGATTGGAAGAATAGCCAAGTATTATAATATATGTTACCTTGGAAACTCAATGACATCCTGCAATGGCCGGACCATAACTCTTCTCAAGTACCGGTACTTTTGTCGGAGGAGCTCTACATTGTACCTCAGTAACATCGGGAAATCTGCTATCATTTCACCGAGCTGTGGGAGTCTGATGCCCAGTGATAAGAAATACTTCACATTGACGTCGAGCTTGTGGACTATGCTGCAGCCCAAGAGCTCAGGTCCCGAAGCTATCACTTTTGCAATATCTCTTTTACTTACTCCTGCTTTCGTCATTAAGAACACAACCTGTATAGCCATTACTATGCAAGTGTTATATTAATGAGAGAAACTTATGGCTCAGGTTGTCAGCTGATGAAAACCAGTGGGAAGAAGTTCCCAGTTTATGGAAATGGCTAGAGTTAAATGAGATGATGGAATACAAGAAATGTGCTCCATGACAAAGGAAACAGACCACTGGTCGAATTTTCTTATAAAGGCTGTATGTCAATAGGGGTGGGAACTTTGCTAACATATTGCCGATTCCATCATTTCGGATTCCAATATCCTGGAAAAACCGCACCTTCACAATGGAGTAAATTTTAATCAGTATGTGCAGGAAAACTTGAAAGTAAAGAAACTTTACATATTTATAAGCGATCAATGTCCTGGTTTTTATAGTCAATTATTACCGTTTTAACCATATAAGGCAAAAAAACAATCATATTATTAAACTAGGTAGAACATATATTTGTATTTCTAGTGGATGATGTTAATGCAATTCCAACGATAGTATGGGTAACAAAATAATTTATACCTTCGGAACAATTACTGTCTCCAAGTCGATACAAAATACCATCGGTTTAATGACAAGCATTCTCCTCATACCATCTCGATCAATTCCAAGGTAGTATAGGTATTTCACCAGAGGCTTCCATTGGTCCTCAATGCTACGAGCCATCAACAGTGGTTTGAATGCAAGCAACTTGCTGACACACTCCGTGCTGAGACCAAATTCCCTCAGATAATTTACCTGCAAAAATAGATGCATAAATTGACTTAATAATTCACGAATATAAAAAATGGTGCATTAATTGCAATGTTTGATCATGGGAGCCTTCAATCAATGGTACATGAAAATCAACCTACACTGAGATGAGAATTTTCAGCTTTGACCAAAGGGGAGACTTGCATATCTTTTCAAAGTGCAAGAATTTTATCATCAGTCATAGCTTCTAACTTTCAGGATGAAAATTGTACTTTTTAAATAATCCAAGACTAGAAGACTATGATATTTTTGTCATCTATAGACTTCAAGAAAGCTATCAAAGTTAGTCATAAAGTTTTATTATATGAAGCAGCAGTTTGAAGATGCAAGCTAGTAAGAGAGCTCCGTTGAGCCTTGGGCTGGCTTTGGCTCTAGATTATATACATTATACATGCATTCATACTCAATATTAAAAGTTACTGAAAATTTAACATCAGAAGAACCCTCCTTTTACTATCTAGCATTAAACCATTTTTTTAAAATTACTGAATAATTTTAGAAATTGGCCGGGATTTTCATGACTTACCTTTTGGTTCATCTCTTCAAGTGTGTAGTAGCCCAAGGCCTTCGGGTAATCAAAAACCATTGTGCCAAAATCCTTTTTCTCCATTCCCATATCCAAGTAAAAGGCAGCACGAGACTTTATTTCTTCCATGCTATAACAAAGAAGTTGAGGAGATCTACTCATAACATAGCCCATCCATTCTCTTCTAACGCCATTACTCTCCAAATACTCGACAATTTCATCCAGCTCACTGATGCTGCGTTCCAAGAGATTCTCTCCTGATTTCAAGAGCACAACCCCAAGAAATCTCCCCTTAACGTGAATTGACTTTAGCCAATCGGCAAGGCGTCTTATTGACTCAAGGTTTCCTCTTGACATGCATATTAGTTTCCCTATCTGGGGGAATGAAAGTGAATTGTGCTTCAACCACCTAAGAGTTTAGGAACACCCACGACATAATGCTTAGCACATAGCCCACATGCTTCTCCATATCATGAGGATAATTCAGAAACCAGATCATTCAACATAATAAATCAAATTTCAGAAGTTTAATCAGAATTTTAATCAGAATTTGATCGATTGATTATGACATTGGGGGTGATCAGATGATACAAAGTACAGTAGATAATATAATCAAGAAGATGGTTAAAATGACATCAACATTATGGCAATAACAGATCAGCAACAAAAGTAAGTGTATAATCACTGAATGAAGATCTGGAATCAGATAAAAAAATGAAAATTTACCCACTTTAACTTTAAGCCAAAACCGAACACCCAATATTCATCGTAAAAGCAACTAAACATTCAAGTGAGAACATTTCCAACAGTGAATTTCTCTGAAGCAAAACAACAAACAGAATTAAGCAATGCTTTTGTTTTCTTATTATACTTTAATTTCAACTCTTCTTAATGCTAACTTGATAAGATCATATACCTTATTAAGGGAACAACTTTAGAGTCTTCCACAGCAGCCCTGAATCGAGCATCGAATGACAACTGCGAAAACTCCGGTAACCGTTTCAGAGCTGCCGCCTCAATCATCAGATAATCAATGAACCCGGGCACCCGGCTCGCCAAATTTTCCGTGTAAGTGATCCCGAACTTGCCCTTCTTCCTCATGGTCTCCTTGAATATTTCAGTAGAAACTTTTCTGCGGACCTTGAGAGCCCGCATTATCACCTCGTCCTCATCATCTGCTCCGTCACTGAGCAGCCTATACGTGTCAGCAGGGAAGGGGCTAACATAAGTGGATATAGAACCCGGGTACTGAGGGGTCCGCTTGGGGCTGACGGAAGATAGGTCCAGGATCTTTTCCCTCTCCTGTAACGTAGGTGGGACTGCATGGGGTGCAGACGGATCGAAGGGGTGGTTGTGGGTGCGGCCGGAGGCCGTTAGTTGGGGCGGCTGCTGGGGGTGGGGAAGAGAGGAGAAGATGTGAAAGGACGTGGCCATCCATGGGAGGGGTTGGTGACACGGAAGCAGCATTTTCATGGGGATCGGTTTATCAAAGAAGAAAGGACTCCATGGAACAAAATTCTCTCTGCAGAGGAGCAGAGGTCGACATTAGGATAAAATCTCGGAGGAAAGAAAGAACGTCGTCGTTCCATGTTATTGCTATTTTTATATATTTGCCACTTCCATGTCATTGGGTGCCATACTATTCTGAAGCCAGCTGCCTGCCTTAATGATGGAAAGCCAGGAATTTCAGTAACCCTATGAAGATTTTGCAATTTTTGATGCTCAGAAATATGAAGTGGAATGAAGTCTGCTAGATTCTGATTTTAGTACTTAATGGAGAGCTTGAACTGCCATGGAGAGTAGTCCAGATACTATACTGTAAGGTTAGTTTGAAGTATTTGGGGTCTGCTGCTGCACTTGCAGCAAGGCAATGGCAATCCAATCCTCATGTTGGACCCATTCTCATCATCAACCTACATGGACAATCATATTGGTAATAAAACAGAAGATAAACCCATGCCAATCAATTTACATTTCACAGAAATGTACTTGCAGCTTTCCATCCAACTCATCAATATGTACCATCATCACTGAAATCTTCTTGAGTTTGAAACAAAGGTAAAAGGGCAAAAAAAGGGTAAAATTTTCAGTTCAATCTACCATACCACCCTCCTTAAAACAATGAAAAGGGGCTCGAATGAGAACGTGCAATAGCCCCAGGTGTTCGTTCTTATTACAAAAGAATGAACAAACAAAATCTATCTGTCTCCAGTTCTCTCCTTCCTTACCATTTCTCTTCAGTCATATATCTTGGGGGTCGTGTGGTTCGGGGAAGATCTCGTTTGAGTGCCTCCTGCGAGAAGAAGACCCGTTGTTGGCACCACTCCCTTGGGACCCCGTCCCACCTGACTGCTTCAAGCTACCTGTGGCCACCGCAGCCTCCCTTGTGCCAGCAATGGCGGATGAGGCTGCTTGAACCACTGCCACATCGGATGAACTGTGCCTCCAGCTCCCAAAAAAAGCTGCATTCCACGACCCCCGGGATGAAGTAGCCCCGAACCTCCCAGAGCCTGAGTTGTTATCCTCCCTAATGATCTTAAGAGGATTTTCCAGGGCCTTGAGGATATACTTCATGGGCGGACGCCGTGAAGGCTTCGGGTTTAGACAGGACCGGGCAATAATCGCCATAGCCCACACCTCTTCTAAAAGATCCTCATCCACAATCAGGAGTGGATCCATAATCGTGGTAACAAGCTCCTTGTCATATATGCTGATGTAAGGCAGTGTTTGGTCGACCCATTCCTTAGATGCAGCATCAGTTGACGAGCTGATGCCAAGCTTGCCAGTCACGAGCTCAAGCAACACTCTCCCGAAGCAGTAGACATCATATGCACAATTTGCATTTGACGAATCTAAATGTGCGGAGAAAAAAAAAATTAGATCAAAGATTGACAAGCTCAAGGAAATAATAGCTTCGTATGCTACCCTTCATTTTCCATATTTGAATTCATCAAACAAATTATTGCCCAAAAATGACAGAAGTCTATCCATCACATAGGAAGCACAAATGGATAATCCATCTTGGTCACCATGTGCTTCACAAAGATCCTCAAGATTTTCCATCAAATCAAACAGAATATGTTAATTTTTAAGCACTTGATCTTGAAATCAAGTAGTTATTCAAACTTCAAGATCAAAATTGAAGGTGAATACTGATAGCAAGAGGCAAAGCTTAACTGAGAAAAGGAAGCAGTACAGGACACTGATAAATTTGTACTTACCAGAAGAACCTTGTTCAGATGATCTGCACATGGCAAAGTCAACTGGTTAAACTTCCCACAATTTACTTATGGTAGAAGGTAAAGATCATGAAAATTAAGCCCATCATTTTTAATTGTATTATGGGACCAGCAAAACATAATGATAAAATGTTATGCAATCAACAATGCATTCAAAAACTGGATCTTGCTGCAATTTTCTATAATTGTCCGCATCACTCAAATGATGCATAAAGCACAAAAGTAAACATGGAGGCAATTATCTGCTTACTCCAATCCACTGTGGAAATAGAATTAACAACCCATAAGATCTATCAAAGGGATGACGTTGGTCAGGTAGAGGGAGCATTTGCAACCAACCAATTGCATGTTTAACATAAAAGCAGATAAGAAACTTCAAACAGTCTACTTACTGTGGCAAACGAAGTAGCCGAGTGATTCTGCTTTGGTAGGAATCCCCTTCCTGAGCACAGAGCTGGCCAAGGCTTCCAAGCCTAACCTCATACTTGTCATCTAGAAGTATGCTGCTCGCTTGAACATCCCTTTAACCAAAAAACAAAGATATGCCATTGTCATTCATTTATTGTGCCTAATAAATCACACAATTTTCAATTTTCCATTTCAATATTATGCCTAAATTGTAAAAACTCGTTTGATTATCTATGAGGAAGCTTAGACTAGTAAATAAGGAGCCAAGAATATTACCTGTGAACAAGGGGAGGATTGCATTCATGATGAAGATAAGTCAGGGCCTCAGCAGATCCGACTGCAATCTTGAGCCTCTTTATCCAATCTAATGACTGCACAGAGTCATCATCCGAGCTACCTTTCTTGTACAAGGAAGTTGCCAAGTCATCATTAGGCATGTACTTGTACACCAGGAATTTCTCATTCTCATTCTCCACACAATGTCCCATGAAGGGAACAAATCTCCCATGGGCTACTTTACCAAAGAAATCCAACTCAATTGGATAAGAATCCTTTTTCCCAGCTTGCAAGTCAATCTTCTTAACAACAACAGGGATGGCCCCATCAAGAATGCCCTTAAAAAGATCCCCCGAGTGTCCATGCTTAATGAGGTTCGCATCACTAAACTCGTTTGTGGCATTCAGTAGCTGCTGATAAGTGTAAGAGTCTCCAACCCTTACAATACTGGTGGGTGTGCCAGATGGCATTGAACTCGTGGAAGGGACTGGACCCACCTCAACTCTTCTTTGGGTTCTTGACTCCCTCTTCCTAGTGCATATGAAGAACAATAGACCCAGTACAAACAGCAAGACCATGCCCGCCCCAACTCCAATCAGTACATATAACACTCTATTGCTCTTCTTGGAAGGCTGGGAAACACCAGGGCCCGTGAAGTTTGTATTTCCGAAGTTATCAAATGCTAATCCGACCTGAGTATAGAATGATGAGCAGACCTCAAGGGTCCGTTGATTCGGGACGCCCTGGAGACAGTTCTCACTGAGAGAGGAATTAAGCTCAACATAGTCTGGAACTTTGCCCTCAAAATAATTCCCTGATAGGTCAACAGGCCTGAACCTCCGCAAAAGATCGGTGAGGTTACCATAAAATGAATTGTGAGACAAATTCAAGGCTGCAGTGGTCATATTCACACTCGGGCCTGTGTCGGGCAAAAGACCAGTAAAGTTATTTCCAGAGATATCGAACAAAATCAGGTCAGTCATGGACCACAGTGAGTCAGGAAGAGCACCGGTGAGGACATTGTTTCTAAGTACTAGAGCCTGCAACTGACTTGGGCTCGGAAATAGATCATCAGGCAAGGAGCCACTGAGCTGATTATCTCCGAGCAGCATTCTCACCAGACTCCTTAGACCCCTCAAATCTGACGGCACTGAACTTGAAATCCCATTAAAGCTGAGGTCAAGATCTACCAAACTCTTCAGGTCCCCAAGCTGGGCAGGTATGGGTCCGGACAAGATGTTTCTTGAGAGATTCATCCTCTGGAGTCTCAAAATGGATCCAATTCCGGGAGGGATTGAGCCAGACAGAGCATTGGAAGAGACGTCAAGGACGGAGAGGTTCTTGAGAGATGCAAAAGACGGCGGAATTGACCCATTGAGGGAGTTTCCTGAAAGGTCGAGGACTGTTAGTTCGGACAGTAGGCCTAAATTCGAGGGGATATCGCCACTGAGATTATTACCAGATAGGTAGAGGACATTGAGGTTGGTCAAACCCGCGAGAGAGGAAGGTATTCCACCAATCACAGAGCAGGACCTAAGATCGAGCAACTGAAGGGACACCAACTGCGACCCGAACAGAGCAGGGATTTGACCGGGAAGAGAGAACCGAGATGCATTGAAGGCCACCAAAGAGGTCAAGTTCGCGAGTGCATCAACGGAAAACTGCGGACTCAGGGCGCCCAGTCGGGTCCTCCTGAACTCTGATATGTTAATCCCTACAACCCTACCATTGCTATCGCATTGTATGCCGGTCCATCCGGAGCAGGGATCGGACTTCCGAGGCCATTCCTTGCTCCGAATCCCGAGAGAGGATCTGAGTTGGAGCAAGGACAATCTTTCGACACGTGAGATGGGCTGCTGCTGCTGCTGCCCGAACGCTAATGGCGGAGGGCAGAGCAGCAGCAGAAACAGAGCAACCAAGACAACGAGCAGCGGGACTGGCCCAGTCTCGGGACGATGCCTCATAACTTAACAGCGAAGAACCTGACACTGACACCGAAGCATCATCGACGGCCTTTTGCTCTAACGGAACATGACGTTGAAAATCTTAGTGTTACTCTCACTCTGCTCCTTCTCTTCCTCCTCTAGTACGTCCAGCAATGTTCTTCTTCCTCTCCACCTACTCCCCTCCTCTCCCAGATTCTTCAGTTGATAAAAGATAAGATGGAGACATGCTGAGAGAGACAGAGAGGAGAGCCCACCCAATAAAATATACGGGAGAGAACAACTCGAAGGATGAGGAAAGGTGATTCTAGACGGAGAAAAAACGGGTCGGGCTCAGGAATCGAGCAAGCGCACAGACCAACAGAAGAGTGAACCAATGATACAGAGAAGCTCATCATCAGCCATCACAACCTCCCTCGCTTCTCTTACAGGGCCGCGCTTATTCCGCTGAGCAAATCTCACTCCCTCACTCTGTCACATATTAAATGAGAGAGTAATAGGTTGAGGAAGCCGAGAGAGATTTGAATGAAGTTGGAAAGAATTGGGCTTTCCCTGCCTTGGCTTGCAAAATTTGTTCCACTGCACAGAGGGAGAGGAAGAGGGAGAGGGAGAGGGAGAGGGAAAGGTGAATTTATGTCAGCCAACTGTACACGAAAGCACCAAACGACCACTTTATACATTCTTTTTGGCACAACTTTTTTTACCTTTTAACCCATCCTTTTACGAAGAAAATCAAAGATATGTCAATCCCTCTCTAGACATCTCCACCGTCAAGGCTCTCTCTAGACATCTCCACCTTCATGCTGATCTGGTCCCAGAAAATGGGCTCTCTCTAGACATCTCCACGTTCAAGGCTCTCTTCTCTCCATCTTCAATGTCATGGGATGATTAGGACACCCGAGATTGAGAGAGGAGAGTTACAATGGCAAGCCAGCCAACATTCAAATCTCTAAAATCATGAAAAGCGCCTAAATCCATGGCTTTTATTTTTCTATTTCCCAATATGTTAATCTAATCAATAATAAATACAACAATTACAAGTATCTTGACGGCCCAAACGCCTCCAAGAAAGACAAAGTTGGGTGGAAAAAAAAGTTCATTTTTTTATTGTTAAGGATGTTTCGATATGGTAAATCGGGTTACTATAGAGTCTCCCTTTTGTGGGTACCCTTGATTCCCTAGACTCGCCATTTCTGGAATTACCTGCTAGACATGCAAGTGATGATGGATAAGAATTTATGATGAGAGCATTTTGAAATGAACACAAACTAATAGGATTTCCATAGAAACATAATGGTCCAAAAAGAATTTGTCACATGTATCCCAAAATAGAAAATGCTTTTTTGTGGTTGGCAGGTGATTGTTATGGGTTAAGTGTATTGATGATCTTGGCAGAGAATAGACAGTGCCAATAAATAAAGATGGAGGGTAGGGGATGGAGATGGGGTGGCGATGAACAGAGCTTTGGGCAGCTACACTTAAGGTGAGTTTGAGTTTGCCATTAATTGAATACGAGAAACATCAATCACCTTACATCCATCTCCATCATAAATGTGCCAATTACTTTACTTGGCCCATCACCAACCTTTTTGTTTCACACGATAGAGAATGACAAGTGGCTTCCATGGAAGGAGGGAGTTAAATCTGGGATCATTGAATGGGGGAAAGCATGTTAGATGCCTAAGAGGGAACAGCTTCCTTTCCTTTGAAGAGATTCAGACCTCTCTGTAAGAAAGCTTGTAAGTTTGATTCTCGCTGTAAATCTTTTATGCATATTTGTTATTTTTTTAGGAGAAAGACAGATCAAGGATATTGCATGTGGACTCCATTAATGATTATATTGTCGTCTTCCTCCCGACTTGGCTTACATCCTAAACCAGGACTGCATGGTTCACTACTGTAAGTATCTCAAATTAGGGTCTAGGAAATGGGCATTTGCACTCTGCTGCTGCAGATGAACTTCCACACACACACCTGCTATACATATAGTGCTTAAGAAATATGCATCAATGGCGAAGAGATGAACACTTGAGAAGGGATTTTTCTTTTAGCTTCCTCAAGGATACTTCCTCGTTCTTTGCATTTGAATGGACGGGGCCACCTTAGGGTGGCACTGGCAGCACAGTGACAGATGCTTGTACATCATTAATTACAAATGAGAGGACACTATCATACATATATATATGTGTGTGTGTGTGTGTGGTGTCTTGTAAGTCGATCCCGTCATGTGCACTCCCAAGCCCACACCCACACTTAGAACATCATGATCAAAGTTCAGACATAATATAAGAAGTATAAGAGATAGATAAGTGGGGGAGTCAACCACTTGGAATGCAGTGGTCAAAACTCTCTTGTTTCAACTTACTTTTTTATGGTGATTGGAGTGAGGTTGATGCATGATTGGACAGGATGGGCCATTATTGGCAGTGGCAATAGCATTAATTAAAGAGGCATAGGGCAACAATAACAACAAACTACAATAATGAGGGAATGTATAATTTAATAGCACAATAACTTTGTATAACAACAAAAGGAGTCGGTGCATTTAATTTGTTATCTTTTGATCTCCTTCCCATCACTCACTCACAGTCTCGTTGGGTCCATTAGTAATACCCTAATGGTTTGCTGATTGATTCATTCCAAGGTTGCCAACAAAAAGAAAACCAGTATGATTATAGTCAATTTGCCAATGCTCTAAATGTAATGAAGGTGTTCTTTTTTGACAAGCCACCTGGTGGGAAAGCTGATTTGGCACCGATCTTTTCACCGTTCTATGATATTAATATCAAATCTTGTAGGGTCCACACCCATTATATGTGTATTAAATAGTAGGCTCCCCATGGGAGAAAAAACCAACAAGCTAACTTTGCGATGCCATACCTTGCCAATTGTGACCAAGATTAACTCAATTGAAATAAACAACATGCAGCATCAAACCAATAAATGCACTTAACATGAAGCTAGACATCAATTGATACACTTCCATAAGGATGAGGTCATAATAACCATTCATACAAAAATAGATATATTAAATATCCCACCATTGACATAATGTGTCTATGATGTTAGCCTGTCCAAGTCAAGTGAATAATTAGAAATCTTGCATGACCCCCCAACTTCATTTTTCAGAAAATGAGACGTGATGAAATTTTTTTATATTTGACCATCAACCCACCACTTATATATTATTACTTACTTTATATGTTTGTAATATTTTCTTCGAATATATAAGAAAAGATACTTAATTTGTAAATATTACTAATTGTAAATTTAAAATTATATATAATAAATATGTGATATTAATTGATCCAACCATAATCTCTATTAACCTACAATTTACAAGCTCCAAAATATTATATCAATAATAAGTAAGATTTTGCCTCTAATCTATATAAAATTTATAACATTATTTCTATTTCCATGATTTAAATTGAGTATCTTATATGACATTGGTTGAATTGTCAAACAAACTGTACCATATAAACAATATCTTGTTTTTGTTAGATGTATGTGTCCTTGTCATATAAATGTCAAAAGATTAGGTTGGAAGGAGCTTTGAAAAGTCAATTCCAAGCACAGTTCCAAGAACGGCTTAGCTACCCAATTCACTACAGTCAAGTCCAATGTCCGCGTTTAGTATTGAATGTACATACAATAAATAAATAAAAAATCGTGAGAATTTTCAGACGTAACCTTTAATGTACAAAAATAATAAAATAAAAGCATCGACATTCCAACTTCCTCAGCCAAGCCACCGAATATACATGATTCCTTCCACATCCAGAGAGACCGACAAGGCTACACCCACTGTTTGCTTTGCTAGTTGAAGACTTTTGCACAGTGTATAAAATATTAGTATAATTACTTTCACCCAACACATTAATGTGTGTATAATTCACTTATATGGGCCTGCACTCATTACAATAATAGTAATGGGTCGATTCATTAATTTTCCAAATTAAATAAACTGACGACTTGGGCTACATCATGTGGGCCCATGGACTTGGATGAACCGAACACGGACATAAATGATTAATTCCAGTTCGGTTCGACGAAGAGTTATTCGACCCGGTTTTATGTGTCCGCTCGATTTGGCGGCTTACCCCAGTTTAAGGGTTCTGAATCTAACAACCCTTTGAAGGTCCGTACTCAAGACAGCCTCTTTGTTTCTTTTCCCGGTTTTACCTTCCGCCGGCATCCCTCTTCCCAGCGCCCTTCCATTCTCTCCAATCCGCTCAAAGTCTGCAGTCACACTCAAAGCCTTCCCTTCGTCCAGCAGTTTTACAAAGCGGCGTACGACACCGCTGCATTCCCTGTCTCGACTATCCGACAGAGTCGACTGAGGACGCTGCTGCTGTCCGTTCGGTCCCAACTAATCTAGAGAGGCCTACGGAAGCCGTTCGACCTATTTATTGTAATTGTTCTGTAATCGGATTTCCTCTGCAATGCTGCTACAATTATTTTTGCTATGCTATTCTTTTCTTTGCTGTGTGGTTCTTTATTCTGCATCGAGCATACACTTTTTTTTATGAATTTGAGGTATTGCTCGTCTAAATCCGTTATGATTTTAAATTCGGATTATTTTATGGCCATCTAACCTAGTTCCCCAGAGTCCCATTGAAATACTATGCATCAGTGGGGAACTTACAAAATACCTTAGCATGACCAGAAGCTAGTTTCAGTTAGCAAAACTATGCATGGTATTCAAATATTTTTTACACCCGTCTTTCGCTTTTGCTAGTCCTACCTCGTTATTCGTAGTCCTACTGAACAAATTTAATAAAAATCTACTGCAACCTCATTTACTTATTTCACCTCATTCGTAAATTCTGATTCTGATTTTATATGGTTATTTTGGAGGTTTGAATTTATGAAACTGTGCTTAGTATAAGCCATGTACCAAGTTCCAAAGTCTTGTCGGAATGCTTCTCTTAGGAAGGTTTTTGTAGATTATTAAAACATCTTGCAAGGCTTTCAAACAATTTGAGAAAGGGGGAAAGGAAATAAGATGAAATATATGTCACGAGCATGGCTTTTTTTTGGTCTTGTTCTCATTATTTATTTTTTAATTTGTCAGCAGCTTCTCGGTATTAGGGCAACTCTTCATCTATGACAGAAGAGATCAGTATTATGGGATCTGGAGGGGCCTCGAGGAAAAGGAAAATAGTGAAAAAGAAGTCCAATAATGCAAAGAAAAAGATGAAAGTTTTTCAGGGTACAGGAGAAAAAGTTAAGGTTGACAGGAAGATGAAGAAACTATTTCACAAACGGGCAAAAGAGTATAATTCTGATGATGATGGTGATGACGACGACAATGCTGCTGATAAATCTTTCCCAAATAAAAACCACGGTGCTTATTCTGAGAGGAATGGGTATGGCACAAGAAAGTTAGGAGCTGAAAAATTGGATGATGAACCTGAACTGTCAGAAGGGGAGGATGATGATGAAGATATTGAAGTCCTTCCTGCAGTTACAAAGTTCGCTGAAGGTTGCAGAGCATTCAGGGTTGCATTCAAGAGTATTATAAAGAAGAATGCTCTTGATGATGTTCTTGTACATTCTCTATGCTCTATTTCATAATGAACACAGAAAAATAGAGCTTGATGACCATGCCATCAATTAACCTAAAAAATCATGTCATCCTGTTGCAGGGTCCAATACTGTCCGGGCAGAAGAAGCTTGTTGCTCAAAAGCTTGCTGAAGAAGAATCTGAGAAGAAGCTCAGGGGTGAGGCGAAGAAAGAAAAGCTCTTGGTATTCGAAAGGCTCTATCCTCTTGAACGGATTGTTATTGTTTGCTGTCGGACTTTTCTCTATCTTGTAATTTAATGCTGGTTATTCATTACTATTTATCAGATAGGAGAAAAAGGTCACATTAAGCCTTCTAATTATTTGGATTCCCATGAAAAGTTTCTCATAGGTGTTGCTACCAAAGGAGGTAGGCAAACTTTTTTCCTTTTTGCTAAGTATGGATCATGATATATAAACTGGAGTTGCTAAAGACTGACTCTCCCTTTCCGAATCTTGACCAATCCTATGTGTGGTTACAGTGGTGAAGTTATTTAATGGGGTAAGCTTTTAGAAAATAGTTTTCAAGTGTTTCATATTACTGATTGTTATAGCTAGAGACATGATCCTTGTTCTGCAGGTTAGCAAGGCCCAAAGTGCACAAAAAGGATTGAATCCTGCATCATCAAAAGATGAAAAAGGTTTGACATTTTCTATATTAATCTATGTGGACATAGTAAAGGGGAGCTATTCTAGAATGTTATTCTTGCACATAGTAGTATTAGTATTCAACTTTCGCTGATAATTAGGTGGAATCATTTGCTAGGTGGTCATTATATTAATCAAGCTTCCATTTCAAGGATTTTTTTTTTCTTTTGAAACAGTCAGAATAGCGAAAGAGGTTGAATATTTGAGCAACTATGATAAGATATCACATGCTCAATATTTTAAAACAAAGGCACATTTTTTGCAGAGACCTATAATGTATTTTTAATTATTGAGCTCTCAAAATATTTGAACCATCTGTGCAAAATAAAAGGTTGGAAAAGAAACTGCAGAATCTGTCTTTCATTGATGATCCAGATGATCCACTATATTCTGTTAGAACCAAGCATACCTTTTTGCATTTATGGCAGAACTTTGATGTGACTTATGAAAACTGAATTTAGAAAAGTGTACTTACTGATGTATTGAGGATTAATGTGCAATGTTGACCTTTGAACTTGTTCCCTGTACATGTAAATATGTTTTGCATGATAGTCTGTTTTGTTCTTTTTACATGTGTAAGTGAAACATAATTTGAGGGCGATAAGAGGCAATTCTTTAGCTCTTCTTGCTTAATGTCAGTTATTACCCTAATTAAATGTGAATTTTGCATGGGCAAAGGCATCACATTATTGCTGATTTGTCAAACTGAATCTTTATAAACCTTACCTTGAAGTGCTTAAACTTGTACTCCATGCATTAACAGTGATAAAGAAGAGGAGGAAAGAAGCATTCTTTACCGCACTAGGTAAACGAGCAGCCTCATCAAGTGATACATCAGCAAAGGTTTCTTTCTTCTGTCTAAATGATCTGAACCACTTTTTTTTTCACATTTACGTGCATCCATGGGCATAATGAATCAATTTGTTACCTGGTCATGTGAATATCAGGTTGTGGAATCAGGTGAAAGGATGGGAAGTGAACCTCCTTCATGGGCCCCTCTGCGTGATAATTACATGCTTACAAGTTGCAAGCTGAAGGACTGGGATAAGATGCAGGTAACTCATTTTTTTTACAAATACATTCAGTTCCCTTGCCTGCCTTTTCCATTTCCTTTTATGAACATACATCACTGATGGGGCATCATCCTAATCCAGGAAATGCCCGAGGATGATGATGTAGGGAAGTCGTTCCACGGGAGTAGTTCAGATGATGACTGAATACTTCATAGCATAATGAGGGCTGTCTATGATAAGACTGCCGGATGAACATTTGCTTTTCCATTTGGGTTATTTGCTCAGAGCTTAGAATATCTTATCCTACATCTAAAAGCCAAAGGCTATATGGATCGAATATTATGTTGTGCATCATTGCTGATACCAAATGCATGTATCATTCAATCAAAATATGTTTTATTCCAAAGGACAATTGAAAGTGCATGTGTCAAGTATGGGAGTCTGGACTAACATCTTTCAAGAGCAGAAAAATATTTTCTATTACTGCTTGTAAGCAATTTATGCAGATTGATTTATTGCTCTATCGATTACAATACCATTTTCTTACTTGAAGTACAGTTTGCTCGAAACCAGGTTAACTTTTGTGGTGAATGGACGTGAAACTGTGCATGGTATTCAAATATTTTTTACACCCATCTTTCGCTTTTGCTAGTCCTACCCGGTTATTCATGGTCCTACTGAACAAATTTAATAAAAAGTTACTGCAACCTTGATTAATTATTTCCTCTCATTCTTAAATTCTCATTTTGATTTTATATGGTTATTTTGGAGGTTTGAAGTTATGAAGCTGTGCTTAGTATATGCCATTTTAGCTTTTTATTATTTTTATATTTGCGTAATATTTTATGAAATGGGCGGTTTTACCCATTCAACCTGTTGGATTTGAACCCATGCCCATGTGTAGCTTCTGGTCCGGTATAGTTTTAATGACTATGCCTAAAACCTTTGAGAAATTTCAACCTGGTGTTGACTTGCTGCTGCTTCTTTGGCTTCAACCTGGTAGTATCACTTTTTGCTTCAGGATAAGATTGAAGTTTCCGATGAAGATATGCATTTTGTCGAGGAGAACCTCGACTATGCTGACTTTGTTTCCTGCTTAGATACCCAGGCTATTACTAAGTAGGTATTCTATTGTCATGGTTGCTTGTTTAAGAGGGTTGATTTAGCCTTGTAATGTAATAGCTAGCGAATTCAATGACCTTGATGCAACTTTGCCTCATGAATTATTAAATTAAGGCATGTCACTTGGGTTGCTGATGTTGAAGTAGATGCTCTCGTTGCTCTGTACAAGAAGCTGTGGAAGGAGGCTGCCTTGCAGAATGATAAAACTCAGGTGCAAGTTCATCTTGTAGATGCTCTATCTCTCAAGAATTTAGATGGCCAAATCTATTATCGATTTTCTTTTAATGGAATTGTTTTGCTTGAAAAGTATTTTCTTCATCTTAAAAATTTTAACTACTTGCTCTGGACAACTGTGGTTATTTTATTGGAGTAAGTTGGATGTTTGTTAACCGTGCTATGTCTGTTGTGATTGTATCTTCTTCTGAACTTGTATTTCTTCTCCAGTTTTTACCTGGTTGTCTTTTGATGATGATATTGGCTAGAAAGAAGAACTGAAAAGGGAAAAAAAAGCAAAAAGTAGGAAAGGTAAGATCTCTGAGGAGAAAACACAAGGTATTGACAGAAATAAGAACAATCAGAAACAGTTGATGCCCTGAACAAGGGAGGAGGTAATTATTATATAGTGCAATTTCAGTTGACTCCCTGACGTTTCTTATTTTGCTTGAGCTTATTACCCAATTGGATGACCCTGCTTTGATCTGGTTGTTTCTGATTATGAATCAGCTGCTTTTATACCAGATGTGACTGAGCATAGGAAAATGCAGTCAGAAGCTCTTGCTGCAGTTTTTGAGACTACTTCCGCATTTTGAAGCATTCAGTGCAGTCTATTATGCCCAGGTAGAGTTTACTAGCTTTAGGAAGGGGATGAGATGCCAGATGTGTGTGCTTTTATGGCTATAATGCCGTCACTTGAAAATTTCATCGGGTGGAGAATCATATTCTATCATAGATTGCAAAGCTCAGCTTTTTAAATCCAACATCCGGGAGGGTTTGTAGCCTTGTAACTAATTTCTCTCAGGTCTCAAAAGAACCTGCAGTTATTTTAACTCTCTATTTGTTAGAAGCATAATTGGTAATTTTAATGGCAACTACACCTAAGATCATTGTGATAATACTCACTTTATTTGCAGACCTGATGAAAACTCTGACCTGTAAGTTGGGACACGTGGGACTCACTGATTTCTTGCACCATGCTTGAATGGATTGGGAAAATTCTTGCACCTGATTGACTTGGACTACATTGGTGACATCATGAATTACCTAAAAAAATCTAGCAGCTAGTGGTGAAGGTTCATCTAGGAGATCATTGATTGTCTCTGAGCGTCTTAGGTGCTGTATCATTGCTTTCAGATTTGAGGAACAATCTTAATGCCATGGATGTGGATTTGCAAGACTGCTTTATGGTTGAAATACAGGCCTGGGAGGTCAGTAGTATTTTCTGGTTGAGCTAGATAATATGCACTTATTGTAAGAGATATCATGAGAATTTTTACTTGGTGTGGGTGGGTGGGTGTTCATAAATGCCCCATCTAAATCTAATATTCTTTGACTTGGTCATATCAGAGTTCCTGGAGAAGTTTTAGCAGAAGCACTGAAGATAATTCTGTGCGATGATATGCAGCATTTATAAAGCAGCACTGAAGATAATGCTGTGTGATCATTTGCAGCATTTATAAAGCGTCTGGCTGCATTCTCCTTGTTCTTCGGATGTGCAGAGTCAATGTCTGGTAATACTGATGTCTGTTGTTGCAATAGTTCGTAGTTCCCTTGCAGATTGTAAACGGCAATGTTATTACTTATCCAATTTTTATCTTTGATCTTGCAGCCCTGGCCACTTTAATGTACCTTCTCGTGAAGAATTCTAAGTGATTTTATTAGAAGATGATGCAGGTGGTGGCTCAGTTTGAGGTTCTATTGCGGCAATGCCATTCTCCCTAGGTTTTTGGATTTGCTGCTTACTATTGTCTAAACTAATGAATATCTACTCTTCCTAACTATTTTATCCTGGTGTTTAATTATCTGGTACAGAAATATCATCCATTTGCCATTGATCCTAATCAGAATGGGGCCCTTGCTACAGTTCTTTGGGAACTCATCTTCCCGCAATGTATCATCATCCAGCCATTTCAAGCCTGGCTCCCAGCATTTCCAATTTGGGTCTGAACCAGGCTTTTCTCTCCTCCAATCTATCTCCTCAGGCAGCATTCACAGAACTGTCACTTGAGAGAGAACCAGATTTTAATTACGTGAGCAACAATTCCATGAAGACGAGCAACAAGAGAAAGCTGGGAGGTTCTCCCAAAGTTCCAGTTGAAACAGCACGGTATTCTCTTGGCGATGAAGAGGAGGTCAGGAGAAACTGTCGTAGCATTTCATGCTTGTTCATGACATCATAGAGAACCGGTGATTGAGAACTGAGTTATACGATAAGTACAAGGAGCAGCAGCAGCAACACAAGAAGAGGTCCAAAACCTAAAGACATTTCAACTTTGACTTTTGTACTAATAGGAACTTCTTATAGAATTTGTATAATTAAACTATAAATAATGAGATTTTGGGTAAAATAATATAATAGTAAAAATTTTGGGTATTTTTAGAAAGAGCAAAATTGATAAATATGTAAAATTTAAGTAAAGTTAAAAAAAGATTAGGGCAAAATTGGAAATTAATATAAAAGTTGGGGGCATTTTCAAGTTATTAGCTCTACAACTAAATTAGAAGTCTTCTGCTGCTTCGTCACATTAAACCCTAATCGTTCCATCCATCCTTCTTTCTCTCTTCGCCTCCCTACCTGCAGCCACCCCCTCGCCCATCCCTTGGAATCTCTTGCTCTCTCTCTCTCTCTACAGTGACTTAGCCAGTGGCTGAAAGGGTTTCTTTACCTCCTGCATTGATCAGAACTTGGATATACTGATCCTTCCTTCCACACATTTGTCATTTCTTCTCAGTAGTGTAGAGTTTGTGTAGTTTATAGCTTGAGTTTCCTGTATAGCTAATGCAAATCTTGAGTTTGGTTTCAGTGTTTGATTTGATATGGATGAGGTATCTTTATGCCATGATATTCATTGATCTGTTTAAATTTTGTGACACCCATCAATTTTGTTTAATTGTTCTATCTGTCAAGAGGCCTTGACTTTCTTCAGCTAACCTCCTTGGCACTTTCCAGATGAAGTGGGTCAGCAACTTGGGCTCCAGCTTATTGGACCCATGGAGTGAAAAATTCCTGATGGAGAGGAAAGGCCAGCTAGACAGCTCGCTTGCTAGTAAACAAGGACACCCAATTTGACTGAAGCAAAAGCTGCTGTCGACATTGTGTTGTGGAATCAATAGGGTTGGTGGGGCGGTGGAAAAGTCATGTCTACCAATGAAATGCGGCAGAGAGAATCACACATTCTCCAGTTCATGTGGAAGCAACTCAACCTCTCAAAGCACAGCAAACTGGCAATAATATGCAACATTATATCATCTTGAGGTAACTAGCAGATGCTTGAGTACATTCATGCATGGTGCTGTAGATGCCTACCCATCAAATGTACCACTGCATTTATCCTTTTTAACACTTACAAATTTCTTAGTATGAACTAGACTACTGTTTGCCTGCATGCATGCCATCTGGCTTCGTGATCTTCCTTTTTTAAATTAATATATTTCCCATGAAAGTAATCACCAACCAGTGTGGATGTTTGCATGTGCACCAGCACTACATGGATTATTGATCACAATTTCTTGTATATATTGAGAATCTTTTCTGTTCACATAATATGGGAATGTTTTCCACTGTATCGTGCATATCCTGCCCACCACTGCATATCCTAAGAACGAAATTTCTCTTCCACCCAGGAAAAGAGAAAAAGGAGTGGTGATCGTATGCATAATAAATCGTTTTGCCATACTCCATACTCTCCATACCAAATTTTGGAGTAAAATATCTTTGGTAGAGAAGAATAAGAAGAAGAAGATAATTGGGCGATGGGCTAAATTGATAGGAAGATAAACATTGTGCAGAAGGACTGGAACATGAAATTCCACCTAAAAAGAATCCATTTTTTTGCCAAAGTTAAAGAAGAATTGAAGATGGGCACATGGCCCCTAATTTCTCAAAATTGCAAAGCTATGATCGACCCAATGAGTGATCATGATTGGCTTACCCCACAAGCCTGTGGTGAGAATCTAATGACTTGGACAGCATTTATTTCAAGGGGTCATCATCCCCTTCAAGTATTTATTTGATATGGATGAAAACATGTACATACACATAATAATAGCCACGAATGCAATCAAATGTTGTAGAACTGACCAAGTAAATGTCCTGAATTTCACCATAAATATCGAATCTCCACTTTCTTGACTATTTGTTATGTATAACGTATATCATAGCACCAAATATCACTCCGTTTTGGACGTTTTTTTTAAATGAGTCTATGAATATAGGCTTTATAGGCTGGGGCAAGAGCCTAGGGACAAGTTGACCCCGGCCTTATGCTGCTCCCACTGGTGATATATCGCATTCTCTCCCGATCTATGTAATCAGACCAATACTCCTCTCCCTTCACATCCTTCACAAACTTATTTTTCTTATCATAAATACATCTTCACTTGGACCTTTTTGTTTCCATCTTTGAATCACATACAGGCATCAAAAATAGATAGTCTTCTCTTCTCTTGTACTATAATATATGGAAAGGTGCAATGTATACACCTTTTCCATGGAAGGAGCAAGAATGAAAGATGCGTGCTCTTTGCATGAGGAAATAGAGATTCCTACAGGCATTTGATTGGTTTGGTAATGATCGACCCCCAAATCTAGCAATTTGACGCTCGCAATCAGACATTTGATTGGTTTGAGTGATCTGCAGTCAGTGTGTTGGCCCGTTTTTGCTTGGTCAAGTATCGTTTCCACATGGCATAACAAATGCAGAAGTGCATTTTATGAACTATTATCCTAGCCCATAGGTCTACTAAAATGTATCTATCTATGGCAAGAAGGTTGATGCCGAGAGAGACCCTCAAAATGAAAATGAATAAGGTTATATGTTGATGGCAATGATTGTCCAAAACCTAACCTTAGATTGTACCAAATGAACTTGGTATTACTAAGGGCTAAAGTAATGTCCATTCTAAACCTAACCATCAAGGCTAGACGTAACTTTCTCCCGACCCGTCTCCACATTGCACTTTTTTCTAAAGCTGTGATGATCAAAAAGAAAAGAAGAGAAGAGAAGAAAATGCAGCGACGTGGAAGATTGGTTCACCAACCGCACCCCATCTTTATTCTCATTTGGAGATTCAGCATACTGTACTACCAACTCACAGGACTTGGGAAAAATAATATTAAAAATGAGAGAGAAAGAGGAATATGGGACCAGACAGACCAATATTCTATCCAAGGACAACTGCATTAGGGTTGCCCATTACTCACTTATCAAATTACTCGTCCAATGGAGAAGAGATATTTGATCCTTGGCATACTACACCAGTCATGGAACCTCCTATACACACACCCACGCATATGTAGCAGATCACATTGGCTTCCTCTTCCCTTTTTTTCCCTACGTAGCCATATAATATCCTTGTCGTGCTGCTCCATATATCTTATGGTTCCCAGGGAGACAAATCATTACATATTCTCTCTTTCATTCCTCTTTTCTTGGATCTATCTTTCAACTAGCTCCCGTCCACCCGATTGATTGTATACGTTTGCATTGCAGAGTGAGTTGAGTGCATCTGCAATAATAACATAGATAGGTATTCAGTGAACTAAATTCCTTCTTCCTGGGTTACCTTCCCTTTACCCGGCCCCAACCCCAAGCTCCTGCTTATAAAAGGGCAACCATCGCCACCTCTTTTGCTCACACCATCACTCCGAGCAAACCAAGTCTAGCTAGCTCCTGCTGATTGCCCTAGCTCCGCTCATCGTTCCTACGCTGTCCATCCCTGTTTTGAGAATGGCTTCCAGCTCCATGTCGAGGGGGTCCTCCTCATCCTGGACGGCGCAGCAGAACAAGGCCTTCGAGAAGGCGCTGGCACTGTACGACAAGGACACACCCGACCGCTGGCAGAACGTCGCAAAGGCGGTCGGCGGAAAGACCGCGGAGGAAGTGAGGAGGCACTACCAGGTGCTCCTGGAGGACGTCAGGTACATCGAGGCCGGAAACGTCCCCTACCCTTACAAGAACGGCCATGACAGTGAGAAAAGGTATTATTATATTACACTTGGCTCATAAACAAATAAAACCTGTGATCACCAAAATAAAGCTAATCTCCCAAAAAGGGCAATGGCACCTTAGTATTGACGACTGTATATTATTTCCTTCCTTTGATTAGATATTGTTTTGTTTTTTTGTCTCATTTGGTCGCCAATGGTGGCCGATGTTCACAACAAAATCAGCCAATCATTTGATGGGCCATATTCAGCTGTACTTTTCACGTGGCTTTCATAGACCAGTGTGATTTCGACTTATTTTACTTCAATCCTACGCTTTTTATCTCAAAAAATTATCAAGTCAAAGGAAAAAAAGTAAAAGCAGGACTTCATTTTTTTACGCTATCTTTCTCAATATTTCTATCATGTTAATCATATCATATGCCATGGATGCTTAGTATGATTGGCATGTGGTGCAAATATATGTATATATTGGGCCTAGCTATGGAAAAGGTGTGTGGTCAAATTCATATTTCGATCTTTATAACCGTTTGCAGGATAAATAAACCTCGGTAGGTACTGATGAGATCTCTTTCCTGGTCAAGAGACAATGGAGAACCACTTCCCAGGATCCTCATAAGCATATAAAAACATATATGTATGTATTTCCAAGAAGTCCGCACCAGTCCTGTTCATGTTCTGCATGGTGTCCTAAATAGTAGTACTATCTCGCATTTCTCCACCAACCAAGGAGGTAAACAAGAAACTAGTTGAAAGGGGGCAAAGATGGAGACCAAGATCAAGAAGTAACTATTATATGTACATCAATCATGGCTCTAGGTCTTCCTCAATCTCATGTCTCTTGGATATTCCTCTTGGTGGGTCGCCTATGTATGTTCCATTTCAATAAAATAAAAGCTCTATGTTATCATCATCATATTGCAGCCATGTGTTTGCATCATACTGTTTAGTCCACCGCATATTTCGCCCAACAGTTAGATCATTATAGTATTTCGAATAATATTATAAAATAGTGATGAAATACAAAATAAAAAAGGGATGATAGTGCACAGCACACTAAACTATAAGAACTTCAGTTGATCGTCTCTTCTCCTCTCCCATGTCACTTTATAGTACACTCTCTTCCTTGAGTGGTAGTAATAGTATTGTTATGGTTCCCCCCTCTTCCCCGACCCCACAAGGATTCTGGCTCGAGTGAGAACCTTAAACCTGCAAAGACTTGTCAATCCGACCTTCTTCTTCCGATCATCCTCTCCGTTTCCGACCCGCTTCTTCCGATGGAGCCGTTTCGTCTCGGCGGAGTACTGGAGTAGAGAGGGCCAAGGATGTCGCCGACATGAACATTTTGCACCTGAGGAAGATCGCCAACTTGGTCCGGGCGATGGAGCTGCTCGTCGTGCTGTTTCTTTCCGGTCTTGAGGTTCTCCGTTCAGGTTCCGGAACCCGTGAAGAGACCCGGCGAGTACTTCAAGGAACTCATGCTCGTGCTTCTAAGCCCCCGCTTTGTTTTCGTGATTGGGAACCTGATAGTTATCGCCCTCTTCGCGAAGTCGGGGCAATTCTCCGGACAAGAACGACTTCTACCGCGAATTTGTTGAGAAGAGCCAGCGATTGAACTATCAAGCCGGTCAGCCACCGGCGGAGCCATGCTTTCAAGACAAGCAGATCATATTCGAGAAGGTTAAGGTTAACGTTGTCCCCACAGGAGGTGCCTGTTCCGACAGCTCATACACGAGGATCCAGTCGGAGAAGCTCAGTCACTGGCGGCGGCAGGACGAGAAGCAAGCGCCGGAGAAAGAGCTGAGGCGGTCGGCGACAGAGATCAAGTGCGTGAGTAGGCTCGGATGCAGCGAAAAGCTATCGATCGAAGGCCCGTTCCCGGAAGATTCCATGAGCAACGAAGAGTTCCGGCAAGCCGTCGAGGCTTTCATTGCCGGGCAACAGAGGTTCGTCAGGAACGAGGATGATTGACGTGTCGTGTTAAGGCTCACCTCCCTACAGTTCGAGGGCGGGCGACAGTACAAACTCCGATGACGACGGAGATGTCTTTTACTGCAGATCAGCCAGGGTTTTGTAAATGCTAATGCTCATTGTCACCAAGAAGAGAACTTTCTCACTAAACACTATTAGTATCCTCTCCTTCATAAACTAAATATATCAAATTCCGATGCGGGTCATGTTCAATCGGATGAATGAACTGGAGAATTGGATGCCCAGATATGCCCAGATCTAGCAATTGGATGATGCAGAAATGGGGTATTGGATCAAGATGCCTAATGTATTATTCCCTGCGGGAATATTATTGAAATCCAAGGAACCGAGCAATCTGGAGGAGTCCTATGTGGGGATCTTATTCTGAGTATTGTAATGAAGAATCACATGCTTTTTTTTTTCTTCTTGGATGCGCCCCGCTTCCAAGCCCATCTCTCTCACAGGCCAAGAGTTTCATTTTCACCATGGAAAGAGCATCACTGTGTTTGATCGATCACATGACAGGATTTTTCTCAACCCCTTTTGCCTTTTTCTTCATCCCACCCAATAAATAATATCGTGGGAAGTTACTTTTCCAGTATGGGGCTGCGCTTCACTGGCCTACCTTTGGGTCCCCAATTCCCCCTATACCAAGACAAGCACTGGCCTGCTTTTATGCACATAAGGTTATCTCTTTTCTTTGTAAGAAACAAACCCTATGCACATGCTACGCCGATGCTATATGGGCACGAGGAAGGCAAGTTCGTTTTAGTGGTGGGTCTATGTCTTTGATCATAATTGGCTAAAAGGAAAAGTGACAAGTTTGGAGAGGTACACACGCAGTTAGGTCTACGGTGCCCGATCATACTTTGCTTCATTGTGAAGGCAAGGGTCAGAGACATCAACCAAACTTAAAAGGTTTCATTAATGAACATACATTGCCATAATTAATTACTCACAAAAATGTTGTCTACTTCTGCTCTTTCTTGATCATCCTTTTTTTTTTGCTTATTGGCTAAACGTACAATAAGTAAATCAATGGATTCAATAGATGAAAAACTTGCAATCATAATCATATTCATCATCATCACCATATCCATTCTGGAAAAGGGGTAGGTCCAAAACTCCAATGAATTCGTTCATTAATTATCACGTAACAACCAATGTTTCCATTTTATCCCATGGGTCCATTCATACAGCACTTACATTTATCTCATGGAATCATCATTAAGTTTGTTGCACATGAATGACAACTTGATATGATTTTGCTGCATTCAAACTTTTCAAGAAGCCATACTAGTGCACACATTAAGGCACAAGTAGATCTATTATTTCCTCATTTTTAATTTAGTAATTGTATTATTGCATCAAATTGTATACATGGAAATGCTGGAAAAAAAGTACTTGTCATGTACGGTCCTGGGTGAAAATCAAATGAAACCCTCCAAGTACTCGGCACTTCTTTGGATTCTGCAGTATATGGGCAGCAACATGGTCTCCACTTCCATGGTGGGAAGAAAATATGTCACTTTCTCCAAAGCCCCTTTTTTACAGCATAGCAGTCTATCACAAAAGATGGAAAACCATCTTCCTTGGGCTGGTTAGTAAGTGAGCTAAACGTCTAACTGGTGTAAAAAATAGTTTTATCTGCCTGTAAATCCGATCTTACATATAGATCTGCCTGCAGTTGCGTTCTTAGTGGTGGTGTTGACGACAGCTGGTTTATGGACTGTTGTGGAATCACTGCCTCTCTTACACTGCCTACCGCACATGTCCCATCACTTTTTCTCAATAACCTTTCATTTCCTCCTATTAAATATACAGTGGTGGTGGTTTTTTTCTTTTTTGGTGACCCTTGTGGGGGAGGTTCCATGTTAGGGTATGGCTAAAAGATCTGCCCATATTTTTCTCACTTCCACCTTTTGCTTTTGTGCCTAAACCACATTAGAATCAACCACCTGGTCCCTCAAGCCGCTTCATCTGGCTATAAATGAAACCCTTCAGCCTCCACTTCAATCTCCCCCTTCTTCCTCCTCCAGCCACACCACAATTTGGTCCAATCCAAGTCCCCTCCTTTTGCTAAGATATCCTGCTTAGCCCAGCCTGCTCCTTCCTTCTCTTCCTCTTTCAGTCTAGCAGTTCTTCAGACAGCCCTAGAGAGATCTGAAAAATCCCAGATCTTGGAAGAGAAAGTATTCCACTCCTTTCAAGTTTCCCTCTTTCTCTTTCTCAGTAGGATCTTGATGCTTAACAAACTTTTATTAATGTTTGAGACCCATGTCTCCAATAATCAGTGAACTCCTGCTCTCTGGTTATATGATAAGCTCCTCGTTCCTGCGCCGATCCCACTTGGTTCAGTCATTCTCGGTCGTCTTCCTCTACTGGCTCTACTACGTTTCATGATCACCCCTTAACTCGCCAGCTTCCTCCTAATAGAACCTATCCTACCCTACCATCTAGCGATAATATCTAGCCTTAATATATATTTAAATATCATAAATTACCCGAATAAACCCTACAAGTTTAGCGCCGTGATTTGGTGATGACTTCATCAAGTGGGACGTGGTCTGGCTCGATGACGTCATCTACGCCGCAGAACTCGGGGTCATCCGTGGAGGTGCTGCAGGCCCAGATGGACGAGAGGAAGAGGAAGCGGATGGATTCGAACAGGGAATCGGCACGGCGGTCCAGGATGAAGAGACAGAAGCATCTCGACGACCTGGTTACTCTGGTGGGGGAGCTGAGGAAGGAGAATCAGCAGATCATCACGGATTTGGACACCATCTATCAGAACTACCTTAGAGTTGCCGCCGAGAACTCCATCCTCCAAGCTCAGGCGGATGAGCTGACCCACTGGCTGCAGTCGCTGAACGAAATCATCTGGTTCCTGCTGACAAACAGCTCCGCCACGCCGACGTATTCGCTTAGTGACGTCACAAGCATTTTGACAAGTAGCGAATATTAATTACTTGATCGGGCACTTATTAGTACTACCCCTACCACTACTCTCTCCTCATTAGTGTGTGTTCATGGCATGAAATTTAGAAGCTGTTAGATGGGGATGGTAATAGGCTGCAAATGGGGGCTAGCTTTCTGCGGGATGTGAACCCTATGAAATGAATGGCTTTACTATTTACCTAATTAGTGTGGCAATGTATTGAATGTTTCCAAATTGCAGAGTTCAATTATTTTTCTGGTGTAAAATAGGAAATGTACAATTTTGCGCCGATGGAAAATGACTAGCACCCTGCTCCATGATGAACTCAATAATTTCTGGGGGGTGTGTCCTATGGATGTTGTCGAGATCTTTGGAGGAGCATGTGCAGCACTGTACTGAACACTTTCACCCTAAGGAAAAGCCTTGAATCTCGGCTAAAGAGAACAAAGTATGGGTATCAAAAGGGCGATGAAAACCTTGCATTGGCTGCACGAATCCCTCCCAAACTTGGAGCGCCATTGACGCTCAAGGTTCCAAGTTTCAAGACAGGGGTGGAAGCAAATTTGGTTTTTGCATTCTCCTTTTCCGTTTTCCTTTCTTTTCCCGTGCCTCATTTTCAGCAATTACTAATAAATGATGGGGAGTTTTCAAATCTAATTTTAATGAATATGAATAAGGGTGGCTGGCTAAAGAGGGGTGATTTGAGGCTTTTTTTGGCACAACTAAATGGCTAAAAATGCAGTTTATACTGTAAATGAGGAAGAATGGATAAGCCTCTTAAAATAGAATGGATAAGCCTCTTAAAATAGAATGGATAGCTCAAGTTAACTCTGGCATAAGACTCATCTTGACATGCTCATTTAATAGGTTCAATCAATAAGAAGAATGTATAAGCCTCTAAATCATGAAAGAATACCTCAATGCAGATCAACCCCCAAACTGCAAGACTTTCTTTCTGAACCTGAACATGCTGTCCTTGTTCTTCATTTGCATTGATGATCTGCATCATTTTAGCCAGAATTGCCAGAGATGGAGCAAGCAGTAACTGTTTCATTATCACCAGTGATCTCCACAAGAGCATTCCCCATTCCTGAAGTGATGGAATCGTATTCTATCCCGAACAATAATCCCCCTCTGGTATATCCTGGACAGCACCTTCATCACCTCGTGACAGTCTTCGCAGGACCGCAAGTTCTTCACTATCCGAATTTCAGACCCGGGATTCGTCCTAATCAGCCCATAGGCAACAGCCAGCTTCTCACTGTGGTGCCACAGCTGATGCGTCTTGAACTGGTCATCAATCTCCAGCATCACCTCTGAAACCTTAGGAATGTATCCTTCCTCATTTAACTGTTGTTTGATCTCATCCAACTTTTCGTATATGATCTCCGCCTCGCAGTGGTTTGAGTCCCCCGCGACAAACTCATGGATTGATCCATCCACCTCAATCCTACTTGAGCCTGGGGGCTTCTTAAGTCCGTTACAGTTCATGAGTTCCCTAACTTTTGCCTTGTCCTGCCATTTACCTTGTGCTGCATACAAGTTTTCCATTAGCACATAACTCCCAGGGTCATCTGGACCTAGATCTCCTTGCTGGAGATGTTTCATCAGACGATTGCTCCTCTGTGAATCTCCATGAATCCTGCAAGCACAAATTAACGTCCGCCAGATGACCGGATCTGGTTTGAAGGGCATTTTCTGAACGAACTCCTCAGCCTCCCCCAGTCGTCCTGCTCTTGCCAGCATGTCAACTACGCAGCCATAGTGTTGAAGTGTGGGCTTCAGTCCGTATTTCTTCTTCATGTTCCTGAAGTAACTTATGCCTTCATCGACCCAACCTGAATTCCTACAAGCTGATAAGACTGCCGTTATAGTCCTCTCATCAGGTCTTATCCTTAGCTTCCACATCCTTTCGAGCAATTCCAGGGCTTCCTGGCACTTTCCATGGCTCGCCAATCCAGACATCATAGCCGTCCAGATGAAGACGTCCCCATCCTCAGTTTCATCAAAAACTCTCCTGGCATCATCAAGATAACCACATTTTGAATACATGTCTACGAGGGCAGTTCTAACATTGGCCTTAGAAGCAAGATCTTTCTCTCTCGCTATGGCATGAGCCATTCTCCCTGTGACCACAGAACCCGTTTCAGCACATGCTCGTAGGACCGACACAATGGTCGCATCGTTAGCCTCAACTCCTCCCCTTAACATCCTCTCAAACATCGTGATCGCCTCCACGGGGCGATCGTCGTCCACAAGCCCGCCGATCATGCAAGTCCACGAGACAACGTCCCTCTCGAGCATTCTGTCGAACAGCTCGAGTGCGCGGCGCGAATCACCACATGCAGAATACATATGGACGAGAGCGTGGACGGCATAGAGGTCCGAACCGAATCCCGACTTGATGGCCTGTGCATGGACCTGCTCTCCAGCTCGGATATGGCCGAGTCGGGAGCAGCACTTGAAGAGGGACGGGTAGGTGAACTTGTCTGGAGCAGGATTCCTGTGCTCGAGCATAGAGACGTAGACGGAGAAGGCCTCGAGGTGGAGGAACGCGTCCGACCTGCGAGAGTAGGCGCGGAGGAGGGTGTTGAAGAAGTAAGAATTGGGGGACGGAATGGAGCGGAGGATGAGGCGGGCATGGGAGAGGTCGCCGGCGGGAGAGAGGGCGGAGAAAGTGAAGAGCTTGGAGAAGGCTTCACGGTGGGTCTTGGACGCAGGGTCTCCAGACTTGAGGATTTGAGCGTGGAGCTGAAGGGCTTGGGACATGGTGGTAATCTCCATAACGTAAATGGAGCTAGTCCCACCCTCACCGGCACCAGCACGACAGCCGTTTTTCCGCTATTTGAGTTTTCTGGTGGGTGATGGCAACTCTTGTAATTATAAACACACGTGGGCCCAATAGATCTATGCTCTGAGCCCATCATGTAGTTGTTATATAATTAGTATATAATTGAAGAATTCCAAAGTTGGTGCTGAATGGCAATGGCTATTGTTCTGAGATTATACTTGACCACTTCTTCTGCGAAATTTGTTCAACTGAGGGGCAAAAGAGCTACAAAATTCTCGCACTGCTCCAAGACAATCGGATATAAAGGTTTGTTCTATTATTCTATATCTTCTGTATAGCTATATATTTCTGAGGACAAATCCTGGAATTAAGATATAGACGTATTTTTGTATTTTTTTCTGTTCACTACAAACGAAATTATTTTGAAGTCTTGACACAGTATGTGGTTTTGTTATATCCTGGTTGATTAATTATTATATTATTGGATTAATCACTTTCGCATTCAGGCCTGAATTGAAATGCCTTTTCACTTTCCAGCCTCCTGCATAAACTTGAAAACTATTTTTGAACTGGTGGAATTAATTGCAATGAACTTTCAGTATATATCAGTTTGGCGCGGCTATTTTGGTCCTGGTAATGAAGTATCTTTGATTTACGTTTTTTTAAATCTTTTCTGTCAATTATGGATTTTGGTTCATGGTGGATCACAGGGATTGTGCTGAGATTATAGTTGGTAAGGTAGAAGGTTAACATGCTTCTCATAGAACTGAAAAGAAAGCCCATGTTTTCTATTAGCCAAAAGTCATAGCTTTTAAAGTCCATAAGAATCAAGTGGACCTTTTACTATATTAGTTTTATTGGCTGAGAGAGACATTAAACAAAGACTTGATGTATCTCCTTCTACTTTACAGCTTTAAATACTAATATGCTAGAAGCTAACAGACCGGCCTAACCTTCACCAAAATTATTCCTTAATAGATATTAATTTGATAAAACGTTATTGTAAAAAGAATTGGAATTTTAAGTTTGGGGAAGGCAATCAAAACTATTTGACACAACTGGCAACTTCTTGGCAGTGATCCTTAAATTGCTCTAAGTGTGATATTTTTCAACACATCCAAAAATAGAAAACAAGGCTCTGAGGTCCTTTGTTGCGAAGATTCATGCTGTTACAGTGCTTTGGCCCCTTTCTCCAGGTTGTTCTTCCAGATAATCCTTTTAGCTTGCAATTGTCCCACAATTCAGCCCTCGTAGCTTTGCTGCAGCTGTCTTTTCACTTATGATAACCAGAATAATATTTGTAACAAGAAATGTTGCACAAATTTTGTGTTGATCATCATGTCTGGTTTCTTTAGTCCTTTGGGTTACAGTTTCATAGAACTCTTGCATTTTGAGCGCAAGCTTCTGAAATGACACTTCCATTATTGAGGCACATATTTACTCGCTTCTTTCCCACTCGACATGTAATGTTTATGCGACTGAGACGTGTTTTCTGTACTTCCATTTCAGGTGGACACTAAACGTTGCAGGAGGTGACAACTCGAGCAAGAAGAGTAAATACAGTATTGTAAGATAGAAACGGTGAGAGTGAATAAATAGCTCATCTCTTCAATACACATGGCAAAAGTTGCCTCTTGTGAATCCGCTCCTTGTGTAGTTTTCTACTGAACTGCATCTGATAGATTATGTAGATTTATGACTCGGACCGGGAATTTGGTTTGTATGGTAGGTCCAGACTGCCTGCTTGTATTGGAGGGTTTATGGGACTTCTGTGCTGGGTGTGTGTCTGTAGATTACAGTCGATGGTTTTCCTGTGGAAGACTATACTTGAACAGGTTGTACAAGCTATATAAGAATTACAGGTAACTTGGGATGTATAATCTCCCTTGAACATGCATTTTCTTGAATGAATAGTTCCAAGCTTATACTTGTATACAACTTACTAGTCTTGTGCAATGATAATTGTTTACAATTGCATTTGTGTATGCGACCAAAATGTCTCTCCAAGGCATATGTCAAAGTTTTTGCTCTCAATGTAAATGCTATATAGTTGTAATATCTGACCGTGTCGCCTGCTTATGACATTGCAGGAGACTTTTGCAAGTTGCAAGTGGGAATGGAAATGTGATGACAGTTGACGTAGGAATGACACATGAGAGATGTGATGCATACTAATTTCATTTGCAAGTTTATTCGCCTGCATCTTCCTCAACATACCCATTCCGGTGCTTTAGCTTTTTTCTTCAACATTTATTTGGTCAAACGCGGAATCATAACTTTTTCTCAAATCCAATGTCATTCTAGAAGCAGGCGTGCGTCCCTTTGGGGCGTGTGAAGAAAGACACTTTCCAAGGAACATCTGCATCTTTTACATCTCCACAGAGGGCAAAGTTAGCCAGCCAAAAGTCAAGAAATGGAAGCTTCATTTTACCGTTCATCTATGACTCCATCAAACAAAAAGAATTGTTTATATACATGCAAGCAACCCACAGCTTTGGGAAGGAAGACACAAGCAGCAGAAGGTCATCATTTTCGCAGCCTCAATCTCCTCTTTCTTCGGTTAGTTTTCAGGTTTCTCAAACTTCACCATGGCCGATCAGCAGAGAGTCCATCCAGGTCCAGATCCCGAGGCGGCGCTGCCTCAGACACCGTCCGATCCGTTGGTACCTCACGGCGCCTCGAAGTCTGACAAAGGGGACCCAGCAGACTACCCTCCGCCGGCCGGATACGCCATCGCCGGAGCCGCCTTGTACCCAGGTCCAAAGCCACAGAAGAAGAGAAGGAGCTGCTGCTGCAGGTTCCTGTGCTGGACTCTACTAATCCTTCTGATCCTAGTGATTGCTATCGGGGCGACCGTCGGGATCCTCTTCCTGGTTTTCCGGCCGAAGCTTCCGAAGTACTCCATCGACGGCCTGCAGGTGAAACAGTTCAACCTTAGCAACAACGGCAGCTTATCCGCGGCCTTCGACGTCAGTGTTACCGCGAGGAACCCTAACAAGAAGATCGGGATCTACTACGTCGGAGGGAGCCGGTTAAGCGTGCTGTACAGCGGCTCCAAGCTCAGCGAAGGCTCCTTCCCCACGTTTTACCAGGGCCACCAAAACACCACTGTCCTTCAGGTTCCGCTGACGGGGCAGACGCAGAACGCCACCGCGCTGCTCGAGACGGTGCAGACGCAGCTGCAGCAGACAGGCGTCGTCCCTCTGAACCTGAGGGTCCGGCAGCCTGTGAGGATCAAGCTAGGCAAGCTGAAGCTCCCGAAGATGAGGTTCTTGGTCCGGTGCAGGCTCGAAGTCAACAACCTCTCTTCTCAGAATACCGTCAGCTTAAAGAGCAGCAGCTGTACATTCAGGTTCAGGCGCTTAGGTTGAAGATTGATTGACTTTGTACTTTATAGTTGTCCCGGGGCAAGGGAACTGGCAGTTGTTCCAAGAGGTCCTCTCGTATATTTATTCATCAGTTATGTCGACATTGTACATATTCGTTAATTGGAGCATCTAATAAGACCACTCTTCTTTTCTTCTAAGTTAAGGACGCAGAATAAAAGCCGATATAAAATAGAGAAATATTTTAATATTTATAATTTATTACTTTTAAATAGTTATGTGCGCAAATATCGTTGTAACTTCTAACATGATATCATATTCATTGGTTTCCACCCGTATCCGAAAATCCGAGTACAAATAAAAAATATCCAATTCGATATCATCTTTATCTTATGCTTTTCCGACCCATCATTCTCCGCCCTTTTTAAGTGGAAAATGTCAAAGATACAGAAAAACAAGCACACAATTTATTGGGAAAATGGGTAGGAGCTACCAAGACTCATCCACCGGATACCAGCGTCTGTTGTACAACCAGAGGGAGTCCGCTTCCACGGCATAGCCATCCTGGTTCCTGTGCCAGCTGTAGTAGGCTTGGGTTCGGTTCTTGATATCGAAGATCGCATGCCCAAAACTCGCTTCACGGAAAGCCGAGTACTGAGGTTGTGGCTCAGTCATGCTGCAGCAAAAGAGCAGATCAATTACACGTCCAAAAAAAAGTAAGACTGGCTGTGATTGTCTCTCACTTGGTGATCAATCCTTCACTGTTCCCTCCGTCGCCTATTGTAATATAGACTGGAGCAGATTTATCCTTCACCGGCGTGCACTTCCCGTTCACGACATTGTATGCAATGTTCGATACACGTTCCTGTTACATTGAAGGCATTACTAGACCTGACTACGTACTACTACAAGTAAAAGGAGCAGGTTTGGCACTTACAGATCGTTCGTAAGAATGGACATGGCCAGCAAAGACAACATCCACCTTATGCTCCACGAACCAACCCTCAAACATGACCCTCATGGTTTCACCTTCCATATAATGGTAGTTGTAGCTGTTGTACCAAGGGGAATGCATTAAAACGATGAGCCACGGTGTCTCCGTCCTGTTCACTTTCTTTAGCTCCTTCTGGAGCCACATGTACTGCGGCGTGTATGTACCTTAAACAAGGTGAAAAACAGTTGCTAGGCAAGTGGTACCATTTTGCTATAGAAATAGCCAATGTACAATATGGCCCAGATGAGGAAAGTAAGATACCACAGGCAGAGTAGGAGGCCAAGACTATGATATAAGCAGAGGCTCTCTTGACGGAGTACCAAAAAGGAGCACTGCTACCGGAAGCTCTGTAAGGAACGCGGAATCTATTCGTGTAAGACTTGAAAGGCTTGGTTTCACCCTGCAGCATATGCAGAAATGCATCTCAAGTCATGGTTAACATAGTCTTCTATCTTATTGCACCGCGAATGCGAAAACTGGGCTTTAATTCATGGATGTACTTACGATGTCTGGATCAAACTCAATCTCGTGATTTCCAGCAGTCCATATCCAAGGCTGATACGCCGCGCTCCTCTCCACGAACCTTCCCCAGGTGTCCCATCTAACATTGTCAAAGTGTGGATATCGATCTGCATAGGACATGTCCCCGACGTACAGAACGGTTTGACCCTTCTGAGGGTTCTGCTCGTAGTGTGTAAGTGTCGTGTTCGAATCGTAGCTCTGCCCCAGATCCCCTGCAGCAGTAGTTTTTCCGAGACCTTGCTTAAAAAACGCATGCCGGAAAATTTACCAGAAGAATACTCTGTTCGTTTGTTTACCGATGAGACCAAAAGTGTAGGGAACATCAGGGCCGACTTCAGGCGGGGTAACAAACCAAAACGTTCTCACAGTGTGATCAATACCAACTTCGTAGTAGTATTTTGTGTTGTACTGCAAGAAAATGGTGCCATCTCAATGAACAGTCTTAAATTAGCAGATCAGTTATAGGATGGAAGCTCATTTGACTTGCCTCCAAATTGCGGACACTGCAATGGTGAATGTAACCAGAGGTGTAGCTGTACAACTTGTAAGTCTTATACTTGCCCTTGGCCTCCTTCTTCCGGGTGGTATGGTCGCTCCAGTAACGCACCACGCTGGATCCCGGTTCATCCACAGTCACCCATGACACGATGACCGCCTTCCCCACAAGGTCGCCTTGCGTAATATGCACCTGAAAATTCCAGCCAGAGGAATGAGCCCACCACACTATCATGACTCCAAGGGTAAGTGGGAAGCACCTGTTGGGGAGCATTATAGCCGGCAGGGACGCGAAACACGTCGCTATCAAGAGGCATATCATCGATCTTCTCCAGTTTCCTCACGAAAGTGCTCGTCTTGCCTCCGTTGCACATTGTGGCTCCATTGAAAGTTAGAGCCAGGACAACAACAACCAGGACAGCAAAGGAAGAGAGGGAGGAAGAAGAACGGGAAGGAATTGAAGAGAAGGAAGTCCCTCCCATGTTGACTTCAACAGCAACCCAATTCCAAGCGGGTGTTTAATATAAAGAAGTAGAGGAGATAAGACAGTCCATATATTCAATATTTTCACTTGACCTTCCCACACTTGCCGGACTGAATTTAGCCATAAAACTGCCTTAATAACTGAGAGGGTTCAAAGAGTAATCTCAACGGCATGGGTAACTAGAAAGATGAAGAACAAATGCAGGAAGACGACAGATCTAGGCTGACCATTTCAAGATCCCACAACTCAACTTGACATTCATTGTGCAAAAAAAAATTGACATCTGGTAGTTGGAAGTTAGACAGCATTTAAATTGCCAATGACTAAAGCCTATAGACATTGATAACCTTGTGACTTGTGAGAGGGGGAGGGGCAAGGTAATCCTTGAAATGAGCCATGTATTCATGTGGACCTTAAGAAATGGAAGTCAAGTGGGTAAGATACTAAAAATGTTGATGGGGGTACGCCCCGAGCACCAGCTACAAACGCAACGCCCATGGAAGGCCCGATTGACACCGATGCACAAGGCTTGGTCACAACTGTTATGCCCTTAAATCCAAGGCCGATCATTTTCTTAGGGCAGTCTATCTGGGGTACACTGTACGAAATCCTTTCTGCTGTGGAAGAAGGGCGGGACAGTGGCATGCCCTCTCGCCGCCGTCTGCGTTAGTTGAATGCCGCCAAGCAAAGCAAATACGGGTCTCGTGCAGGGCAGCAGTTAACTCACGCCACCCGTTAGCCATCTATTGGCTTGCAGTCATTGTCCCCAAGCAAAACATCCGACCAATTGAAGCAAAGCAGGCGGCAAGCAAGCAACCCAGAGTTTTTGTCAGCTTCGAGGCTGGCCGGCTTATCCCCTCCGATAAGTTAAAGTTATTTACACCTTCAGTCCTTGCTTTCTGAACTGAATCCTTCGGAATCACGGATCAAATCAGAAACTTCACTAACTTTTGGGATCATATCAATAATACTCAAACTACAAGGACCGTCATATAAAGCATAAAGTCCCCTTTTCGCAGCTGCTCTAAATAACTTCTGCCTTGCTGTCTTCCTTCTCTCCCACACTTTCTGATCAGATCATCTGAATCTTTCTTGCCGGTTTCCGAACAACATGGATCGATCTCTCTCTCTTCTCTTCCTCTTCTTTCTCATCTCCCTCTTCGCTGTGTGCTATGCGGCGGCGATCGAAGGCGATGACCAGCTGATAAGGCAGGTGGTGGGCGGCGGTGACCTGTCCACCGGCAGCATCCTATCCGATCACGACCACTTCACCCTCTTCAAGAGCAAGTACGGAAAGTCGTATGCCTCATCGGAGGAGCACGATTACAGGTTCAAGGTGTTCAGGTCAAACCTCCGCCGTGCTAGGCGGCACCAGGAGCTTGATCCTTCAGCCGTCCATGGAGTGACTCGGTTCTCCGACCTGACCCCGTCCGAGTTCAGGAGGGCGTATCTCGGACTTAGGAGCAAGCTCAGGCTTCCAAAAGATGCTAATCAGGCTCCGATTCTTCCGACTGATAATCTCCCTGGGGATTTTGATTGGAGAGACCGAGGAGCTGTCACCGCCGTAAAAAATCAGGTATCTTTTGCTTCCTTTCGTTCTCTTATTGAAGACGATTCAAGAAGATCAATTGAAAATTTGTGGGAGCAAATGATTGATAAAAACAGTTGGTGAAAGAGCTGGGCTGTTAAATTGTCTTGGGAATTATACTCATTTTTTGTCATTATTGTGTGGGGGTTATCAGGGTTCCTGTGGGTCATGTTGGAGTTTTAGCACCACGGGAGCCTTGGAAGGTGCCCACTTCCTCGCTACTGGAAATCTTGTCAGCCTGAGCGAGCAACAGCTCGTGGACTGCGATCACGAGGTTTGAAATCTCTCTCATTTGACCATCCTTTCTTGTTTACTTTTAGGTGATAGTTGGAAGAAAAGTGTTTTATCATTGCTTGTTTGTGGTTTGATTTAGGCTATGAGCCATGTGGATAAAATATATTCAGTTATGGGGTTGAATCTTTCAAGTGTTACCATTGTCACTTGAACAGATATGGATATGTGAGTGCATTGTTCTAAGAAGTACGTCCATATAGGATATATCACAAAACCTGAGAAAGTTCAGATTTCCATGTTCCTCTTATGCTGAAGAACTAGAAGGCATATTCCTATGATATTCCAGTTCATGTATTTTCAGTTGCCTTTCTTGGGATTAAGACTGACACTTGATTTTCTTTGCTTCTTTGGTGGGATATGGATTATGGATATGGAATATTATTATATTACTAATGAAAGATGACTATGGGACGATACTGTGATGGGTCTTTCTTCCGGATGATTCAATTACTGACTTTGTGGTTCCATGCAGTGTGACCCTGAAGAACCAGGCTCTTGCGACTCTGGATGCAATGGAGGTTTGATGAACAGCGCTTTTGAGTACACCCTGAAAGCGGGAGGTCTTATGAGGGAGGAAGACTATCCCTACACGGGGAAAGATCGTGGGGCCTGCAAATTCGACAAGTCTAAGGTTGTTGCCACTGTTTCAAATTTCAGCGTTGTATCCCTCAATGAAGACCAAATTGCTGCAAATCTTGTCAAGAACGGTCCTCTTGCTGGTAAGTGCCCACAGCACTCACATAGGCTCACCGTATTGCTCCTGATCCTGACAGACAGCATAGGTTACATGCTTTCTTTTTGCCATGTAAATGTTGTCTTAACTAATGACTACGAGCACCTTGGGGCCCGCCCTAATCCACCGAATCCACAATTTGCAGCTTCACCAGTTTGATGTCTGGCCCATATGTTTTCTGTCCAGCTGCTCGATCACACTTTTGTACCTGCTTGAATTTGCAGTGGCTATCAATGCGGTCTTTATGCAGACATATATTGGAGGGGTGTCTTGCCCATACATATGCTCCAAGAGATTAGATCACGGGGTCCTGTTGGTCGGGTATGGGTCTGCAGGGTATTCCCCGATCAGGATGAAGGATAAGCCCTACTGGATAATCAAGAACTCGTGGGGTGAGACCTGGGGTGAGAGTGGCTACTACAAAATCTGCAGGGGCCGCAACGTGTGCGGGGTCGACTCTCTGGTCTCCACTGTGGCTGCTGCTGGTTCCTCCCACTGACAACAATAAGGGCGGATTCTCGTTACATACTCAGCATTACTTACATTTGCTAGTGTGTTGAGTTACCTGTTCATAAATGCATATATACAACACTGCCTAATCAAAAACTCAGTAGTCTGCTTGGTGTTTGCTGGGTAATTTCTGTGTTCTTGGATCTTATGAATGTATGTCATTGCATCAAAACATACATGATGCTATGTAAGTCAGTATATGGTTAATTATTATTCAGTGCTATGCTATGTGCACTTTGGTTCCGCGTAAACTCTCAAGAAGAAGATTATCTGCTCTTCAATTAGCTTCAATTCAGTTCTGCTGCAAAATTGGTTCATTTACAGAATTTGCATTAAAATATTGAACATTCCCATAAGCAATTTCACAGGTCGGATGAGTTGAATAAACCATGGAACCTTCATGCATGCAAGCGGCTGTGGTGCACAATCATCATATGCTGTAATGGGAAAAGGTATGGGCAAAGTCACAACTTGCTTAACATTAGAATGTAAGGGGCTAAAATTTTGCTGCCAAGGCCACATTTTCAGGAGGCAGCACCAAGTAAATCATCAATATATATTGCAGTTTATTACAAGGTCCAGGAGCTGTGAGTCAAGTCTAATGTCACTGCCTGATGTGCTTAAATTTGCCACTTTGAGGCAGGAATGAATGGAATGGCAAAACCTATCACCAGGAGCGGTTACCTGCTCTGAGTAACCTCAAGCAAGAGAGGCTGGCTGCTTGCTCTGGCTTCAGGATGAGAGCTGAAACAAATACTCTGGCTCTACCATCTGCAATGTGTAGTGGACTAAGCTGCCTTAAGCTTCTCAAGTTTAACCTCTGTCAGGTGCTCTGTGTTCAAGAAACTGTTGGGGGAAGCGAGGCGCCGAAGAGCGATGAAAAACCGAGCCTAGAGAATTTCAGCAGGAGATTTGATTGTGATCAGGAGTTTATAAAGGAAATGACCAAATTTGAGATGGGAACATGACTCACCCATTGGAATCCTGAAAGGGCATACCAGCACCCAGCCAGACCGAAGCCTTTACTGCTTACAAGCTGTTGGTCAGAAAAGAAGGGTTGATAAATTGAGAGATGGCTAAAGGAAGTTGTGCTATTTAACATCGAGGAAAATAGAACTGTAACCAGTAGCAATAGAGCCCCCCAAGTTAAGCATCCTGTCATCGATACACTGATAAACTTGAGATCTCGTCCTGCCTACACAAAGGAATAGGTGATCATGAGGCCCATATTAAAAAAGAAAAGCCTCTTCCAACACCTTGCTTCCGGTTAGAAGAAAGATTGCATACCAGGAAAAAAACTTAGCATATATTGTCGAGAGTAGGTATGCAATTTGATATCCTACAGATGATGCGAGATAGCTTCCTTGCCATCAAATAGTATGCACAAATGTAACTCTAATTTAGCACTTGGCAACATCATTTTTTTGCAGATGAGATTCAACAACATAACATCTGCTAATAGTAATTTGTTGCTAGAACAATAACATACCAGTAAAGTACCCTCAAGGCTATGAGTAGGCGGGGTCACGGATAATGCCATGAAATATGGAATTAGAACCTTGTGCATCTGCTTGGAAAGATGGAAAATATATAACGGGGAGAATAATAATCAACAGGTTGGATTAAGAAGTATTCTGAATCAGAGACAAAAAATACATTTTCATATAATAATGTTTCAATTGGATAATAGTTACTTATGATGCTTCATCAGTTCTCGAGTTTTATCAGCAACGAGCATTTTGAGATCTTTACAATATAGAGAGGTAATTCAATCGAGTTTATCCTTTAATGAGCAGTAAGAACTTCTTTAACAATAAAGGTGCAATTTTTGGCATTTAAAAAAGAACAAACCTCATGAATAACATTGTTGTCAGATGTAAAGATACCAGGGAAACACCAAGGAACAAAGGTTCCAATACTCCCTAGAGTTACTCCAAATATAGCTCCAATAACTACGAGAGATTTCAGCAGTGTTCTAGCCTGTTTCACAATACATGGACCAAGGAAAGAAAATGAAAAAAATGGGCAATTGATCATCGAGATATCACAAGAAGGGTAGCCAAATGTTGCGGTAAAGTACTTAATTCATCAACCAAGTCCAAAGAAAAAACTGATTTAACTGAACACGGGGTGCGTAAATTATATTTAGAAAGTGTAAAATAGCCTTCAAGTTTTCATGTATGCCTTGAAAAATTCATGTTAGGATATTTGGATACTTGATGAACAGATCCAATTACACTGATGCAGCCAAATTTACCAAATTTAAACTTCAATATTTGGGCAAGTGAAACCAATTGTAAATTTCATTTTTGGATCTATAATATACTACATTTTATTCATATTTAGGTGCGGGGAAATGCTTACCTTTTCTAAACTACGATTCTCTCCATATATCAACTCTGGCATAAATGACTGTGCAGTTTGAGACAAAGGCTCACCCCATACTGTACACATGCTATACGTTTGAAGCATGACCTAGAAAGTACGGCATCCACCCCAAAATATGAGTGGCAATTAATATTATTGAGATTAGGCTAACTGGAGAAGATACAGCAGGGGTAACAATGTAATACCTGGTGTGCGGCCACAGTGATTGTGCCCATAGATGTGGCAAAATATATAAGTAGGGCATAGAAGATCACCTGAAAATGAACAATGGCATCCTTCTTGAGAAAAAAAGAACTAGTTAAGCAAAGCATCATCTTTTAATAGCTATAAAAGAAGAAACCTTTGACATCATGGTTATGAAAACAGGAGCTGCAAGCCCAAGAATCGAGACGATTTCATTAGCTGATGGAACAGATACTGCAAAAGCGTTGTACCCTTTCCCATTTAAAGCTGCAATCATCATATAAGCTGCAATAACCTAGACATGCACTTATCAGTGGAAGAATCGTCACCATAATACTACATGTATCAAAGAGAATGACAATGGAAGCTTATTTCTCAATATGTGACCGTACTTGTGAGACCATTGTGGCCCATGCTGCTCCTGCAATGCCATAGCCTAGGAAGCTGCATAGTACAATGTCACCAATGCCGTTCACAGCACTGGCAACAGCTAGCGCCTTGAGAGGTCCCCACGAGTCTTTCATGCCAAGACTGAAAAATTAAACAAGAGGTTTGGCATACAAATTTAAGCAAACAACCTAAACACATGCTAGTTCAAACACAGTGACAGATAGACCAAGAGATAGTTTTCAACCTAGCACTTTGAGCCACCCATCCAATGAGAACAAAAGGCCATGCAAGGCCCCGAATCTGCAGAAGAAAGTGAAAAAATGTAGAGTATTCATGTAGCACCTCGAGATTTTTTGGGGGAATATTTCAAGCATTTCAAACAAACAAATACAAAGACCGGATATTGTTTGATAAGAATGACGGTTTATAAGGGACAGTGAATGTGCACCTGTGCATAAGTATTTGCTGCAGGCACAATATGTACATTTTTCGGGCCAGCGAAAGCTGCAGTTAGCAAGTTCAATTGATCAACAATGTAACAATAGTTATATCCCCAATGCATCTTTTTTCCTTCTCAATAATGTTTGGTCACCATTTCAGTCTTCAAACATAGAGAGAAACAGAGAAATGCTAAAGGAAAAAGGAATAAGAAATTCCCAGTACCAGTTAATGCCCATGAACCAAAGAATTTGGTGAAAACAAGCATCAATACACCACAACTCAACCCAACAAACATTAAAATTGATATTTGGTGCTGCACCTCGTCTTTATCCTGCAGAATGATATCCACAATATTATGCAAAGAATGAAAGCCTAGTCTGACATAATCAACGCATTAAAAAGATCTTCAATGAGAAGGTGCTGCTATATTCTGCAAAAAAGCCTGTTTATGTTCCTCAAAAGATTGAAGACAGAAGACCTGGAGATCAGAACTCGTACCTAAGGCAATATACAAGAAATGGATTGAATGGAAAACAGAGTTTAATGAAATAATCAATGCTTAAAATTGATGAATATAACCTGCCGTGCTAAAGAAGTGGCGACCATATTAGAAGTAGCCACAGAAAGGAACATAAACACGTAGCACAGGTAATCACACAAAACCGTTCCTGGACCTGGATCAGAGACAAAAAAGGAACCCATTGAAATCACGTCATCTAAAAGAACATTTTGTTGGCATTCAACATAATCTTAACCAGGAAGAGAATAGTTTTTGCATTCTAAATCTCTTGAGGGACTGACCCAAAAGCCTTTCTTGTCAATAATAGTTAGTACATATCATAGGCATTAACCAAGAACGAAGGAACGCCATAATAGACCACTCAATGAATACCCAAAGCGGCGAGCTCAATGGAGCTTCCCTGGCCAATGATGGCGGTGTCAATGAGGCTCATCAGCGGCCCACAAAGCCATAGCCCTGTTGCTGGCCCTGCGAACTTTACAATCTCTTCCACCTGCTTCCACAAGCCCTGCTCCGCCAGCTCGGCTGCCCCTTCTGCCGCCGTCACCGCTGCCTCTTCTTCCTCAGAATCGAAGTCTCCACTGGCAAATATTTCAGTTTTTGACTCTCCCAGCTCATGACCACTGCTTCCGATGCATCGAACACCGCGATAAGCCTCTGGATTTAGCAGAATAGAAGCGGGGGCAATATGAGGTTTGCAGAGGAACCGCGGTGGGCGGATGGACAAAGGAGGCGAGGGCTGAAAAGGGCGGTTCCCAAGAAGTGGGATGCCGGGAGATTGAATCAGGGTCTTGCAGAAACCCATTTTCAAGAGAACGGAACAATGATTAGATGGCGGCTTGTCGAAGAAGAAAAGTGGGAATTTTGAGGCTTTTGGAGGGACCTAGGCGAATAGGTAAATGTCTGATCGGTGAGCTCCACTTCTGACTGTCCAAACTTCAAGCTCGGAACTTCATTTGCTATCTCTCTTTGGCTCAGGTGGCTCCACCATTCCGTGGGGAAGCTCAACCAGCCTTGTCTCATTTTCTGGACAATTTGAATTGGACCCTTGAAATTTTACCCCATTTATCAATTTAAACCATGCAATTGCTCTGTCCCAGAATTCATCTGTTGGGTTTCTCTAGGTTTTTGGAATCCATGTTCATCCGACTTCCACCACCCATCCCATATGCTAATTCTTAGATTCAATTATTATATGTGGTGAATTGGCCTATGCTATGCTACAATATTTGAATATTGTAATTAGATTGTCTTTGTTATATGGTGGACTTGGTGAGGCGTCAAATCATTTTCCAGCCACTAGTTTCCACGGTTGCTTCTTCTTCCTCCTCTCTTCTTGTCCTTTCTCTTTCTCTTGAACTTTAGGGTATTTGATAATTTCCTTCTTTGCAATTTTTATGGTGCTGAGAAGTGCAATTCTTCAATTATAAAATTGGTTTCTTGTCCGAGTGCGGGTAGGAGTGATCAAGAGGAGAATGGTTCCTTGAGCACATTTCTAACGTTTTGGCATGTTCTGTATTAACGACAGTGACTGCTAATGCTTGGCTTCATACGCGGCGCACCACTGCATCATCGCCATTATTGCGGCTTCTCTCCCGGTGTCACCAGCCCTTGGTATCGGGCTTAAGCAAATGGACTCTCTCAAACGATCTAAATGGACCCATTTTAAGGCTATCTCAATCTTCAGTATTCGATGTCGGCAAAAATTAGACCCAATACCCACAAATTGTTAGGCCGCAGTGTGAATTCATGCAATATTTTAATTTGAATGGTGGAAGAGTTGTTGAAACCCCTTTAATACAATGGATATATTTATTTTTGTGTAGAGGATCCATGTTGGGTGGAACCAACCATTGAAATCTATGATCTAGGTGGGTCCAAATTAAAAGAGTGTATGTGTAGATGGATCAATTGGATATGGACTTGAGACATTGGTCAAGGAATAGGGTCAACAATTTTCACTTAATTTGAATGAACCCAACTACTTTATAAATGTGGTTAAAGCAAAAATGAAATGAATGGAATTCCTTCCTCCACGTAGGCCCAACAATAGTGCAATTTGGTCCCAGCCGTGGGTCTCTGTCACTGTGCGGGAAATAATGGTAGCTTACCATATTTATGTCATGATTCAGTAAGATGGCATGGCATATAGCTGAATATGTATACACTAACTAGTAGCGAAAGGGTAGTTGTAGGACATCCGCATGTCAACGTTAACAACTCTTCCAAAACCAGTACTTGCCTATATAAATGGTCATGGTCTCTATCCATTTTCATCAACCAGAAGTACATTGACCACTATCACTATCAGATGTCCTTTGCACCAGATCTGATCTCTCTCTATCTCTCCATTTCTCCATTGTTTCCGGCAACCATTTGCTCCTCATATTATTCTCTCCACCCTCTCCTCTCCTCTCTTGATACACCGGTAGTCTGGCGCCGTGGAGAGGCAGTGGACTGTGTGTATCGTTTGAGAGAGAGATGCAGACTCTCGAACAGTGCATCGATGACATCACGCTAGACCATTCCCTTCCCCTGTCGCCGTTCTCAGCCGGCGATAACGCTAATGACGTCTTCCCGGACACCACAGCCGTCCATAGCTTCGAGAAATCCGACCCCTGGTCGACATCCATGTCCTATACACTCTACAGAGTTGATGGCTGGGGCAAGCCCTACTTCGCTGTCAACCCCGCCGGCAACATCTCCGTCCGGCCCCACGGCCAGGAAACGTTCCCCTCTCAGGATATTGACCTCATGGACGTCGTGAACAAGGTCACCGGCCCCATCTCTGACGGGGGACTAGGGCTCTGCGCCCCTTTCATCGTCCGCTTCCCCGAGATACTCAAGCACCGCCTCGAGTCGCTCCAGTCGGCCTTCAACTCCGCCGTCTCATCCCATGGCTACGGCGCCCACTACCAGGGAGTCTACCCTGTGAAGTGCAACCAAGACAGGTTCATCGTGGAGGACATCGTCAAGTTCGGAAAACCTTTCAGGTTTGGCCTCGAAGCTGGCTCCAAGGCCGAGCTGCTCCTCGCCATGCACTGCCTCTGCAAGGGCACCCCGGACTCCCTTCTGGTGTGTAATGGCTTCAAGGATGCTGAATACATCTCCCTCGCACTCCTCTCCCGTAAGCTCGCATTCAACACGGTGGTGGTATTCGAACAGGAGGAAGAGCTTGACCTGGTGATCGAACTGAGCAGGAAGCTCAACATCCGGCCTGTGGTTGGCGTCAGGGCCAAGCTTAGGACCATGCACTCGGGCCACTACGGGTCTACTTCCGGCGAAAAGGGCAAGTTTGGGCTGACCACTGCCCAGATTTTACGGATAGTAGGGAAGCTAGGGCAGGAAGGAATGTTGAACTGTCTCCAGCTGCTGCATTTCCACATCGGCTCTCAGATTCCAACCACCGCCCTGGTGGCTGACAGCGCCTCCGAGGCGGCTCAGATCTACTGCGAGCTCGTGAGGCTCGGAGCCAGCATGCGGGTCATCGACGTGGGGGGAGGGCTCGGCATAGACTACGATGGGTCCAAATCTTCCCACTCTGACGTCTCAGTCAGCTATACCCTAGAGGAATATGCCGCCACCGTCGTCGGAACCCTAATGTCCGTTTGCGACCAGAGGTCCATTAAGCACCCGGTGATCAGCAGCGAGAGCGGCCGGGCCACCGTGTCCCACCACACCGTCCTCATCTTCGAAGCCTTCTCCTCCAGCTCGAACGAGCATTCCTATTCGGCCAAGTCGACCCGATTCCCCAACGTCGAGAACTTCCTCGACAGCCTCGGGGAGGAGGCCCAAGCTGATTACAAGAGCCTGGTGGCTGCAGCTGGTAGGGGCGATAACGGCACGTGCTTGCACCATGCGGACCGGCTAAAGCAGCACACGGTCCTGCGGTTCAAGCAGGGCGGCTTGACCATGGAACAGCTGGCCTCAGTGGACGGCTTGGAGTCTATGGTCTCCAGGGAAGCTGGAGAGCCCTCGAGCAAGGTTCCGATTCATACTTACCGTGTGAACCTCTCTATATTCACATCTATGTCGAGTTACTGGGGCTTGGGGCATTTGTTCCCGATAATGCCAATCCACCACCTCGACCAGAGGCCAACGGTGAGAGGTATGATCTCGGATTTGACCTGCGACAGCATCGGCAAGATAGCCACTTACATCGGAGGGGAATCCAGCTTGCCGTTGCATGAGTTGGACCGGAAGAAACGCGGGAGTTACTATTTGGGAATGTTCTTAGGCGGGGCCTACGAAGAGACACTGGGTGGGCTACACAACATGTTGGGGGATCCCAACGTTGTCCGGCTGGAGACGGACGCCGGCAGCCCACAGGGGTTCGTGATGACTAGACTCCTACCTGGCCCGAGCTGCGGGGATCTCCTAAGAAGCTTGCACCACGAGCCCAAGTGCATGGTGGAGGATTTCAAGCGCCGTGCCGAGGAACTCGGGGTGGAGAAAGGAGAATTGGGTGGTTTGGCCGCGGAGACGCTGGACGGAGGCCTCGCACGGTTCTTTGCGGGCTGGCCTTACCTCGTCCTAACTTAATTGTATAATTAGGTGAAATATAGTATAATGTGTCTTATAATATGATGTATGGAGCATGGATCTATGGTAGAAATAAAGAATGTTTTCTTGATTGTAGCCATAGGTGGAGTATCATACGCATGCATCATGCAATCTTTTGATAGAGATGCATTTGTTAGAATATAGTCACATATTCCATAAAATAGATATATGGTTGATTTATAAGTTTGGAAATATCACCTAATTATAAGTTATTAAGTATACATAAATATATCTATTTATCGGTATATAATATATTCTGAAATATTATAATAGTTAATAGCAACTATAAATTACTAAATACCGGAAGTATAGAAGAAAAAGTACCAACTCGTTAGAATTAACGGAATTATTAATAGGGAGAGAGTAAACAAATGAGTTGGAGGGGATGAGATGTGTGTAGCAGGAAAGTAGGTTTGTGAAGTTTGGTTCGAATGGTGGAAGAGTAGTTAAAACCCATTTAAGAGTGACGATGAAGAGGATCATGGTGGAGAAAGAGAGAAGAGTGAATGGATCTATCTACGTGGAACCAACACCAACCATTGAAATAAATGGTGGCTCCAGGTGGGAACATCGGTATGTCAACCGTCTACCAATCAGTCTGTCTCCGTATCATTGGACCATAGGATGATTACGTTTTATAGATAAAGCGTATATGATTTTAGCTTTAGAGGATGAGAGTCTTCAACCCCATGCAAAGTCCTCCATGAACAAGAAGACACAAACGTCCACCCAAAGGTTTTACTCAAAGGCTACAACCGCTGCATTCTATGCTCCACACCACTGGAAGGTTTTACTCGAGAAATATTACAAGGCCACAACCAAGAACAACTCCAAGGATAATAGGATTCCCAACAATAGCCATGATTTTGGATTCACGACATGCAATCATGTTCCCTTATTTATATCACATCCATTTAACTCTTAATTATATTTAGTTTCTTCATACAAGACAATGAAGATGATCCATATAGGCCCAAGAATGCTCCCATTTGTTCCCGGAGCCGTCGGTGTCTCTGAGAGCGACTGCGTTGTTTGTCGGTTAGATAATGGTAGCCGGCCATATTAATAATAATAATATTATTATTATTATTATGCACAATGAGCATATGCACTAATAGGAAAAAAAGGAGGTCGGAGAGGTAGCTATCTGTACCGCTGGCATGGCATACGGCTGAATATGCATGCGTACACTTCAGTTGTTCAATGGCCGTCAAATTTAGAAATACCTCCAACACATTTGTCTGTACACTCGCATAATCATTTCGTGTGATATCACCTTTTTATGTCACCTGGGTATTATGCTGAGGAAGTTGCGCGTGTTAAATAAAGGCAATCACTGCATGGGATGAACATGGCAGGTAAGTAAAACCTGAAGCAGTGGCACACAGGAACAGTAACAGCATTGTATAACTTCACCAGCAACCTACTCTATGCAACTGTAACACCATTTCCTTTAAACCAAAAAGATGGAATTTACAGTATTAAATATCTATAAAAATACTGACTGCACTAAATAGCGTAAAAGTTATTTCCGTGAACCATAAATCTGCATGGGCTAGCTATGTCTATGTCTATGTCTATGTCTATCTCTATCTCTATGTCTATGTCTCACCGGTGGGAGGATGACCTTTTTAGGTATCTCAAGGTAAAAAACTCTTCAAAGTGCAGTACTTGCCTATATAAACCGCAGTGGTATCTCTCCATTTTCATCAAGCAACATTCCATTGACATCTCTCGAGAAAGTCTGTACTAGAGCTGATCCCTCTCTCTCCATTGTTTCCGGCTCTTCTCATATTATTCTCTCTCTCCCCTCTCATTTCCTCTCTCTGGTACATCAGTTGTCTTGCGCCGTTGACAGGTAGTGGACTGTGTGTATCCTTTGAGAGAGAAAGATAACCCTCGAACAGTGCATCGATGACATCACGCTAGACCATTCCCTTCCCCTGTCCCCGTTCTCCGTCTGCCATAACGCCAATGTCATCTTCCCCGACACCACAGGCCTTGATAGCTTCGAGAAATCCGACTCATGGTCGACATCACTGTCCTATACCCTCTACAGAGTCGACGGCTGGGGCAAGCCCTACTTCGCTGTCAACCCCGCCGGCAACATTTCCGTCAGACCCCACGGCCAAGACACGTTACCCGCCCAGGAGATTGACCTCATAGACGTCGTGAACAAGCTCGCCGGCCCTATCTCCGACGGGGGCCGAGGGCTCTGCGCTCCTTTCATCGTCCGCTTCCCCGAGATACTCAAGCACCGCATCGAGTCCCTCCAGTCGGCCTTCAACTCCGCCGTCTCATCCCCTGGCTACGGCGCCCACTACCAGGGAGTCTACCCTGTGAAGTGCAACCAAGACAGGTTCATCGTGGAGGACATCATCAAGTTCGGAAAACCTTTCAGGTTTGGCCTCGAAGCTGGCTCCAAGGCCGAGCTGCTCCTCGCCATGCACTGCCTCTGCAAGGGTTCCCCGGAGGCCCTTCTGGTGTGTAATGGCTTCAAGGATGCTGAATACATGTCCCTCGCACTGCTCTCCCGTAAGCTCGCATTCAACACGGTGGTGGTATTCAAACAGGAGGAAGAGCTTGACCTGGTGATCGAACGGAGCAAGAAGCTCAACGTCCGGCCTGTGGTTGGCGTCAGGGCCAAGCTTAGGACCGTACACTCGGGCCACTACGGGTCTACTTCCGGCGAAAAGGGCAAGTTTGGGCTGACCACTGCCCAGATTTTACGGATAGTAGGGAAGCTAGGGCAGGAAGGAATGTTGAACTGTCTCCAGCTGCTCCATTTCCACATTGGCTCTCAGGATTCCGACCACCGCCCTGGTGGCTGACAGCGCCTCCGAGGCGGCTCAGATCTACTGCGAGCTCCTGAGGCTCGGAGCCAGCATGCGGGTCATCGACGTGGGGGGAGGGCTCGGCATAGACTACGATGGGTCCAAATCTTCCCACTCTGACGTCTCAGTCAGCTATACCTAGAGGAATATGCCGCCACCATCGTCCGAACCCTAATGTCCGTTTGCGACCAGAGGTCCATTAAGCACCCGGTAATCAGCAGCGAGAGCGGGCGGGCCACCGTGTCCCACCAGACCGTCCTCATCTTCGAAGCCTTTCCCTCCAGCTCGAACGAGCATTCCTATTCAGCCAAGTCGACCCGGTTCCCCAACATCGAGAACTTCCTCGACAGCCTCGGGGAGCAGGCCCAAGCTGATTACAAGAGCCTGGTGGCTGCAGCTGGTAGGGGCGAGAACGGTGCGAGCTTGCACCATGCGGACCGGCTGAAGCAGCATACAGTCCGGCGGTTCAAGCAGGGTGGCTTGACCATGGAGTAGCTGGCCGCAGTGGACGGCTTAGACTCTATGTTCTCCCGGGCCGCTGGGGAGCCCTCCAGCCAGGCTCCGGGCATACTTACCGCGTGAACCTCTCTATATTCACCTCAATCCCGTATTACTGGGGCACGGGGCATCTGTTCCCGATAATGCCAATCCATCACCTCGACCATAGGCCGACGGTGAGAGGTGTCATCACCGATTTGACCTGCGACAGCGACGGCAAGCTGGCCAATTTCATCGGAGGGGAATCCAGCTTGCCGTTGCATGAGTTGGACTGGAAGAAATGCGGGCCGTACCATTTGGGAATGTTTTTAGGCGGGGCCTACGAAGAGGCACGGGATGGGAAACACAACATGTTCGGGGGGCCCAACGTTGTCCGGCTGGAGATCGACGCCGGCAGCCCACAGGGGTTCATGGTGACTCGCCTCCTGCCTGGCCCGAGCTGCGGGGATCTCCTGAGGAGCTTGCGCCACGAGCCAGAGTGCATGGTGGAGACTTTCAAAAGCCGCGCGAAGGAGCTCGGGATGGAGAATGGTGAATTGGGTGGTTTGGTGGCCGAGACGCTTACCTGAGGCCTTGCACGGTTCTTCGTCAGCTGGCCTTATCTGGTGACTACTTCAACCCGGGGAATGCCTGCAGTCGGTGATAATGCCTTTTATTGATCATTTATGAAGCGAGAGTATCCGAGCTATCTCATGATTTATATATGCAGAATAAAGCTTGTTCCTGATTCTTCATTCCAGTACTAAGCAATGCATTCCCATTATCTGCTTACTGTTAATGACTGTTTATGGTTAAGGGTGCAATATTCTTCCTGTGTTAGAAATATTCAATATTATATATGTATAAAAGAGGGCTTGCGCTTCTCGCTCCCTCATCTTCTCTCTACAATTTCTCTCCATTTTTGGAGATCTCTTCTTAGCTAGGAGAGAACAGTAGCATTCTCGGGATCTATCTCTTCCCGTACAAGGATCTGCAATGGCGGCAATAACGCTTAATAGCGGCTTCAATATGCCCGTGGTCGGCCTGGGCGTGTGGCGGATGGAGGGCAAACAGATCAGGGACCTTATCCTCAGCTCTATCAAGATCGGCTATCGTCACTTCAATTGTGCTGGTAAATCAAAAGAAATAATAGTTCTTGCACGCTCTTCTCAAGTTTAACCTCTGTCAGGTGCTCCGTGTTCAAGATGGCTAAAGGAAGTTGTGCTATTTAACATCGAGGAAAATAGAACTGTAACCAGTAGCAATAGAGCCCCCCAAGTTAAGCATCCTGTCATCGATACACTGATAAACTTGAGATCTCGTCCTGCCTACACAAAGGAATAGGTGATCATGAGGCCCATATTAAAAAAGAAAAGCCTCTTCCAACACCTTGCTTCCGGTTAGAAGAGAGATTGCATACCAGGAAAAAAACTTAGCATATATTGTCGAGAGTAGGTATGCAATTTGATATCCTACAGATGATGCGAGATAGCTTCCTTGCCATCAAATAGTATGCACAAATGTAACTCTAATTTAGCACTTGGCAACATCATTTTCTTGCAGATGAGATTCAACAACATAACATCTGCTAATAGTAATTTGTTGCTAGAACACTAACATACCAGTAAAGTACCCTCAAGGCTATGAGTAGGCGGGGTCACGGATAATGCCATGAAATATGGAATTAGAACCTTGTGCATCTGCTTGGAAAGATGGAAAATATATAACCGGGAGAATAATAATCAACAGGTTGAATTAAGAAGTATTCTGAATCAGAGACAAAAAATACATTTTCATATAATAATGTTTCAATTGGATAATAGTTACTTATGATGCTTCATCAGTTCTCGAGTTTTATCAGCAACGAGCATTTTGAGATCTTTACAATATAGAGAGGTAATTCAATCGAGTTTATCCTTTAATAAGCAGTAAGAACTTCTTTAACAGTAAAGGTGCAATTTTTGGCATTTAAAGAGAACAAACCTCCTGAATAACATTGTTATCAGATGTAAAGATACCAGGGAAACACCAAGGAACAAAGGTTCCAATACTCCCTAGAGTTACTCCAAATATAGCTCCAATAACTACGAGAGATTTCAGCAGTGTTCTAGCCTGTTTCACAATACATGGACCAAGGAAAGAAAATGAAAAAAATAGGCAATTGATCATCGAGATATCACAAGAAGGGTAGACAAATGTTGCGGTAAAGTACTTAATTCATCAACCAAGTCCAAAGAAAAAACTGATTTAACTGAACACTGGGTGCGTAAATTATATTTAGAAAGTGTAAAATAGCCTTCAACTTTTCATGTATGCCTTGAAAAATTCATGTTAGGATATTTGGATACTTGATGAACAGATCCAATTACACTGATGCAGCCAAATTTACCAAATTTAAACTTCAATATTTGGGCAAGTGAAACCAATGGTAACTTTCATTCTTGGATCTGTAATATACTATATTTTATTTTCTGGGTGTAATCATCTGTACGAGAAATATTTAGGTGCTAGGAAATGCTTACCTTTTCTAAACTACGATTATCTCCATATATCAACTCAGGCATAAATGACTGTGCAGTTTGAGACAGAGGCTCACCCCATACTGTACACATGCTATACGTTTGAAGCATGACCTAGAAAATACGGCATCCACCCCAAAATATGAGTGGTCAATTAGTATTATCGAGATTAGGCTAGTTGGAGAAGATGCAATATGGGTAACAATGTAATACCTGGTGCACGGCCACAGTGATTGTGCCCATAGATGTGGCAAAATATATAAGTAGGGCATAGAAGATCACCTGAAAATGAAAAATGGCATCCTTCTTGAGAAAAAAAGAACTAGTTAAGCAAAGCATCATCTTCTAATAGCTATAAAAGAAGAAACCTTTGACATCATGGTTATGAAAACAGGAGTTGCAAGCCCAAGAATCGAGACGATTTCATCAGCTGATGGAACAGATACTGCAAAAGCGTTGTACCCTTTCTCATTTAAAGCTGCAATCATCATATAAGCTGCAATAACCTAGAGATGCACTTATCAGTGGAAGAATCGACACCATAATACTACACGTATCAAAAAGAATGACAATGGAAGCGTCTTTCTCAATATGTTACCGTACTTGTGAGACCATTGTGGCCCATGCTGCTCCTGCAATGCCATAGCCTAGGAAGCTGCATAGTACAATGTCACCAATGCCGTTCACAGCACTGGCAACAGCTAGCGCCTTGAGAGGTCCCCACGAGTCTTTCATGCCAAGACTGAAAAATTAAACAAGAGGTTTGGCATACAAATTTAAGCAAACAACCTAAACACATGCTAGTTCAAACACAGTGACAGATAGACCAAGAGATAGTTTTCAACCTAGCACTTTGAGCCACCCATCCAATGAGAACAAAAGGCCATGCAAGGCCCCGAATTTACAGAAGAAAGTGAAAAAATGTAGAGTATTCATGTAGCACCTCGAGATTTTTTGGGGGAATATTTCAAGCATTTCAAACAAACAAATACAAAGACTGGATATTGTTTGATAATAATGACAATTTATGGGGGGCAGTGAATGTGCACCTGTGCTATTTGCTGCGGGCACAATATGTACATTTTTTCGGGCCAGAGAAAACTGCAGTTAGCAAGTTCAATTCATCAATAATGTAACAATAGCTATATCCCCAATGCATCTTTTTTCCTTCTCAATAATGTTTGTCATTTCAATCTTCAAATATAGAGAGAAACAGAGAAATGCCACAGAATTTGGTGAAAGCAAGCATCAATACACCACAACTCAGCCCAACAAACATTAAAATCGATATTTGGTGCTGCACCTCGTCTTTATCCTGCAGAATGATATCCACGATATTATGCAAAGAATGAAAGCCTAGTCTGACATAATCAACGCATTAAAAAGATCTTTAATGAGAAGGTGCTGCTATATCCTGCTAAAAAAGCATGTTTAAGTTCCTCAAAAGATTGAAGACAGAAGACCTCGAGATCAGAACTCGCACCTAAGACAATATACATGAAATGGATTGAATGGAAAACAGAGTTTAATGAAATAATCAATGCTTAAAATTGATGAATATAACCTGCCGTGCTAAGGAAGTGGTGACCATATTAGAAGTAGCCACAGAAAGGAACATAAACACACAGCACAGGTAATCACACAAAACCGTTCCTAGACCTGGATGAGAAACCAAAAAGGAACCCATTGAAATCACGTCATCTAAAAGAACATTTTGTTGGCATTCAACATAATCTTAACCAGGAAGAGAATAGTTTTTGCTTTCTAAATCTCTTGAGGGACTGACCCAAAAGCCTTTCTTGTCAATAATAGTTAGTGCATATCATAGGCATTAACCAAGAACGAAGGAACGCCATAATAGACCACTCAATGAATACCCAAAGCGGCGAGCTCAATGGAGCTTCCCTGGCCAATGAAGGCGGTGTCAATGAGGCTCATCAGCGCCCACAAAGCCATAGCCCTGTTGCTGGCCCTGCGAACTTTACAATCTCTTCCTCCTGCTTCCACGAGCCCTGCTCCGACAGCTCGGCTGCCCCTTCTGCCGCCTTCACCGCTGCCTCTTCTTCCTCAGAATCGAAGTCTCCACTGACAAATATTTCAGTTTTTGACTCTCCCAGCTCATGACCACTGCTTCCGATGCATCGAACACCGCGATAAGCCTCTGGATTTAGCAGAATAGAAGCGGGGGCAATATGAGGTTTGCAGAGGAACCGCGGTGGGCGGATGGACAAAGGAGGCGAGGGCTGAAAAGGGCGGTTCCCAAGAAGTGGGATGCCGGGAGATTGAATCAGGGTCTTGCAGAAACCCATTTTCAAGAGAACGGAACAATGATTAGATGGCGGCTTGTCGAAGAAGAAAAGTGGGAATTTTGAGGCTTTTGGAGGGACCTAGGCGAATAGGTAAATGTCTGATCGGTGAGCTCCACTTCTGACTGTCCAAACTTCAAGCTCGGAACTTCATTTGCTATCTCTCTTTGGCTCAGGTGGCTCCACCATTCCGTGGGGAAGCTCAACCAGCCTTGTCTCATTTTCTGGACAATTTGAATTGGACCCTTGAAATTTTACCCCATTTATCAATTTAAACCATGCAATTGCTCTGTCCCAGAATTCATCTGTTGGGTTTCTCTAGGTTTTTGGAATCCATGTTCATCCGACTTCCACCACCCATCCCATATGCTAATTCTTAGATTCAATTATTATATGTGGTGAATTGGCCTATGCTATGCTACAATATTTGAATATTGTAATTATATTGTCTTTGTTATATGGTGGACTTGATGAGGCGTCAAATCATTTTCCAGCCACTAGTTTCCACGGTTGCTTCTTCTTCCTCCTCTCTTCTTGTCCTTTCTCTTTCTCTTGACCTTTAGGGTATTTGATAATTTCCTTCTTTGCATTTTTTATGGTGCTGAGAAGTGCAATTCTTCAATTATAAAATTGGTTTCTTGTCGGTAGGAGTGATCAAGAGGAGAATGGTTCCTTGAGCACATTTCTAACGTTTTGGCATGTTCTGTATTAACGACTGTGACGGCTAATGCTCGGCTTCATACACGGCGCACCGCTGCATGGTCGCCATTGCGGCTTCTCTCCCCGTCTCACCAGCCCTTGTCATTCGCCTTAAGCAAATGGACTTTCTCATACGATCTAGATAGACGACCCATTAAGGCTATCTCAATCTTCAGTATTGAATGTCAGCAAAAATTAGAACCAATACGCACAAATTGTTAAGCCGCAGTGTGAATTCATGCAATATTTTAAGTTGAATAGTGGAAGAGTGGTTGAAACCCCTTTAATATAATGGATATATTTATTTTTGTGTAGAGGATAACGAAGAGGATCCATGTTCGGTGGAACCAACCATTGAAATCTATGGTCTAGGTGGGTCCAAATTAATGTCACTTAAAAGAGTGTGTGTAGATGGATCAATTGGATATAGGTTTGTGGGTTCATATTTTATTTGGATGGGCGGGGCTCATGAAAAATCTTCACATAATTCACATATGCCTCCAAGTACTTACTCATGTCCTCTTCCTGTGTTAGGGTTCTGTCCGGCGGTTGTGGTGTAAGGGGAGGTATCGGATCCCTCTAGGGAGGTGTAGGCACTTCTCATCCTTGGGAAAAATTCTGCTAGTTGATATATTTTAGTATTTCTCTGCGTAGTGCCCTATAATTCACAATCATGACCCTTGTATAGATTTCTCAAACTTGGAATTTTTTTTGCTATTTTTCTTGCTTGAGGTGTCGAACTTTTTCAATGGTCCATGAGTCACCACTTCTCAAGACCGCGAGGAGTTAAGCGAAATTTCTGACCATGCTCCATGGAATAGCATTATAAAAAACTGAATAGCTTTAAATGAATTTTAACATACCTAACTTAAGGCGTGTTCTTGAAATTTCCTTAAAAGTGTTTCCCTTTTCTTAAAAAAGGTTAAAGGGAGGGGTGAGTTTTCTAAAACGCAATGAGTAGGTATTAGGGTTTTTCCGGTGATGTGAATCCGACTAAAAAGACTACGAATTCACATGTCCAATCAACCGAACCTGCAATGGAGCTGAACAGTTCGTCACCAAAAGAGATGAAGAATCATTTGAGTCTACAAGAGGGCCCAATCACAAGGTTAAGGGCTAAAAGATTCAAAAAAAGCTTTATATGGGCTAATTAAAGAGATTGCTGAATATTCAAATAGAATCCCAAATGAAGAGCCCAATATGAGCCCAAGAGAAGGTCCAGATTTAATTAATAAGGAGAGATTTATAAATATAATAAATCTCTTAGGATAATATTAGGTAGTCAGATTAGATAAGGTTAGCTTATAACCATAATAGATTTTTTCCACATTATGTGGGTCATTCAGTTGTTTTCTGAGCCTATAAAAGGCATACTCCACAGCATTGGAGAGACACACTTTGGAATTTATATCTTGTGAGGTTTTGTTTTCTTTCTATCTTGAAAGGGCTTTTGAACTTATCAGGTTTTTTTACCTGTGGCGTTCAAGCAATCAAAACTTATCACCTAGGGTTTTCTAAGAGTTCTTCTTAGAGGATTTGGGTGTAGCGTCTACATATCCCATACCTTGTTTCTCACATAAACAAGGTATATTCCATCTTTTCGCACTTGCGTCGTGAAAGTCTTGGGATCGTTGCCATATTTGGTGTAGGGTGTCGTCAGCATATTGGCGAGGTTCGCATCAGTTGGTATCAGAGCACACGGTTGCACGGCAAGTTCCATCCCATCTTTTTATGTAGTTTTTTTTATCTTCTCTACCTATTTCTATTCTCTATAAAAAAAATTATCATATTCTTCTACCTATCTTCTCTTCAGTAGGTTAAAAAAAAAGAGAAAAAAAAGCCAAAAATTCGTGCTAAAAAAAAGAGCAAAAAGAAAAGAAAAAAAAAGAGCAAAAAAAGTTCGTGCTAAAAAAAGAGGGAAAAAATTCTTGAAAAAAAGGCAAAAGAAAAAAAAAAGGCACACAATTCTATCTTATATCTCATTCTTATTATGCTCTATCTTCTATTACTTAATTTCATCTTAATTTCTTTATTCTCTATCTAAATTTTACTCTTATTTCTAAGTCTATTCATAACTCTCACTTAAATTCTTTGGAATTACTTTTTGAAAACCTTTATCGATATGTCTTGATTGTTCCTCAAGTTGAACTGCTTCGTAAAAATGATTTGTTTTTAAAGTTCAATTCAAATTGAAAGAAGACATATGAGTGGAAAAAGGCAAGAGTGCTTTAAATCTATAAAAAAAAAAAAGCCATTTGAGTGTGAAACATGAGTGTTTGAGAGAAACATGTGAAGGAGAGTTGTGAGGTTCTTTTCTTTCTAACAATTATCAGGTTCAGAAGGCCTAACGACAAGGAAACACAATGAAAGAAGAGGGTTCCATATCGCCTATTCAAAACCTACAATGGAAAGCAATGAAGAGTCAAATGAAACAGATAGTGAAGTCTGAATTTGAGCCACTTCATACGTGAATGGATCGCTTGGAGGAAGGTGTGAGACGACACTCACATACTTCCATTGAACGACCGTGGAGCAGTCGATCTCGATGCTTTGAACAACAGGAACTAGGGGAGTTCGATGATCTCCAAGTTAATCGCAGCAACATCAAGCTCAATTCCTACAATCAACCCACTACTTGGGACAGACCATGGATTGATGATATCTTGGATAACCAACGTGAGAAGTTATTTCATACTCGTTGCTCTATGAAAAATAAGGTTTGTTCTGTTATCATAGATGGGGAAAGCTGCACTAACTTTGCTAGCACCGAGCTTGTGGAGAAGTTGGCATTACATATAATGAAGCATCCAAAGCCATATCAAATTCAAAGGCTGAATGATCAACCCAAACTTGAGGTAACCTAACAGGTGATAGTGTCATTCTCTATTAGGAAATATCATGATGAAATATTATGTGATATAGTACCAATGTATGCATGTCATATTTTATTGGGAGAACCTTGGAAGTTAGACCGTCACGTTACATATGATAGATCAATAGATAGGTACTCATTCATGATGAATAATAGACCAATATCTCTTGTACGTTTGACTTTAAAACAAGTTTTTTAGGATCAGTTGAAAAAGAAAAAGGCAAATGAAAAGAAAATAGCAGAAAGACAAGAGAGAAAAGCCATGATTGAAGAGAAAGAGATAAAAGGCAATATTGAAAAAGAAGAGAGAAAAATCAGAGAGAGAAAAGCCGAAATTGAAAATGATGAGAGAAAAGGCAATGTTGAAAAAGAAGAGAGAAAAGCCATACAAAGAAAAGAGAGTAAAAATAATTTTATGGAAAGAAAAAGTGAGATCAAGAGAGATACAATTCCATATCCTATCCTTACAGTACTTATGTACAAGGATTTATATTTTACTAACCATATTGTCGGATATTTTCCGAGCATTAGTATTTCTCTTATGCAGGAGTTCAATAATGTCATTCCTAAGAAGAAAACCTCTGGTTTGCAACCTGATCGAGAAAACAACAATCAAAGTTAACACCAAGTCCTAAAACTGATGGAAAGGAGATATATACGTAAGAGCAAGCGACCATGTGTTGTACCCATGAAGGATGAAACTTGGCAAATATGCCTCAATTGTCGAGCCATTGACAATATCACGGTAAAGTATCGACAACATCTTTCTTATTTATATGATATTGTTATTGAGTTGCATAGATACTATTTGTTTTCAAAACGTGGTCCTAAGAGTGAATATCATCAATTTCAAATTAAAGAAAAAGATGATTTGATAACAACATTTGAAACAAAACCAGGTCTATATGATTGGTTAGTTGTGATTTTTGGATTGACTAGTGCCTATAGAACTATCATAATATTAATGAAGCCTATCTTGCATGTTATCATTTTAAAGTTTAACTATATATATTTTGATGACGTCCGGGTATATGAACTTATGGAATATTTGAAAATGATGTTAGAAGTTTTAAGGAAAGATAAATTGTTTGAGAATTTTAAGATATTTATCATTTGTTCGGATAAACTTCTATTTCTTGGATATGTTATAAGTTTAGAAGGGATTGGAGTTGACGAGGAAAAGATTAAGGCCATTCGCGACTGGCCGACACCTAATTCGATAAGTCAGGTAAGAAGTTTCCATGGAGTAGCTAGTTTTTATAGATGTTTTGTTCCAAATTTCAGTAGTTATGTTGCACCTCTTACTGCTGTTATAAAGAAAAACGTACCTTTTAAATGGGGTAATAAGCAACAAAATGCATTTCAATTGATAAAGGAAAAATTAACTACTGCCCCATTGCTCTCATTGCCTAATTTTTTGAAAACATTTGAAATTGAGTGTGATGCATCAGGAGTAGGTATTGGAGGTGTATTAATGCAGGAAGGAAGACCAATTGCATATTTCAGTGAAAAGTTGAGTGGAGCAACCCTTAACTATCCTACCTATGATAAGGAGATGTATGCCCTAGTTCGAACTCTTCAAACATGGCAGCACTACCTATGACCGAAAGAGTTTGTGATTCACACAGATCATGAATCTCTTAAACATCTCAAAGAACAACACAAGTTGAACAAACGCTATGCAAGGTGGGTGGAGTTCATTGAAACATTCCCATATGTGATCAAATACAAACAAGGTAAGGAAAATATAGTTGCAGATGCTCTATCGCGAAGGTACGCTATGCTTTCAATGCTTGATTCTAAATTACTTGATTTTGATTATATCAAGGATTTGTATGCAAATGATCCTAATTTTTGTGAAGTGTTTAAAGGTTGTCGAACTGGTAGGTTTGGAAAATTTTATTTACAAAATGGATTTCTTTTTCGAGAAAATAAATTATGCATCCCTCAGTCATCTTTGCGTGAGTTACTTGTTAGGGAAGCACATGGTGGAGGACTTATGGGACATTTTGGGGTAGCTACAACTATGGTGATGATGCACGAGCATTTTTTTTGGCCCCACATGAAAAGGGATGTTGAGAAAATTTGTTCTCGATGCATTACATGTAAAGAGTCTAAGTCTAGGCAACAAGCCTGTATACTCCTCTTCCAATTCCTAATGCACCTTGGATTGATATTTCCATGGATTTTGTTTTAGGATTACCAAGAACTAAGAGGGGGAGGGATTCTGTGTTTGTGGTAGTTGATAGGTTTTCGAAAATGGCACATTTCATTCCATGTCATAAAACTGATGATGCATCAAATGTGGCTGATTTGTTCTTTAGAGAAGTTGTCAGATTGCATGGTATGCCTAGAACTATTGTTTCTGATCATTATTCTAAATTCTTGAGTTACTTTTGGAAAACCCTATGGGGTAAATTGGGAACCAAACTGCTGTTTTCAACAACATGTCACCCACAAACTGATGGTCAAATAGAAGTAGTAAATAGGACATTAGGTACTTTATTACGTTTTATAATAAAAAAGAATTTGAAATCATGGAAAGATTGCTTACCACATGTTGAATTTGCTTATAATCGTTCTGTTCATTCTACAACTAAGTTTTCACCATTTGAGATTGTTTATGGTTTCAATCCATTAACCCCTCTAGATCTAACTCAACTTACTGTAGGTGAGACTTTGGTCAAGGAATAGGGTCAGCAATTTTCACTTAATTTGAATGAACCCAACTACTTTATAAATGTGGTTAATGCAAAAATGAAATGAATGGAATTCCTTCCTCCACGTAGGCCCAACAATAGTGCCACTTGGTCCGAGCGGTGGGGCAGTATATGTCAGGGAAATAATGGTAGCTTACCATATTTATGTCATGATTCAATAAGATGGCATGGCATATAGCTGAATATACTTACACTAACTAGTAGCGAAAGGGAGATGTAGTTGTCGGACATCCGTATGTCAACGTTAACAACTCTTCCGAAACCAGTACTTGCCTATATAAATGGTCATGGTCTCTATCCATTTTCATCAACCAGAAGTACATTGACATCTATCCAGAAGGCCTTTCCACCAAATCTGATCGATCTCTCTCTCTCTCCATTGTTTCCGGCAACCGTTTGCTCCTCATTTTATTCTCCCCCCTCCCCCTCCTCTCCTCTCTCTGATACTCAGGTCGTCTGGTGCCGTGGACAGGCAGTGGACTGTGTATGGTTTGAGAGAGAGATGCCGACTCTCGAACAATGCATCGATGACATCGTGCTAGACCATTCCCTTCCCCTCTCGCCATTCTCCGCTGGCGATAACGCTAATGTCGGCTTCCCGGACACCACAACCGTCCATAGCTTCGAGAAATCCGACTCCTGGTCGACATCCCTGTCCTATACCCTCTACAGAGTTGACGGCTGGGGCAAGCCCTACTTCGCTGTCAACCCCTCCGGCAACATATCCGTCCGGACCCACGGACAGGACACGTTCCCCTCTCAGGATATTGACCTCATGGACGTCGTGAACAAGGTCACGGGCCCCATCTCCGACGGGGGCCTAGGGCTCTGCGCCCCTTTCATCGTCCGCTTCCCCGAGATACTCAAGCACCGCCTCGAGTCGCTCCAGTCGGCCTTCAACTCCGCCGTCTCATCCCATGGCTACGGCGCCCACTACCAGGGAGTCTACCCTGTGAAGTGCAACCAAGACAGGTTCATCGTGGAGGACATCGTCAAGTTCGGAAAACCTTTCAGGTTTGGCCTCGAAGCTGGCTCGAAGACCGAGCTGCTCCTCGCCATGCACTGCCTCTGCAAGGGCTCCCCGGACGCCCTTCTGGTCTGCAATGGCTTCAAGGATGCTGAATACATCTCCCTCGCACTCCTCTCCCGCAAGCTCGCATTCAACACGGTAGTGGTATTCGAGCAGGAGGAAGAGCTTGACCTGGTGATCGAACTGAGCAGGAAGCTCAACGTCCGGCCTGTGGTTGGCGTCAGGGCCAAGCTTAGGACCATACACTCGGGCCACTTCGGATCTACTTCCGGCGAAAAGGGCAAGTTTGGGCTGACCACGGCCCAGATTTTACGGATAGTAGGGAAGCTAGGGCAGGAAGGAATGTTGAACTGTCTCCAGCTGCTGCATTTCCATATCGGCTCTCAGATTCCTACCACCGCTCTGGTGGCTGACAGCGCCTCCGAGGCGGCTCATATCTACTGCGAGCTCGTGAGGCTCGGAGCCAGCATGCGGATCATCGACGTGGGGGGAGGGCTCGGCATAGACTACGACGGGTCCAAATCTTCCGACTCTGACCTCTCCGTCAGCTATACCCTAGAGGAATATGCCGCCACCATCGTCGGAACCCTAATGTCCGTTTGCGACCAGAGGTCCATTAAGCATCCGGTGATCAGTAGCGAGAGCGGCCGGGCCACTGTGTCCCACCACCCCGTCCTCATCTTCGAGGTCTTCTCCTCCAGCACGAATGAGCAATGCAATTCAGCCAAGTCGGCCCCGTTCCTCAATGTCCAGAACTTCCTCGACAGCCTCGGGGAGGAGGCCCAAGCTGATTACAAGAGCCTGGTGGCTGCAGCTGGTAGGGGCGATAACGAAGCGTGTTTGCACCATGCGGACCGGCTAAAGCAGCACACGGTCCTGCGGTTCAAGCAGGGCGGCTTGACCATGGAGCAGCTGGCCTCAGTGGATGACTTGCACTCTATGGTCTCCAGGGCAGCTGGAGAGCCCTCGAGCCATGTTCCCATGCGTACTTACCGTGTGAACCTCTCTATATTCACCTCTATGCCGAGTTACTGGGGCTTTGGGCATTTGTTCCCGATAATGCCAATCCACCACCTCGACCAGAGACCGACGGTGAGAGGTGTGATCTCGGATTTGACCTTGGACAGCGACGGCAAGATAGCCACTTATATCGGAGGGGAATCCAGCTTGCCGTTGCATGAGATGGACCGGAAGAAATGCGGGCGGTACTATTTGGGAATGTTCTTAGGCGGGGCCTACGAAGAGGCACTGGGTGGGCTACACAACATGTTGGGGGATCCCAACGTTGTCCGGCTGGAGACGGACGCCGGCAGCCCACAGGGGTTCGTGCTGACTCGACTCCTACCTGGCCCGAGCTGCGGGGATCTCCTAAGAAGCTTGCACCACGAGCCCAAGTGCATGGTGGAGGATTTCAAGCGCCGCGCCGAGGAACTCGGGGTGGAGAATGGAGAATTGAGTGGTTTTGCGGCGGAGACGCTGTCCGGAGGCCTCGCACAGTTCTTTGCCAATTGGCCTTACCTCGTCCTAACATAATTGTATGATTAGGTGAAATGTACCATAATGTGTGTTATAATATGATGTATGGAGTATGGATCAATGGAGATTGAGGAATGGGGGGTAGGGGATGCCAGTTTGTCATAATTTAAATAAAGTTGTAAGATTTATTGTGCAAAAAAAAAATAATGTTGTAAGACTAGAGATAATTGAGGGCTTTTGAGCAAAAAAAACATACGTGAAAATATAATTTGTTTTGTTTTGTAGTGATCCCAAGAATGGACATAGAAAAGTGGCATGGAAATAAGGGACATGGAACGTTGTTGATGAATAAGAGTACTTAAACATCCAGCTTGCCCAGTTTCAGCTATATGCTTCATTGGGACGGATCCAGTTTGCTCAGTTTTCATATGAATTAATTTGCGGTTTCTCTCCCCGTTCCAGCAGGCAGGCGCATGTCCAGCTCCAGCCCTTGTTATCATCGGCCTTAAGCAAATGGACTTTCTCAAACGATCTAAATGGACGACCCATTAAGGCTATCTCAATCTTCAGCATTGAATGTCGGCAAAATTTAGACCCAATAATTTGCTAGGCCGTGTGACCGTCTCGGGCCTTAAATTACCAAGCACGCAGTGTGATTTCATGCAATAATTTATATCCATAGTAGAAATAAAGAACGTTTTCAGAGCTGTGTGTGTGGTAAGTAGGAAAGTAGGTTTGTGAGGTTTGGCTGGAATGGTGGTTGAAACCCTTTTAAGAGCGATGATGAAGAAAATCCACAGTGGAAACACTAATTAGTAGGGAAAGGGAGATGTAGTTGTGGGAAGATCGGCATGTCAACCACCGTCAACCAACCATCCTCTCCATAACATTGCAACACCATTTTCTTTTAAAGGATGATCACCTTTTTTTTTTTTATAGGTATGTCAACTTAACAACTCTCCCCAATCCCAACGCATTACTTGCATATATAAACCGCCATGGTTTCTCTCCACTTTGATCGAGCGACATCTCTCCATATCCATATGGTTGTAGCTTTCCTTGGACGACATCCGAGCACGCTAGAAGATGAGAGTCTGAACAAGAACACACAGCACAAATCTCCACCCAAACCTCATCAATCAGTTCTTCACATGCATAATAGAAGGCCGTCCAACTACTCGTCTCATAAAAGGTTTCAGATGGGCTACAGCTGCTGCATTCTATTCTATGCTCTAAGAAATATTATTAGGCCACAACAAAGAACAACTCCAAGGTTGATAGGATTCCCAACAATAGCCAATCAAAATGGTGGGTGGATTTTGGATTTATCACACGCAATCATGTTCCCTTATTTATATCATATCAACTTAACTCTTAATTATATTTAGTTTCTTCACACGAGACAATGAAGATGATCCATATAGGCCCAAGAATGCTCCCATTTGTTCCCGAGCGAGCGGTCGGTGTCTCTGAGAGTGGCTGCATTGTTTGTCAGTTACATAATGGTAGCTGGCCATATTTATATTATTATTATTATTATTATGAACAATGAGAATGTGCACTAATTGGAATAAAGGGAGAGCGGGAGAGGTAGCTATCCGTACCGCTGGCATGTGGTTGAATATGCATGCGTACACTTGAGTTGTTCAATGGCCGTCGAATTTACAAATACCTCCAACACATTTGTGTGTACACTGGCATAATCATTTCTTGTGATATCACCTTTTTATGCCACGTGGGTATTATGTTGAAGAAGTTACCCCTTTCGTGAAAAAGCGTATCTTCATGCACAGCACACCACAACCCACCCTGAGATCTACCATAAATCTTCATGGGTTGTTTATCTCTCACCATTTTCCTTTTTATAGGTATCTCAAGGTAAAAAAACTCTTCAAAGTGCAGTACTTGCCTATATAAGCGGCCATCGTCTCTCTCTCTCTCACCATTAGTTCCTGCTCTTCTCATATTATTCTCTCTCCCCTCTCCTTTCCTCTCTTTGACAGGTAGTGGACCGTGTATCGTGTGAGAGTGAGATGTCGACTCTCGAACAGTGCATCGATGATGCCACGCTGACCAACCCGGAACGTTCCATTCCCCTGTCGCCGTTCTCTGCCGGCCACAACGCTAATGTCGTCTTCCCCGACACCACAGCACTCGAAAACTTCGAGAAATCCGACTCCTGGTCGACATCCCTGTCCTATACCCTCTACAGAGTTGACGGCTGGGGCAAGCCCTACTTCGCTGTCAACCCCGCCGGCAACATCTCCGTCCGGCCCCACGGCCAAGACACGTTCCCCTCTCAGGATATTGACCTCATGGACGTCGTGAACAAGGTCACCGGCCCCATCTCTGACGGGGGCCTAGGTCTCTGCGCCCCTTTCATCGTCCGCTTCCCCGAGATACTCAAGCACCGCATCGAGTCGCTCCAGTCGGCCTTCAACTCCGCCGTCTCATCCCATGGCTACGGCGCCCACTACCAGGGAGTCTACCCTGTGAAGTGCAACCAAGACAGGTTCATCGTGGAGGACATCGTCAAGTTCGGAAAACCTTTCAGGTTTGGCCTCGAAGCTGGCTCCAAGGCCGAGCTGCTCCTCGCCATGCACTGCCTCTGCAAGGGCTCCCCGGACGCCCTTCTGGTGTGTAATGGCTTCAAGGATGCTGAATACATCTCCCTCGCACTCCTCTCCCGTAAGCTCGCATTCAACACGGTGGTGGTATTCGAACAGGAGGAAGAGCTTGACCTGGTGATCGAACTGAGCAAGAAGCTCAACGTCCGGCCTGTGGTTGGCGTCAGGGCCAAGCTTAGGACCATGCACTCGGGCCACTACGGGTCTACTTCCGGCGAAAAGGGCAAGTTTGGGCTGACCACAACCCAGATATTACGGATAGTAGGGAAGCTAGGGCAGGAAGGAATGTTGAACTGTCTCCAGCTGCTCCATTTCCACATCGGCTCTCAGATTCCGACCACCGCCCTGGTTGCTGACAGCGCCTCCGAGGCGGCTCAGATCTACTGCGAGCTCGTGAGGCTCGGAGCCAGCATGCAGGTCATCGACGTGGGGGGAGGGCTCGGCATAGACTACGATGGGTCCAAATCTCCACACTCTGACGTCTCAGTCAGCTATACCCTAGAGGAATATGCCGCCACCATCGTCGGAACCCTAATGTCCGTTTGTGACCAGAGGTCCATTAAGCACCCGGTAATCAGCAGCGAGAGCGGGCGGGCCACCGTGTCCCACCATACCATCCTCATCTTCGAAGCCTTCTCCTCCAGCTCGAACGAGCATTCCTATTCAGCCATGTCGGCCCGAATCCTCAATATCGAGAACTTCCTCGACAGCCTCGGCGGGGAGGCCCGAGCGGATTACAAGAGCCTGGTGGCTGCGGCTGGTAGGGGCGAGAACGGTGCGTGCTTGCACCATGCGGACCGGCTGAAGCAGCATACAGTTCGGCGGTTCAAGCAGGGCGGCTTGACCATGGAGCAGCTGGCCGCAGTGGACGGCTTGCACTCTATGGTCTCCCGGGCCGCTGGGCAGCCCTCGAGCCAGGCTCCGGTGCATACTTACCGCGTGAACCTCTCTATATTCACCTCAATCCCGAATTACTGGGGCACGGGGCATCTGTTCCCGATAATGCCAATCCATCACCTCGACCATAGGCCGACGGTGAGAGGTGTCATCACCGATTTGACCTGCGACAGCGATGGCAAACTGGCCACTTACATCGGAGGGGAATCCAGTCTGCCGTTGCATGAGCTGGACGGGAAGAAATGCGGGCGGTACTATTTGGGAATGTTTTTAGGCGGGGCCTACGAAGAGGCACAGGGTGGGCTACACAACATGTTCGGGGGGCCCAACGTGGTCCGGCTGGAGACCGACGCCGGCAGCCCACAGGGGTTCATGGTGACTCGCCTCCTGCCTGGCCCGAGCTGCGGGGATCTCCTGAGGAGCTTGCGCCACGAGCCAGAGTGCATGGTGGAGACTTTCAAAAGCCGCGCGAAGGAGCTCGGGATGGAGAATGGTGAATTGGGTGGTTCGGCGGCCGAGACGCTTACCGGAGGCCTTGCACGGTTCTTCGCCAGCTGGCCTTATCTGGTGGCTACTTCAACCTGGGGCATGCCTGCAGTAAGTGATAATGCCTTTTATTGATCATTTATGAAGCGAGAGTATCCGAGCCATCTCATAACTTATGTATACAGAATAAAGCGTGTTCCTGATTCTTCATTCCAGTATTGAGCAATGCATTCCCATTATCTGCAGTGTTATTGTTAATGGCTGTCTATGGTTAAGGGTGCAATATTCTTCTCGTTTTAGAAATATTCAATATTATATACATATATATATATATCAGAGGGCATGCGCTCCCTCGTCTTCTCTCTAGAATTTCTCTCCTTCCTCCACTTTTGGACTACCTGAAGCAATAAAGTATTAGCTAGGAGAGAACAGTGGCAGACAAAAGGGACATATCAGTAGCATTCTCGGGATCTATCTCTTCCCGTACAAGGATCTGCAATGGCGGCAATAACGCTTAATAGCGGCTTCAAGATGCCCGTGGTCGGTTATATTCCTGCGCTCCGTTATGCTCGATTTACTTATCAGCGGGTTGAGATTCAAGGTTCCCCATCAATATTAATAGTCGTTGCTCTAGCCTCCTAATTGAATTGGAAGAAATATTCAGAGACGTGTTGGTGAGCTATGACCATTGGTATTGCATTTATAACTTATAATTTATTATATATTAATTATATTATATTAATAATTATAATTAATTTATTTATTATTTTCTCATATAAAGTAAATATTGTAAATATAACAATACAATATAATTTACACTTTTATATTTTTAGTTTTGCACTTTTTATATTTTATATTTTTTCATTTGTTTTATTATATAATAGTGTTATTTCTAAAGCAATTCAATTCTAAATCCTATATCATTTTCTTCAGTTTTTATTAATATTAGAATATTATCTAAATTTATTCTGTTATTATTATATATTTATCATTATTTTAATATTAACCTCACTTATTCACTTTTATATTTTCTTTCAAAACCTATATAATCAACATAATTTCTTCGGCTATAACAGTTCAACTTATAACCAATATTCCAATATATCCGATTAATTTGGATAGAACAAACTATTTTTTATAGCGCAATAATATAATACAACTCTTATAAATTTACGAATTGATAGGTATATTCATTCAGCACCGCCAGAGTTATTGCTTTCTCAAAAAGATAATAAATTTACTCTTATTTCCAATCCATCTTACAAAACTTGTAAGATTTGTAATAGACTATTTATCACAACTATCTTAAAATCATTATACACTCAAGTTAATATACAAATAATTGAAATTTACAATTCTGCAGATATATAGGAGAAATTAGAAGTTCTATTTGCTCAATAAGTCCGAGCTCATCAAGATATCCTTGACTCTCAATGGCGTAATATGGTTAAAAAAGATCGAACAATGGGAGTTTACCTAACGTTCATCACTAGTCTCGCCACCAACTATGCCCAAATTGACCTTCCTAAAACTGAATCTAAAATCAAAAACAAAATTCTTGCTGGGTTATGAGAACAATATTAGTCTATTTACATGACCCTCACTCCTACACTCAAGCAAACAAGTTTAGATAAACTCAAATTCATGCTCATTTCTGAAGAAGCCAAACTCAATTACAAAATCAGTAGAGTAATTTTACCATCACCACTCATGAGTCCTTACTTGTCCACAACATCGTCATTCGCCAATGTCACTCGCCATTATCATCGTGGATTTACCAACTCATTTTTCCTAAAGCGATTTTCGGAGCATCGACCCCATTTCTCACCTTCGATTCAAATGCAATTCTCGAACCCTAAAATCACATATAGAAATCAAGAACGAGAGTATGTGTTAGGCTCTCGCATGAATAGTCCATCATCAAAATTCGAAAGGCAACATGTCACTCAACATGTGGGCTCTTATAACCGGGTATCATGGCAACCACAAAGTAACAATCAACAACAGCCTAATACGCACATAATATATCATGGGTCAGTTTCTGGTGCATATAAGTCGGACGCACGCAATTATCAACAACGATATTATCTTTTTGTTTGTCAAATATGTAAAAAAATCAGGCCACATTGCTCCTGATTGTCCTCAATTTCCAACAAACTACAGTATCCCTAAAGTCAACGTAGCCCACGACAATGGTTCAGGAGCTTATACTCTTTACTGATATATAGATTTTGGCACTACCAACCATGTGACCAATGAAATGACACATTTATCTATACAAGAAAATGTAGCCCATCCTGAACAATTACTTATTGGAGACGGATCAGGTTTAAAAATTATCTCTATTGGTTCAATTTTCTTTTCAAACTTATTGAGATGATTTTTTTTAACTAAAGTATTATATGTTCCAACTATCTCCATTAACTTATTATCTGTTTTCCAATTTACTCAAGATAATCATTGTTATTTAGAGTTTCACCCTCATTTTTTTGTCGTAAACAATTGTCTCACTCATCAGGAATTGTTCCGAGGAGCTCGTAAAGGAGTCTTGTACTGTATGCGTGCAACACACTTATCATCAGTTAGTTCTCGCATTCTAAGTGTTCAGAGATCTTGCAACATTTGGCATAATAGACTTGGACATCCTGCATTTCCTATTATATCTCAACTTTTATCCACAAATTCAATAGAAAGTAATTCTATTAGTACTATATTTTGTAATGTCTGTTACTTGAGTAAAATTAATCAAAAGTATTTTGCTCTTACTAATTATAAAAGCACTTGTCCTTTTCAGCTAGTAAATACTGATATTTGGGGACTTGATTCAGTTCGATCTTCTACTTGATATATTTCCTATATTCATTTCACTAACGATTATAGTAAATATTCTTGGTTTTTTCTTATAAAAAATCGCTCATATGCTATTCAAATCTTTTGTACATTTCAACTACATGTTGAAAATCTATTTGACATCAAAATTAAAAATTTTCAATTAGATGGTGCCAAATAATTTTTATCTATAGTCTTTCAAGATAAACTTCAAAATAATGGGATCACTCATCGTCTTTCATGCCCCCACACACCCCAACAAAATGGATTTGTAGAAAGAAAATATAGACACATCCTTGATATGGGACTCACACTTCTAAATCATGCTTATCTTCCCATCAAGTTTTGAGATTTTGCATTGAAACTGCATTCTATTTAATCAATAGATTACCTACTCGTACACTTCAATCTCAATCTCCTTACCAAATTATTTACAAAACTCCATCAATCTACACTTATTTACAAGTCTTTTGATGTTTGTGCTTTCTCTATATTCGGTCATATCAAACTCATAAATTTCAACCTCGCTCCAAACCTTGTGTCTTCCTTGGGTATCCTACTGATTTTATTGGTTATCGATGTCTTGATCCACAAACAGGGCATATCTATATTAGTCCAACTATACGCTTTAATGAGACTAACTTTCCTTTTGATTAGTGTTTGTTAACAGCTGGTACAACTCCAACGACTCCGGGTTATTCTATTATTCTTTCTCTCTCCTCTTATTCTTTTTCCTCAATACCTGCATCTAATTCTCCAATAACAATATCTGATGAGCTATCTTCATCTACTCACTCTCCTGTCATTGAACACTCTAATGCCCCCAAACAAGAATTTTCTTGGCATAGAAGTACAATATCAGTGCTCTCAAATAAGAATTTTCTATCAAGTATCTAGGCACACTACATCACTTTCTTGGCATAGAAGTACATTTACATTTCGGTGAGCTTATTCTAACTCAACAGAAGTATATTTCTGATCTACTTACTCGAGCTGCTATGGTTGATTGCAAATCTTCATCGACCCCTATTACTACAGGCTCTCGCTTATCTATTCATGATGGAACTCCTCTGGATGATTCTCGCCTTTATCGACAGGTCCTTAGTTCTCTTCAATATCTCACACTGACAAGACCTGATATTTCTTATGCAGTTAATCAAGTATGCCAATTTATACAACAATTAACTACATCTCATTGGGTGACAGTTAAGCGAATTCTACGATATCTCAAAGGCACATCAAGTCATGGTCTTTATTTTTGGAAGAATTCTCAATCTCAACTCCATTGTTTCTCCGATGCCGATTGAGCTGGTAATCCTGATGATCGACGTTCTATCAATGGTTTCTCAATTTTTTTTTGCAGTAATTTGATTTCATGGAGTGCTAAGAAGCAACGTACAGTTGCACGATATAATACTAAAGCTGAATATAAAAGTTTGGGAAATAATACAGCTGAACTAATCTGGATTCAATCTCTTCTTCGTGAACTTGTATTCTCACCTTCAAATTCTCCTATTTTATGGTGTGATAATCTATCTGTAATTTATCTAAGTGATAATCCTATTTTTCATGCCCGTACCAAGCACATTGAGATAGATTATCACTTTGTTCAAGAAAGGATCGTTGTTAAAGAACTTATCATTTGTTTTATTGGCACCAATGTTCAAATTGTAGATATATTCACCAAAAGACTATCTTTTCATCTTTCTCTATAATTCATTTCGGGGAGTAATAATTAGATTTAATATGGTTATTTAAATGTTTGTAACTTATAATTTATTGTATATTAATTATATTATATTAATAATTATACATTAATTTATTTACGTTTATTTATTATTTTCTTTCTATATAAAGAATATGTTGTAAATGTAACAATACAATATAATTTACATTTTTATATCTCTTTAGTTTTACGCTATTTCTATTCCATATTTCTTTATTTCTTTCAAGAATGAACTAGAAGCAGGGGAAGCACTTGCTGAAACATTTAGAACGGGACTTGTCCAGGGGGATGATCCTTCATCACCACCAAGGTAAGATTTGGTTTACATGCTCGTGCATTTTATTTAATTAATCATGTTCACTCATTTATAACAAATTCTCCTTCGAATATATATTTTGAGTGCAGCTGTGGAATTATGATCATGGGCATGTTGTAGAAGTCCGAAGAAGCTGCAGCTTGACTATCTGGATCTCTATCTCGTTCACTTTCCCATTACAACAAAACATACTGGTAGTCATTGTCCCAACATCTGAAACTTTGTTGTTTTAATCCAATATGTGGAAATCTTAAAGTTACCTTTTTAACTCCGAGCATGAAAATTTCCTCCAAAGTCATTTATTATGACATTGATTTGAGCAAAAAGTTTAACAACTACAATTTATATAATATATTCCATTCATTTTCTTGATTAAGCTACATATGGAACAAGTTCCTGCATTTACATCAGGGACAGATTGGCTGCTGATTTGATGTAGTATGATGCGTTAGTTCTTTTACTAAGATCAACAATATGCTTAAAAGTTCACATGACGTGCAGCAGAAAGTCAATATTGGCGGAATTCATAGAACACAATATCAGTTCTGTGCTATCCATTACTCAAATGGATTGTACAATCTTCAAAACTATAATTGGTATTGGTTACACAATAATAGTAGCATGAAGATTCACTTTTCATGTTGTTGAGGGAGTGAATAGTTCATCCTCTGAAGGGAGTACATGAGCAATAAATGTATGAATTAAAGTAAGCATGAATTACAATTATAAGCTATTTTTATTCCGGAAAATCCACACTTTCTAAAGTTCCTTTTTAAGTTTGTGTACTCATGCAGGAGTTGGCACAACTGATAGTGCTTTGGATACTGATGGAGTATTGGAGGTAGACACCACGATCTCACTGGAAAGTACCTGGCATTCAATGGAAGAAATGGGCCGAAGCATTGGCATCAGGTAATTCTATTTTCTTCTTGAAAATGGTTATATGCTTTATTTTCCTCTTCTTGAAGCCAAATAAAAGGAAATAAATGTTAGTTCTCTTGGAAGCTATGTTTTTTATCAAAGCTGAAGAATTTGTGGCTGTCTTGAAGAGATTGACCATGGGTTTAGATTCATCTTCCATGTAAATAGAAGTAAAAATTGTTGACCCAGAGTTCCAGTTCTTCATCTGATTTGGCTTATCTTTCATGCTTTTTTTTGAGAAAATCTCTGTATCCATTGCAGCATCATTGCAATCCTCGACTTCTTCCGCATATAAATATATATGTTCTTATCCTTACAACATCATAATTGGTTAGAAGTTGCAATCATGTGCAGCAACTATGACATTTTCCTTACAAGAGACTGCCTTGCCTATTCAAAAGTGAAGCCTGCCGTCAATCAGATTGAAACCCACCCTTATTTTCAGCGGCAATCGCTTGTAAAATTCTGTCAGAAGCATGGAATCTGTATAACAGCCCACACTCCACTAGGAGGTGCTGTAGCTAATACAGAGTTATTCGGCACGGTGTCATGCCTGGACGATCCTATCTTCAAGGCAAGTGATTTTCCCTTGTTAGTTTTAATTAAATAGTCATTCTTCCTGATTGTTCCTGGTATTCCATAAGAATATTGCCACCGTCATCCACCATTCATTCACTGGAAAGTGTGTCTGCAGCCTGTTTGTTGTGCAATAGAAAGACAATTGAGTCAAGTTCTATCATTTGGCTGTCATTCTTAGTAAATTTCACTAAAGGCCCATTGGATTGCAGTGAAACGCTAAATAATGATATGGTCATTTGCATGTTACACTGTTATTGTCCTCTAGAGTTGTGTGAAATATGCACTTGGCATTTCGATGTATGAGTAGGTATTCTCTAGTACCTGGATCTTAATATTTGCTGCTTGCCTGGATTGTCCTATCTTTGCTTCCATTCCTTGAAAATTCTTTTGGACAAATCTTATGTATCTCTCAACTCCGATCTCAGGGTCTTGCTGAGAAGTACAAGAAGACAGTAGCACAGATTGTTCTTCGGTGGGGCATCCAACGGGATATAGTTGTCATCCCGAAAACATCCAGGCTCCAGAGACTAGAGGAGAATTTCCAGGTCTTCGACTTTGAGCCAACCAAGGAATAGATGGCCCTGATACAAACCACAGACCAGAAGTATTGCACCAATAACCCCGAGAAATTTTGGGGCATTAACCTCTATGCTTGAGTTTAGTACAATATGCCATCCAGTTTGGTCATTTTCAGCTGTGGAACAGACTTGCAGACTAGTACTGCACACGGAGACCTCCATTTTTGTGGCTTTGGCATGAACTCTTTCAAATATGCATAAACCAACTAATATTCTGCGGACCTCTCTGCCAAAAGAACAAAGTGCGGGATTAATGCTCATATCATCTCTTGGAAACAAACCACCAATGTCTGTAAAATCTCAAAATTGATGAGATTTCAACTTGCTGTATAGTAGTTGGGCTGCAAGTATGCTCAGCACTCCGTGGTAAGTTTCAATTTATTCAATGGTCGAGAATTCTTCAAGATTCGGGCCTTGTTCTGCCCCGTACATCTTCAGGGTTCTGCTTTTATATCAGTTGTGACTGCCTCTCAATTGGGAGACTCAAGCTCGCAAATCAGAGTCCAGGAATAACTTGCGAGGATAGGTTATTTCTTATCTACCTTTAATAAAGATATGATAAGAACACCCCTTATGTGCTTCTAGCTTCCAGGAAAAAAAGGAAAAAGGAAATCTACCTGAAAGAACATTTTCTGAGAACCTGAATCTTGCGCATTGTCTTGAATATCATGCAGGTCTTGATATTGTGATTTTTTTGTAGGAATGATGGAGTGAGATGCAGGTCTGGCAGATGGATGTAAGATCTTTCCAAAGCAGTTGGTGCCTGCACTTTCCATCCCAGCATCAAGCCAAAGCAAGGAAGGTCACGGCCATCTTAGCAGACAAGAACAATGCAACCAGAGAGAAATGCTGCCGTTGAGGAAAGGAGGTGGCATTTGACATTGCTGATATTCATCGAGAAAAAGACATTGTCGAAGGATTTGGTGTCGGCTTAGATAGAGGACACAGTGATTAAACTAACACCCAAGGAGGAGAGAGCGAAATCGGGCGGTAAAGGTAAAACTTTGCTTTTGCGGGCATGCAGTGGACATGGAAGGCCATGTGGAGTGTATGATATTAAACTACTGGGTCACATGCTGACTGACGACTGCCTGCCTATCCGTGGATTATGATGAAGAAGACTGGTGGGAAAATGCACCGTGGAAAAAAATGAGCTCCATGGTGAGAAGAAGAGTGCAGGAAGGAAAATCCACAGAAGGAATCTTTCATTTCCCGGGTCAACAGTCAAACATAACTGAAAACTGAAACTAAATCGGCGAAATCGATAATTAGGGGTTTACAAGCTCATCGAGTATAGAATAGACAGTCTACCTGCCTATTTAGTATCGTAATTATCTCCAAATCAATGGGCTATCTCACAGTCCTTGCTTCTTATAAGACGCTCACCCAGAAATCACGAAGCTCTCTCCCAAAAGTCTCACCAAACCAAAGGGTTCATCTTTTTACTCTTTCTTTTTCCCTTCTCACTCCGTACTACTGTAGTCAGCACGCTCTCTCCCGGAGTGTTTTCACTTTCCTCAGGCGAGAAGTGAGCAGACAATGCCGCTGGGAAACTGCAGCATCAAGATCCGCCGCGCGAGGGTCCGCCTCTGCCAGATGCTGTGGCGATGGCGCGCGAGGGCGGCGTCGTGCTCTCCAACCTCTCCGCCTCCCGACGTCCCGGCCGGCTACCTCGCGGTCATCGTGGGGAGCGCCAGGCGGAGGTACGTCGTCAAGGTGGCTTACCTGAACCATCCAATCTTCGCCGGCCTCCTCGTGCAGGCCGAGGAGGAGTACGGCTTCGCCCGTCCCGGCCCGCTCGCCATCCCATGCGACGAGGCGATCTTCGAGGAGGCGCTCGGCATCGCCGATCACTCCGAACCGCGAAGATCCGACAGCGGGCGGCCGGTATCCGACGAGCTCCGGAGGTGCTGCCACGTAGGCTCGGCGAGGGGGTACCCTGAGTCAATGGCCGAGTCGAGGCCCCTGCTGAACGGGATCTAAGGAGCCGCTGAGTCGACTCGACAGGTCGATGATATAATTTCTTTTTTTTGGAATTGATTAGTTTAGGTTAGGAGTGTGGTCTGGAGATGGCGAGTGAGAGGTGAGCTTTTTTTAGCCGAGTCATCCGCAGAAGAGCCGGACCGGACCGGAGAGCTGAGTCCGCCGGGGTGATTTAGTATGAATCTCTCTTCTGTAAATTGATGATCACAATGACTATTTTACCCTGCTAATTTTTGGGCAGCGGTTCGGTTGCCTTTAATACTTACCTACCCGCTATACCTAGAAAGCTTATTCCGAAGATTTCGCCATTGATGATTCCACTCGGACTATATCGATGCGGCGGAGATTTCTTTGGGATATTAAGGCATGATGAGTTTTTCTACCGCATCATGAAGAAGGTAACATGGGATATTAAGGCGGAGATTTCTTTGGGTTAGGTTGGGAGGCTTCTTTCCTCCTCTCCTTTTAAGCTTATTTGGATGCTTTCTAGTTCTTAATAATAAGCAATTTGGGCTGATCATGGACTTTGGCGGGTCTACCACTGAAGGGCCTTCAAAAATATTCCCCTGAAAACTAAGCTTGGGCTTTGCCACTGATGAGTTCTTAGGCTGAGTCTCTTCAATCCATCGTTCATCTTCCTTCATCGGAGATGATTATGGCTCTGCCTGCCTCTACATTTTCCCGTACGGTTTGATCTTTTTGCACGGTCACGGTCACGGTCAAGTGGTACGCGGCAAGCGAACATAAAAGGGGGACCCTACATTCACGTGGCCAGCTCGTGAGAGTGGCCCACGTGACCTGACCTGACCACTGCGCGCTATCGCACTCTGCTACCCTCGTAAATATACCGAGAAGAAAAATGAAGCAAAAGTTACAATCTTGAATGAAGTAGACAGGACAGCCTTGCAGAAGCACAACACTGCCCCGGGCGACCGTACACACACTACCCCGCCACCACGAGCAACAGATATTTTTTTCAGCACTTACATGCAAACAAAGTCTCATAAATTTTATATTTTTAAAAGATTTATTTTATTGACTATTCCCATTTAAATTAAATTTTCGAGAAATTTAACAAAACGTTTGGATACCAATTTTGTATATAAATATAAATAAAAAAAATTTCTAGAAATTGCTCGACCAAACATTTTGATATCCATTTTTTAAAACAAACTTAAAATTAAATGCATGGACTCTCTGCCCTGATGAAATGTCTTTGGTGGGTAAACTCCAAAAAGTGTGTTTATGGTACATGCTTGTCGTCCTCCTATCCTACCCAAGATGCACATGTATACACCATACCGCACCCTATAATGGGTATGTGGATGCACATGCATTTGTGCCTTTGTTCTCGACTTTCTTGCTATGCTACATAGATATTCTTTTCATGGCATTCTCTTCTAGCTAGCCTCACCAATATGGGTAGCACAATTAATTAATTGAAAAATTTTATGATTACCAATATTAAGAAATTATATTCAGTTCAAATTTTATTCTTCAAGTATAAATTTAATATTATAATGATCTCAAAATATAAACTTTTAAATATGTATTAATACAAAAAAATCTGCGGCATTGATGACCCAGAATGGCGGGGATGCCGTACCACGATGTACCGTAAAATCTGCCCCGTCTGTCTGTCTGTCTAATGGCGAGAGAGAGAAAGAGAGATAGAGAGATAGAGAGATAGAGAGATAGAGAGATAGAGAGAGAGAATATTCCCCGACAAAGGAAGACGATTGAGGATGAGAGGATCGATTGGGATTTGGAGTAGGAAGCAAACTGAAGTGGCAGCATTTAGTTTTATAGCCAGCCATTGGTTGGCAGTTGGCTCTGTTCCTGAGACGAGACCTGACCGTGACCGGAACAACCCCCTCACTCCACTCCATCCCATGCGCCTATCCCTTTCAACTTTTTCTCCTCTTTTTTCCCCCTTCTTTTTTTTTTCTTCCGGTGTGGGGCTACCCCTGTCGTTCCTCCACCCACCTCTGGTTACTCAAGTAATTATGTAAGAGGGGTCCCTTCTTCTCCTTGGTAGGTGTCAACTGTGCCGCCCTGTTCATAATTGCATTTAGAGCTTGTACTATGAAAAGGGATCCACAATCAGACCACTAAACCCCGGACTAGATTGGGTTTATGGGTGTCATTTTCTGATCGACGGCGGCGACGTGTGTGAAGGCACGCCGGCGAACCTTCGAGTGGGAGGAACAGAAATCAATGGAATGTGAGGCACGGGTCTCAAATCTAATGACTAGATCTGCTGGTTGCTGATTAGTGCACCCATTTTTCTTTTCTTTTGTTTTTTTTTTTGGGTCTTTGGGGAACATTGACAGCAACCCATCGGTGGTGACATCCGCCATGAACAAAGAGAACAACCGCATACATTTTTGGATTCAAACAGCGTGAGGTGGAAATATTCTTGGATGAAGATTTTTGTAGCAGAAAGATAATCAAAAGCTGCAGAGGGTTGAAATGGGCTTTAAATGACAAGAAGAGAATTTATGGCTATAAAAAAGTAAACTTTTTTTTTGCATCTCAAGGTTAAAGCAATGTGTACTTACTTATTACTATAAAATGTATGGTGTAATTGCCATTTTGTGATCAGTCACATGGCTTCATAAAGTGCTCGGTCATGGGGTTAGGGTTATTCATGTTCCCATCAGCAATATAAAGTATAAAATTAGTGCAATTTGCTGCAGAAAAGCAGGAAGTTAGAATTGCTTTTGCTGTTGCTTTTTCTATTTCTTTTGGAGGGGCAAGAAAATGTAAGGCTGAGAATGGATCAAGAAAGTCATCACCTCCATCCCTTTTACACTGAGAGATAGAGAGGGTTGTAAGTTCTAAAAGCATAAATTTTTGTTCATTTTCAAGCATGCTCAGATCTGAGATCTTTGATTATGATCAAATGGGTGCTCAAATACCATATCTTTAATAGGTTGTCAGCATTCTATATAAAAAAAGATTAAGTTGATGATGATAATGTCACTGCATTTAGGTTAGAATTATTGTTGCTTGAATCTTCAATTTCATTGCAGACAAAAATCAAGGTCTCGTTAATGACACCAGCTCTTCTTCTTCAACACCTCAGGTCTTCTCTTCTCCCTACAAGGCCATGCGACAGACAACTCCTATGACTGATCAAGCACCTTAGAAGGAGATAAATAAAGGGCACTTACTACATAATCCACAAGAAATCTGTACAAATGCAACCCGAGAAACTCTCCCTTTGGATTTCGGGTCAGACACTAGAAGATCTTCCCCCTTCTTTTTTTTTCAGGGAAGATAAAGATTCACATGAATGGTGAATGAAGGATTAATTGTTCCAACTGGGAAGTGCCGGAGAGAAACATTCGCAGCTTCTTCTTGGGGCAATCTCCGGCAGATCCCATACTCCATTACTAGCTAAAGCTACCTCTCCACATTCTGCTTACTTTCTTTCTTTCAGGGTCTCCAGTACGCATACATTATCGAAGCGTGGAAGTGAGGGACCTGAAGACGACCTCCTCGCAGGGGATGGTGAGGCCCATGTCGTGATCGAAACCAAATTCCTCCTCAGCCCTTCTAAGGAGGGACTGAAACTCGGGGTGGCTTAGGAAGGAGATGGGGATGATGTAGCGGCTCCGGTTCTCGCCCACGTAGACTGCAAAGTGGCCCTTGGGGACGTCCAAGGGGAGCCCATCATCGTCGTAGCCAAGGTGCTTCTTGCCGAGGCTAGAGCACCTCTTGAGGATGTGCTTAAGGACGGTTGAGTGTGTCAGCTTGGCGGATTTCCTCTGAGCCATTTAAGCCAGAATAGAGATGAAAGATGAGAAGAAGAAGGAGAGAGTAGGTGGGTGGGTAGATATGGTGAAGGAGAAGATGGTGGAAGGTATTTATGAGCACAAGTCTCCCTTCAAACCTTTTTTTTTCAAAAATGAAAAATAATATTATATTATTTGATTAAAATAACACCATTTTCAATATCTAATCTCAATACCCAATTGATGGTCTTGTCAAATAATAATTTAATCATATTGTTTTCTATGTCAATATTGATACAAGGCAAAGGGGAAGGAGATGGCATGGGGAGAGTAAGACATGGAGGGGGGGCACAAAGGCCTTCCACTTGGGGTGTGTTGGCCCTCCAAAGGGCAACATGGCCCCTTTTCCCTTTTGACTAAATATCTCAAATTGTTCCATAGCCAAGGATCCATATTGAATTTATTGACATATATTTTATGGCAATGTGGATCATTGGGTTTACAATACTGGGCACAATTAGGTCTCCACTTGGTCTTGCCCACCTGACTTCAGACCCCAGTGCAGCCCATCAAACTACTTACTGCCCACAGTATCTGAAGAAGACGGGAGATTTGCCAATTTCTGGATGCATGGTTTGGGGTTATAAATCAAGAGAGAGACTATCATCGGTACAATTCTTTGAAGGTGTATGCATGAATTCAATACTAGGGCTTCTTTATCAGTAGAGCAGTGAGTGACAAGGGAGCTTCTATCAGAGGTGATTTGATGCCTCCAAAAGCATCGACGAGGCCCCTTCAACTGTTCCTCGAACCACCACCATCAAGAAAACGAGAGGAGCATAAATTCAATGATGAAAAAAAGCTGGAAAATATAATAAAAATAATGCATGTTGAATTTGAGCCACCAGTTCTTCTCCCAAGCTGTATCTCCAATGGCGCTCACTCACAACGACGTGGTAACCAAGTATCCCTCAACCATTTTCCATCCATTAATTACTCAAGTATCAATTCACGTGTGGAGGTAAGATGAGTGTACATCTGCAACAGTAGAAAGCAAGAAAACAATGGCGAGGGAGGGACGTGGAGAGATGGATGTCTTCATTGATTTCTTGCATGTTCTAAGGCTATCATAATCCTAATTGTTAGCCAAGTGATCAACTATATAATCCTGATCGTTAGTCAAGTGATCAGCTGCTATAGCAATAATCTCAATACTTATATATTTTATCCAACTTATAATATTACAATCATAATAGTAAGTTATTGTAAATCATTGAAAATATTTTTATTTAAAAGTTATTATTTAAAAATAATATAATATTTTTAACCTTATAAACTTATATGTAATTTTTTATTTTATTATGAGTATGAAAAGGTATTATTAACCCATATTAACTAAAAATATTTTAACTTAAAAATTATTATTTATAAATATTATAACTTTTTCAATCTTATAAACTCAGATAATTCTCTATTTTATTCCATTTTATATTTGGGATATTATAACCATAATCACAATATTAGAATAATATGGGATATTATAACCATAATCACAATATTAGAATAATATGGGATATTATAACCATAATCACAATATTAGAATGCAAACTGAATTTGATACATTCATATTTAAAAGTTATTATTTATATATATTATAATATTTTTAACCTTATAAATTTAAATAATTCTCAATTTTATCTAATTTTATTTTATTTAATTTAATTTATGCCGCATTAGAAGTAGAACGACTTATTTTTTTTCAAGGAATCGTTTAATAATGATTCCAGATTCCGTCGGTTCTCACGTACTTTGGGACGGCTCTAAGCACATCAACTGTATAATGATGCGACCACTATTATTGTTCGTTGAAAGTGAAGCATGGTGGAGTCTTAAGTCTAGATGCAGGGAATGGGAGCTGCCCACAGGCGCAGCAAGTTGAGACCTAGTGGCCTGTAATATACATGCAACATGCAACGTGGGAGTGACCGGGGGCAGCGCAGCCTGCAACTTGGAGATGCCAACGCCTTTGTCGAGCTAAGAAGTTGATGGCAGGATGCAAGGGGCGGCAATGTATTAGAAAATGAATAATGGAGATCTATTCAGCCACAAGTGCATGTTCTGTGACTGAGGTTGTCTTGCCTGAGACTGACTACCCAGATAGAGGAAGGCAGACCCACATATACAGCCACATATTTGAGATGTGTATATACAAAGTATAGGCAAGATTATACCTTTAAACATATATATAATAAGCAAGAAATGTAGGGTTTAGACCGACGGTGGAATGTTCTATCACTTGAAATGACATCAAGAGCTTCTTATCCATGAAGTCTATAATGGTGCATGTCCAAATTCATGAGCAAGAGATAATATATACCTCAGGCACCACTATCCCTTTACTGGAATATGTCATTTGACATGACATCAACAGCTTCTTATTCTTATCCATATGTACTATATATAAAACTTAAATATCCAACTAATATTTTCTCTGCAGCAAATGTCATGCCAATTGGTCTTAGATCAGACAGCAATGGTTTAAATCAGTGCTTACCAGGCAGAAGTTTAATAGTTTAGCTTAATATTATTGGATAATTATATTGAATGAGGTGATTTGAAGAAGGACCATAAATAATGAGAGGGGGAAAGGGACGGTTCATACCTACTTGATGATGGTGCTTTCCATGGTGGCATAGACTCCAGGTTAGCACATGAAGGCCATGTTACCCTTGCCCACTCAAAAAACTCCTGCCCTAGTATGTGCCGTTTTGCCATTACTAGTTCCAATAGCAGAATGCCCCCAGCATTGTTTGTTTCCAGTGGGTCCCCAACTGGAACCAGTGGAGCAGAATCCACTCTTGGCGTGCTGGTCGTGGTGGCCTGGGATGTGGATTGACCCATCTCCTCCTCCCATGTCTAACCATGAAAATAAAAATCAGTGATCCCTATGGTTCCACTGCGTTGCGTCCCATATCATAACTTGATGCAGCTCAGACACCCATCAATGGACAATAGCTGTAACTGCTGCCCTGCTGGAATTATAATAAACAGTCCCCCCAAAGATCTTCAGCAAAGAATATAAGAAAACCAATGAGTTGACCATGTTTTATGATATCAAGAAGATCATGTCATGGGAGGTGCCTTCAGATTTAGAAGATTGTCAACCTAAGGGGAACCTTCTTCTGTGGCAAACAAAGCAAAATAATCCAGCTGCAGTAAGTGTCGGCAGCATGCTTTCCCCCTTATAGATAGGTGTACCTGAAAATTCACTTCAATGTCATGTGATGTTGTTGAGGATCAGCGTCCAAAATGAGTGAAAGAACAACCAGTTGCCTGTATATGCAGAGTCATAGATCAAAATTCCGGATATAAGGAACCCGTAAAACATGCATTACTGAATACAACTTGGAAGTGTGGAGTACACACGGTGAATAGCAGAAATCATTGAGTGGGACCTGCATGAATTTACAGACACCTGCGAAATTTCAATCCAGGTTGTACTTTGTGCAAATGAAGGAACCTATTAGATGAGGACAGTGGAATTACAACTGAAATGACCATGACAGCACATGAAGCACAGAACAGAAGCCAGAGCGGACGGCCCCCATATTTACAATCCTTGATTCTCATTTTTTTCTTCACTTCATCGTCAGATTGACTAATTGAAGTTAGGTCACAAGAGTGGCCCCCCTATGTTTAATGGAATAGCACCGAACACGTTTGTGGAGGGACACTGATGTAAGGTCAAGTACAAGACAAGCTAACAAGTGGCCAATTAGGCAGAATGATCATAGCCACAAGGGGAAAACTAGGAAGGTGCCCAAGGGGTACTACAGCCACAAAGGTCATAGCAGTTGCTATAACACTAGAGGAGGTGAATCTTAATATTCACAATCTTAAAATTCTGCAGCCATAGAATTTTGGGAACAAACTAAAGCTAGCAGCTAGCCATATAAAACTTGAACTATGTAAATCACCCCTCCAAATTTTGACAGTAATGTCAAACTTTCCATTTCCTGATGACTGTACAAATGCAAAGCCTTTTCTCAGAGATGCAAAATATAGTGAAGGTAAGAAGAGAATTTCATATAGACAACCAACTAGCAGAGGGGAGAGATGTAATTTCTTCTGACGCCTGAATCAGAATATGGCATCTTCCATGGAATAATTAACATCAGCACTGGAGATTCAATTGACAAAGATAAATGTTGAAAACTGATGCTGCATCATCGATAGGACAATCAATGCCCGTGATCTGTCATAGATCTCTACTTAGTGAGCCAAAGCAAAGACAAGCTATAAGTTGAACAAATTTAATCCGGAATATTTTCAAAGAGAATATTGCAATCTGAGCGAAAACTTAATTCTCTTGAAACAAGATATGAATGGTCCCTAACACCTTGAATCTACAAAATCTTTTGATAAAATATTTTGATTGGTTTTGCGAGAGAAGCTAGTGTAGCCTGGAAGTGGATAAATATGTTGCAAATAGAAATTATGAATTGCTCTAAATATTATCACAATGTGGCATTCAGTATTACTGGAAAAGTACTTGTACTTTTCAATCTCATCAGCCAATTTGTTACTATTGCATCACTTCCACGGTCCAAATCATTGAATTGCAGACTACCTCCTAGAAGCAAATTTTGATATTTTCTCATTATTTCTTGAACATGATCAAAACACTAATGTTTAAGAACTGATAAAGTGGTTGATAATGTTGCTTAGGAACAACTTTCTTATAGCGATGGCATCCGTATTGTTTGACCGACAGACAATCTGACATTCTGCTTCTGAATATTGATGACAAAATCAAATATCATAACACCTTTTATAGCCTACTTACTGAAACTGAGGTTCCCAATTGCAAGTTTTCTAATTGCACCTTTTCATGCATCCTTGTTAAGAGTCGACATAACTTGAACTTGCTATATTTTTATGCGTGAAGATGCAGGTTTGATGGAAAACAAATGGAAATCACAATTGGTATACTAACCTGTTGGAAAGCAACTGAGAAATTTTCTCCTTCTTAACCTTGCATTCTCAACTAATACTAAATCTGGGTCGGTGATAAATGCCATGGAAAAGTAACCTGGGCATGTGCTACTGAGTAACCATGAAATGATACTCTGCCCAGCACATCTTTTTGCATCGTCATCATAATGAGGCTATTTAACTGTACCAAAAGATCCAGATTCCAGAATGTGCTATTTATTCAATGATTAATATCTTCATATTTGCCCCTTTCAACGATACAAACAATGAATATGGTGTACAAGCTGGAGGTTTCCCAGGAGCTGATGCTACCGATATATGGGAGTCACAAGGCACTTAATCTTCTTGGTCTCTTTCTAGATCTGAGATATCACACGAGAAATTTGTGCTCCTCCAATAGTCAGAATGGCAATATTAGGAATAAGCAGAAGAACATGAAATTCATGAAAAATTCCCGTTTTTCATCTCAATAATTTAAGCATTCAACCAGCAACCTCTATCCAGCTACATCCAATATCTTTGTTTAACCCTCTTTCTTTCATCATCGCCCTCAGAAGTTCAATCTCATCCCACATACCAAACCTTGCATACAAATTTGAGAGCATGGTGTAAACCCCCATATTCTGAGGATCCATATCCAGAGCTTTCTTAGCAGCAAATTTGCCCATTTCGAGATTTCCACGCTCCAAGCAAGCGCTTAGCAGAGCCCCCCACATTCCAATGCTACCAATGAACCCTCTGCGAAGCATCTCATCCACCAAATTCAATGCCTTATCCAATTCACCAGCCCTAGAAAGCAGATCAATAAGGCAACCGTAGTGCTCTTCAAGTGGGGTCAATTTGTATTCCCGAGTCATTGATTCAAAATACTGAATTCCCAGTTTAACTTGGCCTGTTCGAGCACAAGCTGAGATAACAGTGACAAATACAATTTCATCGGGTATAATACCTGCCATATGCATTTCTTCATATGTTTCAATCACTTCTTTGTAATACCCATTGCGTCCAAATACGCTCAGCATTGATGTCCACAGCACAATGTCAGATCTACTTCTAGTTCCCACTGCACTGAAGACTCGCAGAGCTCTCTCAACAAGGCCACACTTTCCATACATTTCAATCAATGAACTTTGCAGAAACACGTCAGCTTCTATATAGTGAGTATTACGAATAACACGGCAGTGGACCTGCCTACCCAACTCGACCACTGATAGGCCAATGCAAGACCGCAGTATTGATGAATATGTATAGTTATCACAGCTCAAATTTAATCTAGGCATGGTCCTAGCAACTTCAAGAACCTGGGTCCACATCTTAGCATCTGTAAGGCCCAGCAAGAGAGCGTTCGCACATACAGTGTTCCTCGTAGACATTTCATCAAACATCGCAGCTGCATCATTTACCTGTGATGACTTCACATACAAGTTTATCAGAGCGCTGCCAACAAAGACACTCGACGACCAACCCGACTTACCCACGAGTGCATGGACCTGCTTACCCAAACCAAAGCTTTGGCTGGAGGTAGAAGCTGTCAGAGTGCTGCACATATCATAGCTATCCAAAGGGACGCCATTGGTGTGCATGAAACAGAAGGTTTTTAAAGCATTGGACCAGAACCCACCTTTGGAAAAGTCAGATATGAGGATGTTGAAGGGGAGAACATCATTGAGGTCGAGAAGCGGGAAGAAATTTGAAAGCCTGAGGCCGTCGTTCCGGTGGGACGAGAAGTAAGAGACGATGAGCTTAGCGTGGACTGCGACGGACGAAAAGAGTAACCCAGTTCTCAGAAGATTGCAGTGCAGCTTCTTGATGGCGTTGAGGTTCCTCGATTGAACCGATCTGCTCAAGAATGTAGTGATTACATCCGGGACTTGTGGAACCCTGTTGTGGGTTCCATCAGACATCTATGGCGCGAAAAGAATCATTCACCGAACTGAAGCTTTACATGTCCATCAATTTCACCAAGGTAATCAGCTTTTTCTTTTATACATCAAAAGGTAAGCTTTTTTTTCTCCCCCCGTCTCTTTCCGTTTTTTCTCCTCATCCCATTGACAAATAGAGACTGGAAATTGAGCAATTTCTGGATTGTATCGGGCTTCGGATTTGCTCATTCGGATTTGCTCATTCTCGCTCCACATAACACATAACTAGCACTTGATAAGGATTAAGGTTCGAGTAAAGATCTGAAATTGAAGGCTATGGTTCACTGCAAATTTGTTGTGTCAACTGCATCGGGTTTGGTGTTCAATTTCAGATCTTTACTGGAAACCATAATCCTTTTCTGGTGCGAGGTTGTAAATGTTCCTGGATAAAAAGAAAAGTCTATGTTTTCTAGACTGAATTGTGCTTTACAAAATTGCTTTTGCTGCACTTGCTTTACATTTCACTCAACTGAGAAATCAGGTTAGTGAAAGTGTCTTCATGGCAGGGAATCGTGAGACCGCCCATGGGATGATCGTACCCAAACTCCTCCTCTGCCCTGTTCAGCAAGTCCCGAAATAAAGGCTGGTTAAGGTACGATATTGGAACCATGTGTCTCTTCCTCTCTTCTTCTCCGACATAAACTGCAACATGGCCTTTTGGAGTCTTTGAAGATGTTCCTTCTCTGCCGATTGAAAGTGACCGACGAAGAACCCGCTTTGCTTGAGCAACACTTGACATTCGGATGGCCATTGCTAGAAGGTAATGGAGACGAATATGAATTGCTTTTAGTTTTCTTGAGAGGTTAAGATCTTGATTTGGCTGTGGATGAAGTAGCTGTACCTGGTATATGCTTATATAGGCATTGCTGAACTTAGAGAATGCTCTCAAATTCAGTATAAGTGGTGAGGGGCCATTTGTTTTTGGTAGTGTGACTGAGCCAGGACACACTCATGGGATAGTACATACACATGGCCTTGTCTTTTGGCTGGTCCTCGTGAATTTGGTATCGGATGGGATTTTGTATGCTTGTTGGAGGAACACATTAATTTTCTCCAACCATCCCATGTGGCCAACAAATGTGGACCACCCTTGAAACATTGGATCTGCAGATAATGTTGAAACAAGACAGAATTGCGGAGGTAGAATATCATTTAGTCTTTCCTCTATTTTTTCCAGAAACTTGAGAAAACTTCTCTTCATGTTTTCATTGCCATGCTGCAAGACATATTTGTCTCTAACTATTAGGCTAGATCTCTTCTATTCTAATCATTCAATAAATACTGTTGAACTTTGTACTAAAGATAATTGACATTCTGTTCTTTTGATGCATCCATATTGTAGCTGATAAAAAGTTGGTCTGACTTGAAGGGTTGATGCAAGGCAGGGGAGGTTCAACTGTTTCTTACCAGGTAAAAGTATACATGGAACACTGCCAGGCCTGATTATGCAGATTACTTATATTGGAAATGGTGGACTTTAAATCCCCAAAGTTTGAAATGAGTGAAGCGGAGGCATTAAGATGATCCCCATATGGTCTTCAATTCAGAGGTATGTTCATACAAAAGTTTCACATGGTCTTGTTATCCACATGATCATTAATAAGAGCATGCTCTTGTTAATGAATACATTTTTGGACCACTTGGAAAACTGGTTAGTGAAGGCACACGGGCTTCCAGTTTCAAATTCAGAATCGTTTATTTGGTGTGCTTTTCTAGTTTCAAACGCAAGATGGTGGTGGCTGATGGACAAGGAGAATGAGATATAAAGTTAATGTTAACTGCACTGAAATAGGGACTCCCTTCTCTTTATGAAACTATTATACAACAAACTGTGATGTACATGTGCTAACTAGTAGGCATTTAAATCTTCAAAACTGATTTTGCCTTTCCTTGTTTTACATCCCACCCAACTGAGAAATCAGATCGATGAACCTGTCTTCTCTGCAAGGAATCGTGAGACCACCCTTAGGATGGCTATACCCAAACTCTTCTTCTGCTATGTTCAGCAAGTCCAGAAATAAGGGCTGGTTAAGGTATGACATAGGCACCATAAATCTCTTCTTCTCTTCATCTCCAACATAAACTGCAATGTGTCCCTTTGGAGTTTTTAAAGCTACTCCTTCTCTGCCTATTGAAAGTGATCGGCAAAGTGCCCGTTTGGCCTGAGAAACACTTGATAGGCGGATGGCCATGTTGGAAGATAATGGAAATGAATACAAATTGTAAGCTGTGAACCAGAAGATGGGAAGAAAGAAAGAAAGAAAGAACGAATTGCTTTAAGATAATCCTTTGAAGTTTTGTGGTCGCTGTGGATAAGAGCTTGCAATGTTTGCTTATATAGTCACTGGAATTTCAGAAACCATGGTCTGGAGTCGTAGGTTTTTAATCTGGTTTGTTTGAATGGGAGACATATTCAATTGAAACTAACTACACATGGCCTTGCCTTCTTACTCACTGTCATGAATTTGGCACTGACTAGGATTTTATATGTTTTCTGATCTTTCTGATCAATGGATTTTGTATGCTTGTTGGAAAACAATAATTTCTCCAGGCGCCTATTCTATCCAAGACTGTGGACCACCCTGAAACACACAACTTGTGGATAAAGAAGCCAGCATGGAATTTCTCTTTGGTGAAGCTTCCTCTCACTTTTTTGTAGCAACTTGGGGTCTCAATAGTAAGTAGTCAACAGAAATTGCATGGCTTCCTCCATCATGGACAGCAGATACTTTACACCCTACTAGCCCACTCAATATTTACATTAGGTGAAGCTCTCTTGGAAGAAACCTTGGACTGCATTTTCTAGTTTTACTTGAAATGGATGTTTATGTCAGTATGTAAACATCAAGTTCCTCCCTTTGATTGAGTTTTGAGGACTCTATCCATATAAGATTACTTGCAGCAGAAGCACTGACATTTTCCATAAACTACATGATTGTCTCTTGGGGTTGTCAATGATGACCCTTCTTCACCAATGGAAAGAGATCTCCAAAGAACCTTCTTAGCATTAGCAACAGCTGACAGACGAATGGCCATTTTAAAGGACATTGACTCCGGAAAACTCAATACGGAAATGGCAACCATGCTTGCAGTACCTATGTATACAGGCGGTGGCCAGAAGTTAGACATATCTTCTGGAAGTTTGGAATGGGTGATCCCAGAGGCATTGTTTTATGGGTATAGGGTTGAACTAGCGGCCTATTCATATGAGAGATCACATGGTCCTGTCTTCTAACTTGTCACCCAACCATGATGACTGCACTGCACTGTCGCCATACATTAAATTCTCCAGACACCCAAGGAGACAATTTGTGCAGGCCATATGAAGTATGATCGGCGGATAGAAGAACCTGTATACAACATGGAACAATGACACGGGCCCTGCATGTTGGATTTTGTAAATGAAGCCAAATGAATTGGAAAAAAATTCAAATGCCAACGGTGATTGAAAGTTCAAGGAGGAACATGGTGCCCTACCTCTTCTTATGGAAAGCTCTTATGCAGGTAGGTCCTGCTTGCTGTAATTTTCTATGTTACCGTGCCAGAAGGGGCGTACAAATACCAAGGTACATTATGAGGCATGGACCCCCCCTGAGAAGTCAAGAAGTTTCACATGGCTGTCCACCTCCACCAACTCATATTAGCTTACCGGAAATTTTTATGACTGCAGTTCTACAAATATCATACCTTAGTTATGACCCTTGATCATGGGTGATGTGCAATATCTTGAAGCTTTGCCCCTGCAGGGCTCCGTGAGTCTAAGAACTGAATTGCTCCTCTGACAAAGATACCAGGTCTTGAAAAGAAGGATACTTCACGAGCAAGAAGGATAAACAGCAGTAGCCTTTGGGAAGGTCAGTATCCATTGTAGAGTTACTACTAGTCATAATAGAGACACTATAAAGCATGTAGACGCCCAGTGAACCACATGGGCTTGTCTATCCTATAAAAAGATGATTTTTCTTATTGATCTTCTTTGTTGTGCATTTCCATGATGCAGTTTGCAGATACTGTGGCCTACAGCCAATAATGTGCTTCATTTTCAGCAGACAATTTCAGATTAGAGAATGGAAGGAAGAGATAATCTATGGATCATATATACAGCGCCCACCAAAACGAGGAAAAATCTGCATTCTTGGTTGGTCTGGATGGAGAGGCTGGGGTAGGGGATGTTAGATCAGTTCATGTGATGCTGTCTACTTCCTGGTATGGTCTAAACCTTGTCACCAATCTATTGGATAATTGAAACTTTAAATTAAGAAGACCAACTAAGAAAATGCAAGCTAATACAAGAATACAAAGAAAACCCATATCTTGCATTTATGGTGGAGTTTCTTTTGCAGACACAAAACATGAAGCCTGGCTTGTGGGATCATTTATTACTCCATAGCTTTCTTTCAGGAAAGGTCATTCTTCTGAGAAATTGATGATACTAAAGATGATGGAATGGTCTTTTGGAGCTTATTTTCTATTCCCCAGATGAAGGCACCTGCAGGTTTTCTACCAACATGCAGACAATTGAATTTTGATTGCTGTTTTAACAGAAATGACACTGCGGGGCTGTGAACTATTGGACTTCCACTTTGGTTTACATGAACTTTTTAGATCCGTGGAATCCACTTCCTCCATTCTTGAACATAAGCTGTGATTTCTGGAATCACCTGCAATGCAAAAAGCTGAGAATCAGCTGAAAACTGCTCGCGTCAAAGCCTCAAGACTAAAGTGAAAGGAGAATAGGACACTTTCATCTATTCCACTGCAAATAGTTGACTACCACATGCAAGCAAGCAAGCAGCTGTCTTTGGATTCCCATTGTGATTGTCTAGATAGGAAACGTCTTATCTGTTTAGCAGAAATCAAACTACAGAGCAGTGAGCCATTGGACTTCCACGGTTGGTCTACAACAGGATCCATGGCTGCCTGCATAATCAAGAGCCAAGAACCAGCTGGAACCTACCTGCATCAAGCCACGGGAAAAGGAAATGGAGCAAATTTCTGAGTATTCTTTCTTGCTTCACCAAAGATACAACTGCATTGCATATATATTGCACGTGCCTGACACAGTAGTTCCAGTAAAGATAACTGCTTTATATGAATGTTCACCATCCGAATAGTCTTGTCTAGGCATGAAATTTAAGAAAGATGAATGAAGCATCACGTCATGTAGCATTATTAGCAGTGGTTTACATGCAGATGTATGTTATGTACAGGCTCCACCATAGTCATGAAAGTGGGATATGGATGTTGATGGTACTGGGTAAAATGGAAAAGCACCACAAAATCTGTAAGATTAACTGGGAACAGGTCTAAGGCCATCATCAGAAGGGAGATTGTCCATGGCAAGTTAAAGTGTAAAAGCATGTGGAGACCAGTATACTTACAAAAGCATGTGGAGACCTTTGTCTACAACTATAAAGCTGGTGGGGGACATTGGTCCAGTGTCCCTACCTGCACAACCCTCAAAGCATAGTCTCACCTGGGTCCTGGCTGTAGAGCACTAATTGAAGTGGAGGTGAAAAACAAGACTAAGTTCAAAGCTTCCAAGGAAAGACCCATGAACCCAAAAATCTCATTGGTGATCTCAATGGGATTTCCATGTCAAGAAGATGCCGAAACATCAGAAATGCCACGCCCGGTCAAATGAACTTATTGCACAAAACTTTAGCTGCATTATTCTGCAGGCACCTGTGGTCCTCAATGTTGGTAGGGCATATACCATGTTACAATTAATAAGATATAAAAATCTGTATCTAGGACATACTAACTATGTTGAAGGTTGTGATAACCAGCTTGAAGTTTAATTATGCCAAATCTGGATCCCTAATTAGGCCATAGCCAGACCTAATCATATGAAACCTCTGTACTCTAAAGCATCAAAGATCACCCACACAGTCAAGTCTTCCCAAAGGGCAGAAAATGAAAAGGAAGTTGGTAGGACACAGTGTCTAGATGCAAGCAAGGCAAAACCATGTGGACCTTCAGCTAGACTCTCATCTGATGTGTCTGAAAGCACTCATCCTATCCCCATAGTATTTTAGAGGATTATGGAGCATGCCCCTTTTTCTCTGTATATATATATACTCTCTGCAGCGCCCAAACTGACCAATCATCCAATCCAATTACCACTTCCCTTCTAGCTAGCTACCCTCTTCAGTCTCTTCCACCTTTCTCCATACAAATAGCCAGCCCTCCCTCAAGCAGTCTCGGTGCATTTATGGGCGCTCAGTTGTTGGGGAACATGGGACAAGGCAAGCAGCACAAGAAGCTCCACCGGAGCCTCTCGGCAAGGATCCGTGCCGCCCTCACCACCACCCCCAACGTCCCAAAGGGCCACTTTGCCGTCTACGTCGGGGAGACCAAGCGGCGGTTCGTGGTCCCACTGTGGTATCTCAAGAACGCCCTGTTTCAGGACCTGCTGAACCTGGCCGAGGAAGAGTTCGGGTTCGACCACCCGATGGGCGGCCTCACCATCCCGTGCAGCGAGGACTACTTTGTCAGCCTGATGTCGACCTTGAACTATTGACCTGTGATCCAAACACGGCGTCTTAACCACAACCTGAACACTGTGACGTGGGTCAAGGACACTGTGACGTGGGTCAAGGACACAGTTTAGGTTGTCAGCTGAGTTAGTTTTTTTGACACTTTGGCTCCATGCCAATTCTTTCCGTGTAAAATGCAACACGGTTTTTGTAAATGGGCGGTTTTCAGCATATTTAATGGCTGATTTATAGTCAATATTTCAAATTTTCTCAATCCCAGGAGTGGATTTTGCAGCACTCATGCTCTTTCATCTCCTTCCCCATAAAAAAAAATCATTACTACTTGCAGCTGCCCATCTAACCCCACTGAATCTGCTGCATAATCTTGGCATTTTCTCAGTGCATGAGCTTATTATTTTCATGGGCACACTCACATGCATGGATCACTGAATTTAAAGGACAAACTAAGAGCATGCCTGCAGTTCAACCCTACTGAATCTATTGATCAATATCCTAAGAGCATACCTGCAGTCCAACTTGTTAACTTTTGTTGAATACCCATTTTGTACTGCCCAATACCTGCAAGTTAACCCTAATAAAAGTGGAACAATATGCAC